>CM076583.1:529963541-530407855 GCA_034641835.2 Pinus albicaulis
GGATGGAACCACAACATTTGTTATTCTTGCACATGTTGGAATATTGAAAAATTCCAGAGCAATGAATGGAGAATAAATCTCCCTTCTTTTAACATAGAAAAAATAAAAATTTCTTTGACAGGAGACAAAGTTTCAATACTTTGAAAACAAACTTCTATTCCCTTCAATAACTCAAAAAAAAACTATTACACTTCTTCCTCACTAAGAGGGATTACAAAATTATGAATGCTACAAAACGCAGTGCATAAAACCAACTCACTGTCTGTTCAAAACAAACATGCTACTGTCTCTAAAACACTACCAACGTATTTTTCTTTCACTACTATTTGCATTACACACTTAAAAAGTTACACTCGATCTTTCACTTTTTAACACTACGCATGTAATAAAAAATTTACGTACGCATACATAAAAAAAAATACCAAACTTTTTTGTCCTTTTTGTTTTTATATGCGTAACATATAAAACATATTATAATAAACCCTCTTTTAAAAAAATAAAATTAAACTAAATTCTATGGCCACCTTTCATTTCGCATATGATATATATATAACATATATTAAAACATATGTATATATTAAAGCATACATAAAATTAAACTATCAAAACATTAAAGAACCCTTTCTGTCAGATTCCCTTCAATTTCATGCGATCCAATATTAATGCTCCACGTGTCCTCCTTTTGAATTTACAAAACTGGGGGGTAAATTTTTGTTTGTTTAATTTCTGGTTGGTGAATTGCGTTAATGCTGGTTGTTGTGTTTAAATACAATCCTGTACAGAAATATGGCTACAGCCGTCTACAAAAAAAACTTGCAGGAATTTTAAATGCTGAATCAAATTTCTGGATGGTGTGCAATCAACCTCCAGAAAAAAATGTTGCTGCTGCATCCGTCCTTCTGCTGCAGCAGTTGAAGTTAAAATTCAACAGCACAGGGTTTAATAAGTGAGGATGTAAAGGTAACTTTTTGTCGATAGTACTGGATTAAGATCATCTATTCATTTTTGTAGGGTTTTCTGGTGTTTTGTTTTTTAGTTTTGGGTTGGGCTTATTGAGTCTAAGATAGTTTTTGAGTGAAAAAATTGCTATTAGGTATTAAAAATTTTTGGTTCTTTTGTCAAAATTTATGAACTTGTTAGGAAATACAAAATTAAAAATGGTTGTATCTTAAATTTGTGGAAAATAATTTGAAATGAAACCTTTTTGTTTAGGTTGTTGCAGAAGGTGCAAACCCCGTTCAAATTACTAGGGGCATTGACAAGACAATAAAGGCCCTTGTTTCGGAACTCAAAATTTTGTTAAAGGAGGTAAACACTTGCCTTTTGAGTAGGCTGGTTTTTCTTTTTGCTGATAGTTTGGTGTATCTAATTGAATTAGTTGCCTAAGGTATTTTTGGTTGCAAACTCCTTTTCATTTTTCATACAGTATTGGCCTTGTGGAATACATTTGATTGTGTGGTCTTGTTAGATCTACAACATTTGTAGTTGTTTAGTCTTATGGCCGAGGTGCACTTTTATTATGGAAATAGTTGATGCAATATTGTCATTTAATCTTGTTGGGGCCCTTGTTTTTGTTTAGTTTTGAAATCTTGGCTAAGACATTTTGAACTTTGACCCTTTTTGAGTTGCGGTATGAATACACATGGCAACCGCGACCGCGCCGCAACTACCAGGAGTCGCGGAGCTACCAAGGCGGCACGAAAGCATACGATAGCTGGAGATAGAACAGGGACAAGTGCAGATGAAGGAAACATAGCAGAAGACAGGAAGTGGAACACGCAGATAACAGGAGAGAAGCCAGGAGAGGCCAAAGTAAAGCCACAGAGGAACTGATAGTCGCAAGAGCGGGTGAATAAATAACAGTCACCCGGCTGAAAAGAAGAGAGAGTTGAATAGATGCTAAAGAGGTTGCGAGGCAGGAGACAGGGAAAGGCGCGCAGAGCAGCTGCAGAGGAATCATGCATCTTCCTCATATGGTTTCTTATCTTCTCTATTCTACCTTTCTGTTCTGAAATCCATCTGTATCAGATTTGTGAGCTATCAGTAAGAATGCTATGTAATCAGATGTTTGGCCAAGAGATTAATACAATGGAAGGTTGATGTCTCAATAAGATGTTCATGTACTTGTAATGTGTTTATGCTGGTTTAAAATTTTATTTGTGAATGTCTGAATGCTTATTAAGTGATCTTGCGTATATAACTCTGTATATGTAATGGATGCACTGCTCTTCATTAGTTGCGGGTTTGTTCCTTGCCATTGATCTTATCCCCTTCTGCATGTGGTTGCGGCACGCCTCGGGTGAGACGCACTGCTCTTCGGAGCAGGGTGAAAATGTCGGCGTGTTCCTAGACTACACCGGACCCCTTGTTGGCCACAACTCTTGAACCTGGGTCTTGTCCGCGAGACCTGATTTCTCGCCAACAAATGGTTCCGTTGCCGGGACCTGCATGTTCTGAGGGGATCTAGATCATGGTATCGAGGATCTTTGAAGGGGCAATACGGCGATGGTGGGATGATCATCTTGACTAGTTCATTGCTCAGCAAGCAGAGCTGACCAAGAAAAAGGAGGCGGCGATCAAGGAGCTTGTTCTTTTCTCTGACTCAGCCAGTGATACGTACGAAATTTTCTGGGGAAGGTTCCCTACGGACCTTTACAATTGGTTGCAGAGGTTACGAGCGACACTGCCCCAAGAAGGTTTGCGGAAGATAAACCGCAGGTGGATGCACGAAGACCTGGTGGCACTGCATCGAGTAGATACTGAACTAACCCGCGCAGTGGATTTTTGGGTAAGGACCACGTTGGAAGGATACGCTGTGGAGTTTGCTGCTGAGTGCTACCAATCCTTCTCGAAGGCCGAGGCTGTTTTCCACTCAGGGCTGAGAGGGAAGCTGTTGAAGGAGATTCCGCTGTGGATCAAAGCCCTGATGGTGGACGAAGGGTTGATTGAATTCCACAAAACGGGTATGGAAGCGTAAACCACCCGTACTGGGGGAAGGGTTGAGGGGACCAATGCTGTGTAGACTGTGAGAGTGGGGAGTGGGGAATGGGTGCTGAGGCCACATGCAAGTTGTGGGAGCTACGTGCACATCGGCGGGCACAGATCGCCGATAGGTGGCGAAGAAGGGTAATGAGAGATTTGAAGAGAAGAGAGATCGAGAGGAAAAATCAGAAGGAGGCGCCTCAGAGAACGAGAGTTATGGGTTTGGATACCCAGAAAGAAGACGGGACAGCAGTGGAAGTGCAGTGGGTGCATGGGAGCCCAGCGACGCGAGAAAGAGAGATTGTGACTAGCGAAGATAACGGAAAGATGCAGCCCGAAGAAAGTTCCGATGATGAATGGCACGGCGTGATGCAACGGATGTTTCAAGATCAGACGGCACCCACCCCTCCAGGTAGCCCTACTTCTCACCTTCTGCATGGCCAGGATCCCGAACTTCCCCTGGTACTATATCAACCTTTAAGAAATATTTGTATTCAGTTACAAGCATTGAGTCGGTCATACAGTAGAGCATCAGTGTCAGTAACGTCCGGTAACAACAGCGTTACTAGTAGTGGTATTTTTCCTAGTGGAACCGTTGCGCAACCAGGACCGAGAGGCTTTATCCTGGTCAATTCTCCGCAAGTACACATGGCTGGATCTTTCACCCGGTATCCAGAGTTTTCTGGCCGGGGCAATGATGATGTAGAGCAGCACTGGGACCTGTGCGAAGCCATCTGGAGGGCTCGCCAGACGCTAGACGCTGGGAAGTTAATAGAATTCCAAACCACGCTCAGAGAGAGGGCTCTGCGATGGTTTATCAAGTGGTCTGAGGCTCATCCTAACCCCGTAATTGCGGACGTGAAGCGGGATTTTGTCTGCGAATTCAAGCTCCCCCAGATAGACCAGCAGGGCCTGTCAGAGCTGTGGGAAATTAAGACGAAGGAAGGTGAGACCGCATGGGAGTTGATGCGGCGATTCAAGGACGCGATCGGGAAACTTAGCTACCCAATCGATCCAAACCACCAGAGGGACTGGTTCATCAAGGCTCTGCTCCCCTTGACACGAACCCCTCTCACTCAGCAGAAGATTGATAATCTGCAAGACGCTTTGGAGCAGGCCATGAAGATTGAAGCCATGGCGGGCTACCCCCAGGAATATCGGGGGGGGGGGGGCGGCCCCGCAAGATCCTTCTTTGATAGGGTTGCAACACCAGATCGCCAGCTTGACTGAAAAGCTCAAGGAACTTCAGCCGATGAGACCAGCGCGACCGAATTTTTGGTGTACTCATTGCCTGGTCGAAGGCCACGTCGCAACTGAGTGTCCTCGGTTGCGCGGGGCAGGGGCAGGACCCACGGTCGCAACAATCCAGGGGGGTCCACCACCAGGGGGTAGCGCGGCGATGAACCCGCAGGGAGTCTACCAGCCGCAACAGACTTATGCGGGGTTCCCACCGCAACCGGGGTCCTCCACCACAGAGTACTGTGAGATTTGCCGGACGTTGGGGCATCCTCCTCGGATGTGACCGATACTACAGAAGTATTCCACAGTCCCGAATAATGTATACTGCAAATTTTGTGTGTCAACGACTCACAACACTGAGCAGTGCAGGGCGCTTGACGCACTTACGGATTGACTGGATCGTCCCTCATACCGGGTGAATGAGGCTCCAAGGGGAAGAGGTGGCGGAGGCATGCAGGGAGGCCGCACAGGCGGACGCGGTCCGGTAAAATGCTACAATTGTGACCAGGAGGGTCATGTGGCTCGAGAATGTCCCCTTCCGCGACAACCTTGGTGTTCCCAGTGCCGGGTCAACGCCCATGCTACAGAAGACTGTCCGGAGCTCATCAAGAAGTGGGAAGAACGGGCGAGGCAGAGGGGAGCAAATCTGATAAACTCAGAGCCGCGAGGGGCCGCAACCCCCGACATGCAGAACGTCACAATCGTGACAAGGGGCGAAAAGAAGACTGGAGAGGATGCCCACGGGAAGGAGCCAGCTCGAGTGGTTCGGCCAGCATCCCCGAAGAAGTTGATCAGGCCCGAAGTCCAGAAGAAGTATTTCCAGGAGGCGGTTGAGGCATTCGCCCAGTTGCGGAACGAGGGAGGTTTGGGGGAGCCCATGCTGCCGGAATCTGGTGCGCAGAACGTCGCAGGTACTGTGGTCGAGGATTGGCTCCGGCTATTCCTTAGGATTGTTGATGACGCTGCGCTGCGGCAGCAACTCCAGCATGCTTTGAACGGAGCACTGCAGGGGCGCATAGAACTTGGAGATCCAGCGGACGCTGGCCCTCAATATGTGAAACGTGTCAAGCGGAACAAGCAACGAACAGGCAAAGAATTCCGGCTTAACACGCAGGTCGCAGGGTTCCAAATCAGCGACACCATGTTGGACTTAGGGTCCGACGTCAACATACTGCCACGAAAGACATGGGAGGCTCTTGGAAGGCCACGACTAGCCTACTCACCAATCTAACTCAGGATGGCGAACCAGTACTGCATTTTGCCAATCGGCCGGCTCGAGGGAGTCGAGGTCGACGTTGCGGGGGTGAAGACATACACCGATTTTGAGGTTATTGATATCATAGGTGACAAGGATCCCTATCCAGCCTTACTCGGCATTGATTGGGCTTTTGAGAATTACGCCATCATTGACCTTAAGAAGGAGCTGATGATCTTTGAGGATGGGGAGGTACGGGTCACCCAGCCTCTCGACCCGTATCAAGGCCTGCGATATACGGAAACAGTGGACAATCGGGAGGATGCTCAGATGATGGACCATCTCTATCAGATGACTGCAGGAAAGCGAGACGATTATATTAACCCGACCGCGACTGGCTCCGTCAGTTGGCGGAGTGTGCAGAGCTCGGAGCTCGGATCCGAACTCGCTTGGGAAGACTGGCAGCAAGGGGGATATGAGACCACCACGCGGAGATGTGCCTCCGTTGCTCAAGTCCGGTGGGTAGGGACTGAGATCCGCGGATATCCCACATTGTCGAACATGCAAGCAGTCAATACTTTTATTGCCAAGGTGGAAGACCGGGTCCCAGCTGAAAGCCGGATACCACTTTTGGATGTGGCCTTGCAGTCAACGTCGGCACAGTGGTGGAAATATCACCGCAACGCTCTGTTACGATGGGAGTGCATGGTGGATGCTCTGTGGGCACGCTTTAAAGAGGATGAAGGACCCTCCAGTACGCTTAAGTATCACGGAACTTCAGACCCGCGACACCATTTGCGGGCCTGCGAAGAACAGTGGCGGAGCAAACGGTACCCTGAGGAGCTGTGGGTCCACAGGTTTATCCACTCCCTAGGCACCATTCCCCAGGCCTAGTACCTGGAGGAAGAAAGGAAACGGGAAACCCGCTCTTGGCAGGCAGTTGCGGACAAGTTCGTTTAGTGCTTCTCGTTCGAAGGGGAGACGGCGCATGAGTCTCAGGCCCTACAGGCAATCAAGGAGGTCTTGTTTTTCCGCCAGCCCGAGCCCGACGAGGGCCCGGCTGTGTCACGACCTAAGGTCAGGCACGAGTTGGTTTGTCACTGGATTGATGGCGATCCGGAGGACGACAGTTTGGAGGACCTCAGACATCTCTATTTTGACGAAAAGGAAGACGAGCGGAGCATCAGTGAGGAGCCGACGACTGAAGGGGTCCATTTACAGCCGCTAAAGACAAAAAAACTGAACATTGGAACGGATGAGAAACCTAAGCTCGCAACGGTGGGAGATTACTGGGACGAGGAGACAACAAAAGAAATTTTCAGCCTCCTCCGAGAATACGAAGATTTGTTTCCGTCCTCAGTTGCGGACCTGAAGGGGATCAAGGGGGATCTGGGTGAAATGCACATCACGTTGAAGCCGGGGGCCAGACCGGTGAAGCACCGACCCTACCGGTTGAATCCACGTATCAAAGAGAAGGTCAAGGTGGAGATCGATAAAATGCTGGCTACAGGTCTCATCTTTCCAGTAGAAGAAGCCGAGTGGGTAAGTCCCATCGTCATCCAGAACAAGAAGGACAAAGCGAAGATCCGGGTCTGTGTCGACTACCGGAGCCTGAATAATGCTTGCATCCACGATCCGTTTCCCACTCCTTTCAGAGATGAAGTTCTAGATCATGTCGCGGGGAACGAAGCTTATTCCTTCACTGATGGGTTCTCGGGCTACCATCAGGTGCACATCGCCGAGGAAGACAAAGCAAAGACGACATTCACCACTGAGTGGGGATCATTCGCATACCACGTTATGCCGTTTGGTCTGAAGAATGCACCGGCTGTGTTTTCCCGGATTGTCATTGCTGCTTTCCGGGAGTACATTCACAAGTTCCTGGAGGTCTACATGGATGACTGGACTGTCTACAGTCTGTTGAAGAAACACGCCTCGCTGTTGCATATAATGTTTGACCGGTGTCGCCAGCTGCAGATTTCCTTGAACTTGAAGAAATGTATTTTTTCAGTTCCATTCGGCACACTCTTGGGCCACGTGGTGTGCAAGCAAGGGGTCTACGTTGATCCTGCCAAGGTCGCGGTCATCGTCCACATGGAGGCCCCCGAGATCGTGAAGCAGTTGCGGGCACTGCTCGGGCACACAGGATATTACAGGCGGTTTATTCGCAACTACGCAAGGATTACGGCCCCTCTGGAGAAACTGTTGCGGAAGTCAGAAGCGTTTGAGTGGACGACGGAGTGCAGGAAGGCACTTGACACATTGAAGGAGAAGTTGGCGACGACACCCATACTTGTTCATCCCGACTGGGATAAGCAGTTCCATGTCCATATTGATGCGTCCGGAATTGCACTTGGAGCTGTATTGGCGCAACCTGGGGAGACGACAGTTGATCACCCCGTGTAATTTGCCAGCCGTCGGTTATCGAATGTGGAGAAGAATTATACCATGACCGAGCGGGAGGCGTTGGCGATGGTGTACTCCCTCCAGAAGTTCCACCACTATCTTATGGGTGGCAAATTTACATTCTTCACGGACCATTCTGCATTGAAATATCTGGTGAATAAGCCTGTGTTGGAAGGGAGAATCTGTCGTTGGTTACTACTTTTCCAGGAATTTACGTTTGAGGTGATTGTCAAGCCTGGCAGGTTGAATGTTGGTCCCGATCATTTATCCAGGTTGGAGACGGGAGAGAATGAAGGCTCGTTGGACGATCAGCTACCAGACGCTGACCTCTTCCGAGTTGAAGCAGTACCAGATTACCTGGCTGACATTGCCACTTATCTGACCACGGGACAATGCCCTCAGGATTACACCCCGCTTCAGAGACGCCACCTGGTTGTCCGGGCGGCCGACTACCAATTGATCACGGGGCAGCTGTACAAATTGAGCCTTGATGAGGTGTTGCGCAGGTGTGTTCTCGACCATGAACGGGAAGCAGTGATGTGGGAGTGTCACAGTGGTGTTGCGGGAGGGCATGTGGGTGCGAAACCCACCGCAAGGAAGGTGCTCCAAGCTGGCCTGTGGTGGCCGACGGTACACGCTGACTGTAAGGCCTATGTGAAGCGTTGCGATGTTTGCCAGCGGACGGGAAGGCCTTCGCACCAGGACGAGCTCCCGCTACACCCAGTGCATGTGTTGCGGCCATTTGAAAAGTGGGTTGTTGATTTCGTAGGTCCCATCACACCAGTCGCTCGACATTCCAAGGCCCGGTACATCATCACCGCCACGGACTACCTCACACGGTGGGTTGAGGCAGCAGCGGTATGCGACTGCTCGGCAGAAACCGCTGCCCGGTTCATTTTTGAACACATCATCAGCCGCTTTGGCTGCCCACGGAGCTTGACCAACGAAGGGTATGCATTTCATTAATGCCACGGTCAAGTCACTACTGGACACATTTATGATTCAGCATCATAAAAGCAGCCCATACCACCCACAGGCCAATGGTACTGTGGAAGCTTTCAACAAGATTCTTGAGAAGGGCTTGACTAAAATTTGTAATGCTCAGCGCGACGATTGGGACGAGCGCCTCCCAGAGGAATTATGGGCCTACCGGACCACAGTGAAACGTTTGACCAACCAGACACCATTCCAGTTGGTGTATGGCCGGGAAGCTGTGATTCCCGCCGAATTCACTGTACCCAGTCTTTTGATCGCAACGTCCCTCCAATTCTCAGAAGAGGAGTCACTCCGGGAATGCCTCCAGGAACTACAGGAGCTGGATGAGGCCCGATTCCTGGCGGAATTCCACCAGAAGGTTCAGAAGGCCAGACAGAAAGCGTGGCACGACCGCCACATCAAAACCAAAGCCTTCCAAGTTGGCGGCAAAGTTCTCTTGTATGACAGCCGGTTCCAGAAGTTTCCAGGCAAGCTCCAAATGCACTGGTTGGGACCCTACTTTGTCATCGAGATCTGCGATTCAGGAGCCGTTCGGCTGGCACAGCTGGACGGTACAGTTCTTCATGGGTGGGTGAATGGCGCACGCCTGAAACCCTACCAGGAGTAGGTACCTTTTATTTTTCATCAATAACTCTCGCAACCGAGAGAACCCGTAGAGTAGCTTAGTCGAATAACTCTCCCGCAACCGGGATGAGTGTAGGGAGTCTTTTCCGTTCATAGGCAGTCTGTCAAATAATTGGTCAGTTGCGGGTACCTCACCGCAACCGACTGTGGTCGGGGCGGACTAGTCCAGCGTGTCGCAGCGCCAGTCCAGCGTGTCGCCGCGCCAGTCCAGCGTGTCGTTCGCGTAGGATCCATCCCCGTGCCAGTGTTAGTCCAGGTCATTTCCGTCAGTCCTTTTGTCAGTCCGTAGGATTGCTCAGATTTGCTTCATAAATTACCATAAGTAGACAATAATTGTACCGTAATCATTTGCCATCACCCGCAGTTCCCTCAGCCATCGTGTCCGCCCATATTCCCATGACGCCGTCAGCAACTATCAGATTACATACAGGCACGCGATTGATCGCACGATTATCGCAGCCTCGAAGGATGGAAATAATTAATTGCCGTTATGGAGTCTCATCAACTCCACTCGTGCCAGCAGATGCCATAATTTTCATGAAGATAAACAACACGAGAATGACGGACCAGTTCAATTTGGAAGTTGCAGCGACTCCAGAGCAATTACAGCCTTCAAGCGCACCGCACTCAGAAGGAAACTCCAGCAGAATCCTCCAAGTCTACCAGCACCGCACCAAGATGCCGAGAGCTCTCATCTCCATCCCCGAACCAGTGTTGGACAGTCAAATTCACCGCGTAGAGTCGCTAGTGGGCAAGTATGACAATGCAGCATGTATGGACGCTAACCTGTCCGACCTAGCTGAATTCCCCCACCTCCATTGGCAGAACTACATGGAACACCATTACACGCCAGGCAACAGCTCCAACAGCCGGATGCGATCAGAATTCAGGGGCTTACAGCAGTCGTCCTTGATGAATTTGAGGACTCTTCCAGTTTTTGGCACCACGGGACCGGCCTTGCAATGCACCCGGTTCCTCCTCAGTCGGATACAGAACGGGTCCCTGTGGCTCAATGAGGAAATTCCAATTCATGCCGAACACATTCATCGGCTTACAGGGCTATCTCAGAATGGCGCGGATGTCTCCGCTGCTGGCCAGGCATCCTCCAAGCGCGCCCGAAAGTCGGGTGAATCAGACCTGTACACCAAGTATGGCACTCGCCTAGGGGGCAAAGGTGCCAAAATTGATTTGATCAATAAGCCAGAACTTCGGTTTGCTTGCTACCTTATCGCTAGCAAGATGATGCGGCACTACACGAAGGGAGAGTGCACTCTGGACACAATCTCCATTGCAGAGCACTGCATCCAGGGCGCCAAGTTGAATTGGTGCTCGTTTGTGCTAAAAGAACTCTTCGCGGCCTGCGAAGAGAACTACAAGCGTACCACCAGTTTCATTTACGGGTACTTGATCTTAGCCTTCGCCATGTGGAAATGGCACCTTCCTCCTGTCCAGGTGCCGGCGGAGACGACCGTAAGCCAGCCTCTTGCGATGAAATACACCCCCTAGCAGGTGTCCACAAACCCCAGCACCAAACAGGTGAACGCGGAAGCGTTTCAGGCGTGGTATGGGATGATGACAGATGTGGTGACCAACCAGAAACGGGTGCCCAGGCACCTGTTGGACGAGTACAGTGAGCAGGTGTGGTTTGGGGTCAGCCACAGGCACACCTTCCTCCGGCCAACTTGCGTGTCGGACACCACCTTTCACATGGCGCCCCTCCGATTCCAGTTGAATGATGACACCTTTCACCGGGAGGTCTCTGCGTGGCCGGGGGTCGTCAAGCACGTCCGCGACGGGATCACCCGCTATAAATTTGATCGGATGCTGCCGGCACAGCGGCCTGCCGCGACCGGCGCAGCGGGGTCCTCACAGGTTGCGGCGAAACCTCCACAGGATGCAGCTGAGACCGCACCGGACCTGCCCGAATCGCTGGTCCCCATCTTCGAGCACCTCAATGACCAGGTACGCTGACTTAACGTGGCAACCCAAGTTGCTTCAAGTGGTGCCCCTATATTTCCCTCCTTTGCTGAATTTCATATCGGTCGGTCTCGTGTTCCCTCCAATACCGCCCCCCTCATTTCTCCCATTCCCACTAACCTGTTCACCTCTGCCACCCCGATCATCACACCGATGGGCGAACCGGGCCCCGAACCCGATTCATTAGACCCACCTCCATCCAAGAGGGCCCGCGTTGCTGTCACAGATCCAGTGGTGGATCTTACTGACGAAGATCCACCAGCCACTCCACCCACGGCGACTTTGATTCCGGAGGAACCTCTGATCGATCCGTCAGTTCCTCAACCTTCGCCTCCCTCACACTTCTTTCACTCCGTCCACCGCTCCCTCCACCGGCCGACCACCTGCCACCTCCTCCAATCCATCCAATTCATCAGCCACTGTGTCAGATTCTCTCATCCGGGAACTTTTCGGAGGTGACCATGGGGTGGAAGTCACCTCCAGTACTGTAGCCGTGGTACCGCCAGTTGACCCCGTGGCCACGGCCCAGGATCCTCCTTCTACTATATCTACCAGGCTAACGAATGGTGGGGCTGATTCGGCTGCCCCTCCCCCAGAGCAGACCACGCAGCAAGACCGGCCGGAGTCCGAGATGGCTACTTCAGTGCAGCAGCAGACGCCGGTCCATCCTCCAGAGACTTCAAGCCGACCAGTGGCCAGCAACCAACCTTCGCAGGAGCGGGTGCCGGAGCAGGGCGCACCCAGCACGACCAACACAGAACCATGGAGTCCAGCACAGCTGTACCTACTCATTCAGCGGGCGGCCCTCAAGGCCGAGCAGATTCACACAGAGCTGCAGCAGCGGTGCACCGAGAAATGTAATCAGATCACGGCGCTTACTGAACAGCGCAATCAGCTGATTAGGGAGAAGACCCACCTACAGGAGCAGGTCAACATTGCTACTCAGGCGCTCTCTAACTTATGGCCCGCTGCAAGGGCTCATTATGCCCCACTTCCTGCCACTATAGCTGAGGACAGTATAGCACTCCAGGCTCACCACCTCCGGACTGTTTTCCATGTTGTTTGCAGAGAGAACGAGGAACTCCAAGCGGCGTTAGCCACACGGCCTACCCTTCCAGATCCACCAAGTGTCCATTCAGAACAGGTGACTGCCAAGCAGAATCAGGCAGTTAGTATGCAGACAACTCTCCATTCCACTGCGGCCGCGGCTTTTGCCCTTCTGCAGAGTTTGCAGGAGTGCTCACTCGCTCTAACTGTCAAGACGCAGCCTATCGCTGCCCAGCTGCAACAAATTTCCCGTGACATTCAGGCGACCGCGGACCCAACAAGGTTAGATCAGCTCTACGCCCAGGCGGACGAGCTCGAACTTCAACTGCAACAGACTGAGGCCGACTCGGCTGCGGCCAAACACGTCCTCCGGGAAATTCGTCCACCCCTTCGTGCCAATGCTGACGCCATGCACCAGCTGGATGCCAAGGCCGAAGCCCAGCTTGCCACGCTATTCGGGGATGCCCCGACGACCATAGACGAAGCCGCCGCCACCCGGATCTCTCAAGAAGCCGACTTGCTTGTGCAGGAATGGCAGCAAGCGGTGGCGGACTTCACCGAGCTTAGAGATACAACGCTCCGCCGGGTCCCGGTGTTAGGGCCCTTGTTTGAACAACC
This sequence comes from Pinus albicaulis, assembly GCA_034641835.2. Lineage (NCBI taxonomy): Eukaryota > Viridiplantae > Streptophyta > Pinopsida > Pinales > Pinaceae > Pinus > Pinus albicaulis. The sequence goes on from CM076583.1 coordinate 529,976,626, forward strand.
AAGTGGCGAAGCACAATAGGAAAGGGCGCAGGGTGAAGGCACAGTAGAACAGAGCACGGGAGCCAGCGGGGAAATGGAAGTAGAAACTTTTATTTGTGATTGACTCGCGGACGAGTCAAGGAATTGTGGTCTGGGCCTGTTGGGGCCCTTGTTTTTGTTTAGTTTTGAAATCTTGGCTAAGACATTTTGAACTTTGACCATTTTTGAGTTGCGGTATGAATACACATGGCAACCGCGACCGCGCCGCAACTACCAGGAGTCGCGGAGCTACCAAGGCGGCGCGAAAGCATACGATAGCTGGAGATAGAACATGGACAAGTGCAGATGAAGGAAACACAACAGAAGACAGGAAGTGGAACACGCAGATAACATGAGAGAAGCCAGGAGAGGCCAAAGTAAAGCCACAAAGGAACTGATAGTCGTAAGAGCGGGTGAATAAATAACAGTCACCCGGCTGAAAAGAAGAGAGAGTTGAATAGATGCTAAAGAGGTTGCGAGGCAGGAGACAGGGAAAGACGCGCAGAGCAGCTGCGGAGGAATCATGCATCTTCTTCATATGGTTTCTTATCTTCTCTATTCTACCTTTCTGTTCCGAAATCCATCTGTATCAGATTTGTGAGCTATCAGTAAGAATGCTATGTAATCAGATGTTTGGCCAAGAGATTAATACAATGGAAGGTTGCTGTCTCAATAAGATGTTCATGTACTTGTAATGTGTTTATGCTGGTTTAAAATTTTATTTGTGAATGTCTGAATGCTTATTAAGTGATCTTGCGTATATAACTCTGTATATGTAATGGATGCACTGCTCTTCATTAGTTGCGGGTTTGTTCCTTGCCATTGATCTTATCCCCTTCTGCATGTGGTTATGGCACGCCTCGGGTGAGACGCACTGCTCTCCGGAGCAGGGTGAAAATGCCGGCGTGTTCCTAGACTACACCGGACCCCTTGTTGGCCACAACTCTTGAACCTGGGTCTTGTCCGCGAGACCTGATTTCTCGCCAACAAATCCTTACTGCAGGGTATCATGTTGAGAAGTTTCTTTTGAAACATTTGGTATTCAAAATGACACTTGATCCTATACAGCATCATGCACTTGACTTCAAAATTAATATTCAAAGTGTGCCAGACAATTCTAGCAAAATTTCAAATATTTATGTTGTTTTAAACCATTATCTTTTTCATGTATTGGATGCTGAAAATGAGAAAAAGACTTTGGTATGAAACCAACTGGTGAATAATTTTCAGCAAAACAACCACTTCCAAGACATGATTTAGAAGTAGAACATATGTACTTATGAAGCATAGAAAGATATCCTTGATGCATTGTCAATGTTTGGCTAGGGTTATTTTTGGAGAAAATAACTCCTTATTCCTAGAATAGTGATCTTCAATACAAGTAAATGCTAGAGAAGAGAGATCATCGTGTGACATAAACCTATTAACAAAAGTGAACAGGGAATGATTATTAATTATGGCATACTAAGTTGTCAGTGATTTTGACTATTTGTCTTTAACATGTAAAATGTTAAATTCCAAACTTACATCATCATGGTTTGGCATCATGAGCTTGACTAATTGTCCACCATGCTCATAATTTCATTGTTGTATTCATATCTATAAACAACATTTCAAATAATAATAATAAAGTTCTATAAGAAAAATCCAAACCTCCATGCTGCTGCTCCTTGTGAGACAAAGTCAAAATTGCATTACACAATCTGACACATAAGAATCTCCTATATCCCGGTGGTATGTATCCAAATTCCTATAATAGTGTCTTCAAGACTTATGTTGACATTGCCAATGAGATATTTAAGCAATGAAAGATGGAGCCTTCTTCATTGTTGTATATGTAACATTCTTTTATTAATATAAAGATTGATGGTTTTGTCTTTCTGAAAATGAAATGTAAAAATAATTTATTGTGGTCAATTGAATTTTTTTTTTTTTAAAGCTTTTCATTATGGAAGGGCAACATAGATATATGCCCTTCTAATTGAAATTCAGACCTACCCTTCAAATTTGATCACTGTGTGGGACCTTAACAAATAATAGAACTATTCCGCCACGCGTTATATAAAACATATAACAAAACCTTTGTCAAAACTTCAAACGAACCCTTTAGCCGTGGGTATTTCATCACGAATTGATAATTTTACCATGTACCTTCTTCTAGAGGAATATTCTTCCACTTGATTAGGTACTTCATAATGGTTATATGTCAAAGAGATACATAATGTTTATCTATAACTTTTTGTGGTTCAAGAATCAACTTTCATTCTTCATCTAATTTTGGAAGGTCTATTTACATTGACATATTTTTTCCCAAAACCTTTTTTAGGAAAGATACATGAAAAACCTTATGAATGCAAGAAGAAGGAAAATATAACTTCTATACCACTTGTGCAATCCTATGAATAATTATTTAGGGCCATAACATTTTTGAGCTAATTCTTTATTCTTCTTTTTTCTTGAATGAAGATTGCTTATAATGCTATAATCTAAAAAATACCCAATTACCCTCCTCAAATTATCTTTCACTTCAATGTTGTTCCCCTTGTTGTTTTATCATGCTTCATGTCATTTGAAGGTTTTCCATAATAATTTTCAAAGTTTCTTTAGTATTTTCCATATGTGACTCTGTTTCCTATACTTTGGACTTATCTTGCAAAAATTATGAGATACTAGGAGTTGGATATCCATAAAGGGCCTTAAATGGGAAAATTTTAGTAGATGTGTGATAGGTAGTATCATATTACCATTCTTCCTTGACGAACCCACTTCATCCATTAATATTTATTTTCTAAAGAGTAACATTGTAGATAGCCTTAAAAACATTTGTTAACTATTTTTGTTTGACCATTTGATTGTGTTTGATATGTAGAACTCATGGCAGCTAGTGTTTCTCCACTCATATTAAATAATTATTTCCAAAATTTTCTTGTTACTATTACTTTAAGAAAACCATGAAGACTATGAATTTCTTTCACGGACACTTCTGCCACTTGGCTTGTTGTTTATGTACTTTGAGCTCTACAAAAAAAATCTACAAAATTTGTCTATATAAATGACCACAAAAATGTAATACTTACCTTTATATTTCAGTAATCCTGTAATAAAGTCCATTGATATATCTTCTAGTATTTGAATATGTATGTGGAATGGTTAAGTAACCCTAGAGATTTTACTATCTCTCTTTTATTTATTATGCAAACCTGACCTTCTCTTACAAATTTTTGAATATCTTTCTTCATTCCTTCCAAAAATATATTTTTTGATCCTTTGAGATGTTTTAAGGAACCCTGCGTCCTACCATCAGAGAGACATGGGACTCCCTTAGTATTTGTTTATTCAAATATGCTTGCATGCATAAAATAATTCTACATTTGCACCAAAGTATATCTCTCTTTCACTCCTAATGCTCCATAGAGTTCATCCCATCCTTTATAAATTTTAGTTTTTGTTTAGTACTATTGTCATTTTTCCATTATGGCAAGCTTCTTCTAGCCACCTAGGAATAGAAAATGTAATTGGATATAAATTTAAGGCCTCTTCTATTTTAGAAAGAGCATCATGTACTAAATTTTCCTTACCCTTTTTGCAGATTATCTCAAAATTAAAACTTTGCATTTTTTCTCCTCATTTTTGTTAATCTTCCAATGAAATCCATAGCTTCAAAAAATACTTTATGCTATCATGGTATATCTTGACTTTAAAGTACCTCCCAATGATACACTATCCCCATTTTTTATTGCATGTAATATTGCTTCCATTTATTTCATACATAGATTTCACCAAATATTTTTCTTTGAATTCCTTGCTTTTAAAAGCCAATGATATCCCTTATTGTGTTAATGTTACATAAATTCCTTGTCCTAGTGCCTCACACTCTACTATGAATGTTTTACCAAAAGTAGGTGCAACCGATGTTGGTGTAGAAGACATGTCATCCATTAAAAGAGAGAATTCCAAAGTAGCCTCATCATTCCATATAAATGATATTTTCTTCAAGAGATATGTGAGTGGACTTGAAATGCATGCATAATTCTTAACAAATGATCAATAATATCATGTAAGTCTAAAAATCTTCTAAGAACCTTGATTTTCTTAGGAATAGGTCATTTTGTAATAGCTTGCATCTTTTGAGGCTCCAACTTCACTCCTTCCTTTAAACAATATGAACCAAACACTCGAATTCTTATTTCCCAAAAGCACATTTGGATATTTTTACATAAAAATGATTGTTCTCAATAATTTATATAACTTTTCCACATGTTTAGTGTGGTATTCCCATGAATTATTATAAATATGTGTATTATCAAAGAAAACCAACACAAATTTTATAAGATGGGATCAAACAAAATTGTTCTTAAGTCGAGCCCTCCAGACTTCAAATGGCGATAAACCATAATTCAAACCAAATTCGCGTTCCAAAATAGCCTGCTGACGTCGGCCAATTTTGTGACGCGAAAACCAAATGAATTCCACCCTAATCTTTTTCGGGTCCGAAGTTGGGCTAGCGTACGGAGGGAGAGTTGTGACGCGAATTTCTTATCAAATTCTCCCTAATATTTTTCGGGTCCGAATTTCCACTGTGCGAGCGGCCCAAACAAAGATCCGCTCCAATCAATTTCTGCCACGTGTCCTCAATCAAAACTCGCCCTGCTCCCGGCTGCGGGTGCATTCGATGGCGTTTAAGGTGATGGGACATGGATCTGGCGATTTCATATCAATCACATTAATTTTTAGCGATGTTCAATTAAGTTCCAAGGTTTTCACATCAAATCCGCATTAATTAAGTTTTAACACTGTTCAAGATCGGACCTCCACTCCTGTTAGTGATTGCATGCTCCAATATGATCCGGCCTTCGGCTCTCATTAATGATCAGAGATTAATTATGACGGGCGTCCTTCGATTGTATTGCAGTCGGGTCGATAAAATGGCGTTTGCTATGGTTTTTTAGACGAGCCGGTTGCTGGGTTACACTGCCTTCTCATTGTGACGAGAAGGAGAAGTGGCCAGCTGAACTACTGCTTAGACCTTGCTACATATCTGCATTTCTCTCGGTCTCGTCTGTGTCTGTCTTCCTCTGTTTCTTGGAATTATGCTTCTCCGTCTCCTCTTGTGCCCACTGCTAGTGAGACTGCACCCATGCCTCGCCTGCATCAAAGGATGCGTTGCCGCAGGGGGAGCACTAGAGGTCAACCCCTGCGCACTCCCTCCAACCCATCAATCGAGTCGTCTTCCGGCCAGTCCAGTGATTATTACGCAAGTCGCTATCCAAATACTAGGAGTGGGCGGGGTTGGGTTGTAGGATCTGGCCACCGTATGGATTCCACTACTCCTCGTTTCCCCACCGCTAGTTCACCTTCTCCCACGACGCGCACTGCGCAATTTTCCTTTAATTGCTCTCTCAACCGCCCATGAATCACAGCTTTAGTCACTGTGGTTTTCCGCGAGGAGGCCCAAACGGAGGAAGAATGTACTCGTCCGGCGGGTCTGAGCTCGGAAAAAGCCGGCCAGCATTCGGGCCTTCAGGAGGGGAGCCGTGGCATGAATGTGGAGGTAGCACCTAGTGATCATGGACCTTCCGAAGGATGGTGCCGAATCGTCGAGGAGCTGGAGGAGTAGTTTGGTTAATTTGTTTTTCTTGCTTCGCGGCCCACTTAATTGGGCTGCTTTTAGATTATTTTACTGTGTTGGACCTTTGTAATATTTTTGAATTCTGTAAATTAAACGTTCAAGACTGGTTTCCCCGTATGAGGGCAGTCTTCTTAATTTTTTGATTTTTTGATGACAAATTTTCCATGAGTCTAGGCAATGATTTTGACTTCGGTGTAATTTTATTCCCACTATTAATAGATTAACTTTACTTAGAAAAAAAAATGTTGCCCTGTTTCTATTTTAAACCTGTTTTTGAAATACAGAGCCATGTTTATATGGTCTACGTATTATACTCTTTCTCTGTATATCTACAGGAACCTTTTTGCTATGAACAGGGTGGATGTTGTAGCGGGCTACTAATGGAAACAAGCGAGCCTGAACCTTACATCTCAGATGCAACAGATGGTTACCAATTTTGAAATCAAGTGAGCCTGATCTTACAAGCGAGCCTGGGTTTCTGCAGATGGTTTTTATTTCCGGGAACAAGCGAGCCAGAACATACAATCGACCCTAGGTTTATACATATTTTTTCTCTATCATGGATGCTTTTTGTGTGAGGCGTATATCAACAGTACATGTCTCTGCACATTTTCTGTATCCACTTTATGATACTATTTTATGTGTTGACAAGTTATCACTCTACCTTCAAAACTAGCGATGCTGGTCTATGTTGCTGGTTTATTGATATGGTCTGATGGTCTTTTTATATTTTGGACATATCACACTCCTCACATGATTAGCGTTTTTCTCTGTTCTAGGATTTTGGGTACTTTAATTTGTATTTGGAACAATGGACGTTGGTACTCTATCTGTTGCTTTACTATTCTACATACTGCTATTTCACTTTCTTATAGATGCCTCGGGCATATTTGGATGCTTTCTCGGATTTGTAGATAATCTCCATGTGGACCGTTACTGGGTTTTATATCATGTCCCTGTATGTGACATGGGGTATTTTTCTATCATTGTCTGGGGTGGGACTTCCACTTTTCTGGATGGATATTTGGGTTCCAATCTTGAGATGTGAAAATGTAATGACTTCATGGACTGTTTTACTTCATACAATATATTCAAAACATCGTTTTTTCTCTTGTGAAAAAAAAAATGATTAATGTTTATCACTCTGCCTTCAAAACTAGCGATGCTGGTCTATGTTGCTGGTTTATTGATATGGTCTGATGGTCTTTTTATATTTTGGATATATCACACTCCTCACATGATTAGCGTTTTTCTCTGTTCAAGGATTTTGGGTACTTTAATTTGTATTTGGAACAATGGACGTCAGTACTCTATCTGTTTCTTTACTATTCTACATACTGCTATTTCACTTTCTTATAGATGCCTCAAGCATATTTGGATGCTTTCTCAGATTGTCGATAATCTCCATGTGGACCGTTACTGGGTTTTATATCAAGTCCCTGTATGTGACATGGGGTATTTTTCTATCATTGTCTAGGGTGGGACTTCCACTTTTTTTGATGGATATTTGGGTTCCAATCTTTAGATGTGAAAATGTAATAACTTCATGGACTGTTTTACTTCATATAATATATTCAAAACATCGTTTTTTCTCTTGTGAAAAAAATATGATTAATGTTTATCACTCTGCCTTCAAAACTAGCGATGCTGGTCTATGTTGCTGGTTTATTGATATGGTCTGATGGTATTTTTATATTTTGGACATATCACACTTCTCACATGATTAGCATTTTTCTCTGTTCAAGGATTTTGGGTACTTTAATTTGTATTTGGAACAATGGACGTTGGTACTCTATATGTTGTTTTACTATTCTACATACTGCTATTTCACTTTCTTATAGATGCCTCGGGCATATTTGGATGCTTTCTCAGATTTTTCGATAATCTCCATGTGGACCATTACTGGGTTTTATATCAAGTCCCTGTATGTGACATGGAGTATTTTTCTATCACTATCTAGGGTGGGACTTCCACTTTTCTGGATGGATATTTGGGTTCCAATCTTCAGATGTGAAAATGTAATGACTTCATGGACTATTTTACTTCATATAATATATTCAAAACAATGTTTTTTCTCTTGTGAAAAAAAAAATGATTAATGTTTATCACTCTTCCTTCAAAACTAGCGATGCTGGTCTATGTTGCTGGTTTATTGATATGGTCTGATGGTCTTTTTATATTTTGGACATATCACACTCCTCACATGATTAGCGTTTTTCTCTGTTGCAGGGTTTTGGGTACTTTAATTTGTATTTTGAACAATGGATGTCGGTACTCTATCCGTTGCTTTACTATTCTACATACTGCTATTTCACTTTCTTATAGATGCCTCGGGCATATTTGGATGCTTTCTCAGATTTGTAGATAATCTCCATGTGGATCGTTACTGGGTTTTATATCATGTCCCTGTAGGTGACATGGGGTATTTTTATATCATTGTCTGGGGTGGGACTTCCACTTTTCTGGATGGATATTTGGGTTCCAATCTTCAGATGTGAAAATGTAATGACTTCATGGACTGTTTTACTTCATATAATATATGCAAAACAACATTTTTTCTCTTTTAAAGTTTTATTTTTTATTTTTTTAAAATTGAACCCGCCCTCGGTATACCGACGCCTTGTAAGCGTCGGAATTGCGACAGCTTAAAAACGTCGGAAGAGCGACAGTATAAAAACGTCGGACGAGTGACGTTCAAAATGTCGGACCACATTTCGTCGGAATTGTGACAGTTTACAAACGTTGGAAGAGCGACGTTCAAAACGTCGGACCACATTTCGTCGGAATTGCGACAGTTTACAAACGTCGGAAGAGCGACGTCCAAAACGTCGGACCACATTGCGTCGGAATTGCAACCGTTTACAAACGTTGGAAGAGCGACGTTCAAAACGTCGGACCACATTTCGTCGGAAGTGTGGTAGTTTACAAACGTCAGAAGCACGACGGTTCGGGAAACGTCGGAAGAGCGACTCTTGTTTGGAAGCGACGGAAAAAATGTCGATAGTGCGACACTTTTTAAGTGCGTCGGAACTGCGATGGTATGGCAAACCACATTTTTCCCGCCCTCAAACTGTCGCTCTTGCAACGACTATGTGTCGGAATAGTGACGAATTGGCCGTCGAAAATTCCGCCAAATTTTCTAGTGATATTATTTATGCATCACTTCTTTCCATTCATCATTTGAAGCGACTTCTTTGAAGGAAGTTGGTTTAAAATCTGTAGACAAATTTAATTCACAGTCATAAGAAACATCCATATCAATAGGTGAATTTGAATCATCTAAATTACCTCCATTTTGTTTAGCAGAGATTCTTGTCCCTGTCTTTCCAACCTCATTAGGACAGACACTTTAAAGTGTCTTTTTGATCCATTTTGGAGGACCTTTCTAAGATGTCATAGGTTCTTCATTTGACTGAGATGGGGTTGAATCAAGATTTATATTTCCAATTCTCTCAATCACATCACTCAAAGTATCATCTTGATTAGTGGCTAGAGATTCATGAGGGGAAGAGACTGCTTGAGAAGGAGATTCCATAGAATAATCCAATATAGGAATCTCCCCTTTAAGATGTAGAATCTCATTATTGAAGATACTTTACATGCCCAAATCTGTCCAAGCGATCAAGTTGTCGCTCAACAACATTGTCAATCTTGGAAGATTCAAGAAAGATAACATCTCTAGATATTATAAACTTCTTATTTACTTCATCGTAGATATTATATTATTTGCAGTTATATGAGTACCCCAAGAAGATACATTTTTGAATCCTTGCACCGAGTTTGTTTCTTTGTTCCTTAGGTATCAATGAATAACAAGTGGAACCAAAACCCTTGAGATGTCTCACCGAAGGAATGTGGCCATACCACATTTGATAGGGAGGCTTTTTTTTTAGAGCATGAGATGGAGATATATTCTTGATATACACAACACATTGAACTACATCAACCCAAAAGATCAACTTAACATTTTTTAAAAACATCATTGAACATACTATATTTAATATTGTCATGTTCATTCTTTCATCTACATTGTTTTGTTGAGGATTATAAGGCACAATTATTCAATTTTTGATTCCATGCTTGTGAAGACAGCCTCAAATTCAATTGAAATACATTCTTTTCCATTATCAATATGAATAGAGCCAATATGGGATTGTGTATCATTTTAATCCATGCATGAATTTTTTTGAAAGTTTTGAAAGTTTTAAAAGCTTCAGTTTTATTCTTCAATAGATGTAACATATTTACCGATCAAATGGGAACTATTACCTCAAAACGAGAACTCTAGCCCAAAAAAACTCAAAAAACATGAAAAAACAACCCAAAAACGAAAAGTGTGTCTTCGAGAATGCATTGTTTTTTTTTAGGGTCAAATTTCAACCATTTTTTTTAAATTATGCTAAAAACCAAAAAATTTCTTTAAAAAAAGATTGAAAAAACACCCTTGAAACAAAAAGTGTTGACAGTGGAATAACATCGCCAATTTTTTGTGTGCAAAAAACAACCCGAAAACGAAAGGTGTTGACGCTAGAATAACGTCGTCAATTTTTTGTGTGAAAAAAACACTTTGAAAGCGAAAAGGGTTAATGTTGGAATAATGTATTTTTCTTTTCGAGGTAAATTGTCAACAATTTTTAATAATGACATCAAAGATAAAATATCATGACTCTAAAAAACCTTAATATTTCAACGATAAGCATGACATTAAAGATAAACAATCAAGTCTGAAAATTCCAATGATTTTTAGGCATGATATTAAAGATAATATATTATCGTGTATCTCAAAAGCCTTAAAATCTGATGATGACATTAAAGATAAAATATCACATTTATGAAAATAAAATTTTAATGATTTTTAAGCATGGTATTAAAGATAAAATCTCACTTGAAAAAAAAAAAAACAAAAACAAAACTAAATTTTCAAAAATAAAATAAAAATGGAAGAATTAAAAAAAAAAACACAATTTAAAGAAAAAAAATAACCAAAAACAAAAAACAAATATATATATTTTAAGTTATAATAATAATAATAATAATAATAAAACTGCATAATTTAAAAAAAATGATAAAATTAAATAATTAAAATTAAAAATTAAAAATTATTTGAAAAATAAATAAATAAATAAAAATATTGAAATAAAAAATAATTTAAATTCAGAAATTTAAATTTCAAAAGAAATAATTTAAAAAATAAAATTAAAATTAAAGTAATAAAAAAAATTAAAAAAAAAAAAAAATGTAAAAAGAAAAAAAAGAATATATATATATATATATATATATATATATATATATAATTTAAAAAAAAAACCAAAAAAATATAAAATAAATTTAAAAACAAAATCTAAAAAAAATAAAAATAAAAATAAAAACAAAACAAAATTTTGAAAAAAATTAATTAAAAAAAGTTAAAAAAAATTAATAAAATAATTAATTAATAATAATTTTTTTTTTTTTTTTTTTTTTTTTTTTTTTTTTTTTTTTTTTAAATTTGAGTTTTACCATCGCCCTAGGGCCACCGGGCTCGGCCACCAGGCAACGGGAGAGGGAATCAACTCCTACTATGGGGCACGGTCGTCGGGTGGCAGAAGAGCTCGCCCAACGGCCGTGCCCCGTGGTCTCCAAAACGACGATAAAACACAAATTTGTTTTAATTTTATTTTTATTAACTTTTTTTTATTATTTTTTTTATTTTTATTTTTATTAAAATTGGTTTTTAATTTATTTTAATTTAATTTTCATTTTTTTTAAAATTAATTTTGTATTTTTAATTTAATATATATAATTTAAAACACACACATACATATATAATTTAAAAAGCACATTTTATTTTTATTTTTTTTAATTAAAAAAAAATGAATTATGTTTTTTTTCATATATATGTGTATGTTTTTTTCAATTTAAATTTTTATTGTTTTAAAATTTTTATTTGCATGTTCTTTATAAAAATAAAAATTATTTAAATTTCCGAATTTTAGTTATTTTTTATTTTAGTATTTTGATTATTTAAATTTTTTTTTTTAATCTTAATTATATTTTAATTTTAATTTTAATTATTTTATTTAATTATGGGTTTTTTTTTTAACTTATAAAAAACATTTTTTTTTTTTTTAATTTTAATTATGAGCCTTTTTTTTTAATTTTAATTTTTTATTTTTACAAGTTATTTTTGTACTTTTACACTTTTATTCATTTTTTCCGTCATGTTTTTAATTTTATTTTCATGTTTTATTAACAAGATGAAAATCATCATTTTAAACAAAAAGGATTGATGTTGTATCAACACTTTTCAAAATTAGCATGAAAATCACTAACATTTTAAAACAAATATTCATACTTGATAAATAAAAAATTTAAAGTTCCAAAAAAATCACCATTTTTTGAAATTGACACGACATTTAAAAAAAAATCAAAGAAAATTTTAAGTTCAAAAAATATGCTAAAAAAAAACAAGTTATTCTACATCACCACTTTTCAAATTCGACATGGAAATCATGACATTTAAAATATATTTAAAAAAAAAAGTCATAAGAAAATTTAAAGTGCCAAAACTATGCTCCAAAAAAAAAAGGGTGAATCTGCATCACCATTTTTCAAAATGGGTTGTTTTTTTTCCTACCTCAAAAAACGGGTACCAGGTAATTCTCTCGTTTGATCGGTAACTGTGTTATATACCCAACACATTCTACTATAGTCATCAATAAATGGCATAATGTATTTATTACCATTTGCAGAAGGAACATGCATAGGGCCACATAAGTCAGAATAAATGAGTTGAAGCTTTCTATGTGCTATGGGATGAGAATCATGAAAAAATTGTTTATCGTGCTTTCCTAACATACAAGCATCCCATTGCTTAAGTTTCCTAAGAATTGTTGGAAAACTAGTAATACCATTTCTCTTCAATAAACAAAAAGTGTCATAATTTAGATGTCAAAATCTAGCATGCCATAAAAGAGTGCATGGTATTGTACATTCGTCAAATTGAGAATTGTATGCAAAATTTTGTGCACGAAAAGAGGTTCCTTGTAGCTTTAGAAGTATTTCTTCTTCTATCTCAGTCATGACATGTGAGTTTTATGATGCTTTTTTGACCTCAACTTTGCCATCAAATATGTGAAAGGAGTGTCGTTCCTGGAAGATGTGAACTAATGAGGGTAACTTTTTCCTCAACTTCAGGAGGCAGAGAATCATGTAGAAGAAAGTCTAGGAGACCAAGAAATTTGAGTCTAATGGTGCCAAGCCCTATTGGCTTGAGTTTTAACTTGCTTGCAAAGTAAAATGCTCCGTCAACTTTATCAATGAATTATTAAAAGAAATATTGTCTAAAATTCATGTCGCAAGTTGCTCCTAAATCAAGAAACCATGCATCTTTCCACGAAGCAATTGAAGAATTAAATAAGTCTTCAGTTACTCCAATATTGCAATGTGCCATAGCATAATGAGCATATTCAAGTGATTTACCTTTCCTTTTATCTGATGATTTTCCTTTCTCTTCATCCATTTCTTGTCTAATCCTGTCCCAAGAGAGATGGCATGTGCAAGCATCATGTCCATTTTTGTTGCATAGTATGTAATGAATATCAGGTCTTTCTCCTTGGTAATGTCTGCCCCCCCTTACCTCTATTATTCTTCCTTCCACGTCCTCTACAACGATCTTTTCCTCTAGAGGTATCTTGTGCTCGATTCTTTTGTTTTTGTGCAAGGCACACAACTTCTTTAGGAGATTGAGCAATTGTCTTCTTCTTCCCAAAAGCTTTCTCTCTTTCAAAAAAAATCTCCACAAGAGAGTCAAAGGAAATCCCCTTAAGTTTTCCACTAGCTTGTAATAACTCAAACTAATTAGAATAAGTGAAATATAGTTCCTTGACAAACATTGTGAGAGGAACATCCATTTTAAAATCGGTGGCATCCATATCATGCATAATGACTCTTGTTTTAGAGGCTAAGGCTAATCTCTTCAAAAATTAACCAAAATAAAATAAAATAAAATAAAATAAAATAAAATAAAATATATATATATATATATATATATATATATATATATATATATATATATATAAACTTTAACCAACAGCCATATATTATATTCATATGATCCATTTCAAAATATATAATTCACAAAAAATAGTCACCCGCTATTATATAGTTCACTACCTTCAAAGAATGGGTTAACACGTACACCATATACATAGATCTCCACAACATAGAGCGCACAATTCAAAACCATATGACGCAGAGTCTACAAAGCATTCAATTCACATTCCACGCGAAGGCATATTTCACGGTATGGAACTCACCACAATACGCTGGTTCAATGCTCAAAATACTGCCTGGAGAATGCACTAGAGTCTTTAACACACAAAGTGGGGCACACTATATTCAACAAGGAGCGAACACATAAAAGTTGTTTAATGCATAGCGCGCACCATACCATACAACTTCAACGCATGTATCATATATCATAAAAACATACGGCCTCCAATTCAGTAACGCAACCATATTTCATGGGCTTCGACTTCACAAATCTGCTTTCACAACCAGGATATTCCACATTCAATGCAACACACAATAAAGTCGCATGCATTCAACTCAGTGTATACACCAACAGATAGAGGATAGAGGATTCGTGGACAGAAAAAAACAAAGTTTTAAGGCTTGAGTTACAAAGCAGAAACTAAATTGGAACCTGTCACTCTAATACCATGTTAGGACAAGTTTCTAACTCCGAATGAAATTGTATTTCACATTAAGAGTAGTTGTGGATAAATGCATTGAGAGACACCTTATTGGAATTCATATTCCAATGTATCTTTTCCTTCTTTATTCTCTAATTTACAATATTTATAATATTTTTGGATCCCAAGGATTAGGTATCAATAGTTTGGCTATATTGGGAAGATAGACATGTTATGGTTATGGTGTAATTGGTGACTATGTTCAAGACCTTTTATAGTGAATTTTTTGCAGTTTATATTGGTCGAGTCTAATGGTTGTGCTATAGTTGGTGGAAGAGTTGCAATTATAAACCCATGCGTTGAGGGGTCTCAAATCATAATGTCTAGTTTGGATAGTATTGAGTTCGGTGTTAAAATTATGTTGAAATAGTATATGAAATGAAGATATGGCCTTGGTTAATGTTAAAATTCAATACAATGAACGAAGTGATGTAAGCGATGACCAATTTGACTAGTAATACTAACTGTTTGAGTTGCTTGGCCACGATAGTGTCACATTGGTAGAGGTGACTGAGTACAATTTGTGATGCGCCGAACTTGACCTACATAATTGGCACATTAGTTTAATGAGGATTTTCCACGAGGGTGGTTGACATCCTCAGCTACGTTGGAGTTATAACACTTAGAGGTGACTGAGTACAATTTGTGATGCACTGAACTTGACCTACATAATTGGCATATTGGTTTAATGAGGATTTTCCACGAGGGTGGTTGACATCCTCGGCTATGTTGGAGTTATAACACTCAAATTAAAACGAATTTGGGAGTATGTCTTAACAACCCACAATATATAGTAGAGATGGTAATTGACAAGGATTGCAAAGTCGATGTTGTGGGTTCCATTTAATCCAATTGATAGGTCGAATTATATTTTATTTTTTATATATACTATCATTTTGAAGTAACTTCCAATGGGAGTTTTGTAGCATTGATGGGCATTATGGAGAACATTTAATCTATTATATAGTTTTTATGGAGAACATTTAATTTATTATACAGTTTTGTGTCGTTTTTGTGTGGTTTTTAAGTCATTATTAATCTAAATTGGAATATAGAAGAAGCTGGGAAATCAAGGATTAGAAATGAATGTAACCATATGGAGATTATGCTCTTTTGACTCTTATTTGATAATATCCTACATTTTTTTGAATGTCTATGACCATGTTGCAAGTGTTTTGGATACGTGATGTAAATAGGTCCTAAAAAGGGATTTAAATGACCAAGTTTATGAACTATTTGAAGGAGAGTATGAGAAACAGTGTGACAACTTGCAAGAGTGATTGATGTCAATTTTATTTCACTATAATGCTTGCGGGTCATATGGAAGTGCAATGATTGCAAGTTACATGGAATTATAGTTGTTGTAGATAGTGGGAGTCTAGAGATAGCAGGTTATGTAATGGTTTTTCAGTTATTGAGATTGGAGGTTGTGGTTGTAGTTTGTGATAGTCCCTTTTGATAACATATTCAGTGATATATGTGAATGGATCCAATTTTAAAATGAGATGAAATAGAGGACCAAAAGGAAGTTGAAGGAGGAGGTTGATGTCTCCACTGAGGTTGGAATATAAAGCAGGTTGAAGCCTACTCATTCTTCAGGTTGGAGGCTCAATCAATTTGGAGCCCAGATCTGGTTAAAGCCTACTCATTCTTGAGGCTAGAGCCTCAATTTGATTGCATCCTACAAAGAGAAGTTTCTTGCATCTTTCGAGGTTGGTGTTGTTGAGTCACGAAATGGGTATGTATTTACTGTTGAATTCACCATTGTTTTTGATCTGAAAATGGAATGTACTTGTTTAAGGGTGCAAGGTATCCATTTCCCATAATTTCAAATGTGAGTTATACACTCCAAGTGACCTCTGAAAATGTGAAAACTTCTTATTTCTTATACAGAGATAGACTGTAGGGGCATTCACCGGACATGTCACCTCTAAAGAGAGGATGAGTTACAGAGGCTACCTGGCCCTCTACAGGCTCTGCCTAAAGAAATAATGAAGTAACACTTAGAAGTCTTTGACATACACATACTTGAAGTTTGATGTCTTGCGGAATAAGACAAATAACTTTCTGCAGCTGAGTAGGTGATTATGTGTGTATGAAATTTATGTATATTTGTTGTTTAACACTTTATATCAGTTTTGTTTAGCATATCATCTTCAGCAAATAAAGACATCAAAATGATAAGCAGTTCACCCCCCCTCTGGGCTACATCTGCTGGACCAAGCCTCTCAAACTAGGCTTGTCCTCTTGTATTAAAAATGCTACAAAGGCTAATACAAGAATATGAATGTCTCGAAAGACAGATCTGACTGTAAATACAGAATCAGAAGATAGGAATTAGCTAAACATGCTCTTTCCCAAACACTAAACAGTGAAATTTGTACCTGATACAGTACTTTTCCCCAATTGTCCCTGGTGGCCCTTTAGACTTGCATGGAGAATTTCGAGGTGAAGATGACCTCAATTGGTTCTGAAACCTCTTCCATTAGACTCAGAATGTCGAAAATAGTAGAAACAGGCTTTTAAATCACCAAAAATGGATGAACATAGCCCTCAAACAGCTCTAGCACTGAAATGGCCCTGGTGGCCCTGAAAGCTTCCCTGAAGCTAAACAGTGAGAAGAATTCATCAAAAGGAAAAACGAGCTGTAGAAATGGATTCAGAATGCTGAAAAACTTCAGGAATGACCTTCGTTCCACATTCACTGGCTGCACAATTCCCAATGCAGCTCCCAAACTTATTTGGCCTTAGTGGCTCCTGGAACTTCCACGAAGCAAAATCACCTGAAAACGACCTCAGATGGTTGTGAAACCTATGCCCATGGCTTCAGAAGGTCGAAGAGAGCCAAAATCAAAAAAAAATTCGTCTCCAAAGACCTCTCCTAGCAGAAGTTATGCCACATTTACTAAACTGCCAGTTTCACCTTGAGAAACTCCACCAATTGTGGAGAAACTGTAGATAAGAGCGCCAAAATAGTGGTGGCGCCAAAATAGGCGGAACCACCAACTATCCGCGCGGTTTAAACGTTGGACAATAAATGTTATGGTTACGCACATTCGTGCATTCACATGTAATGGCGGTCTTTGCAAACGGTTTGCATTGAATACAAACGTTTTTAATTAAAACAATATATAATATTGTAACCAAAGTTTAAAACCGCCAACGAAAAGCGCGCCGATTGATTTGGGTACTGGTTCCGCGCTGTGGTTCCATGGGAAGGGGGCTGGCCCCCTTTCGGGCCCCGCCCAAAACCAAATTCAAACTTAAATAGAACTCCGTTTGCAACCATAAACAACGAATGAACAATGGTCCAATGGTTAGAGCGCTTGGTTATTACTTGCCCGGTCCTGTGTTCGAATCCGGCCGAGCCCATAACAAAATTTTAATACGCCATTTCCAATTCCGTCTTGGGGCCACGTGGCGGCCTCCGGGCTAGCCACGTGGCTCCTTCTCATTGGCTACCAACGGAATATTCCTCAGAATATTCTGCGGAATATTCCACAGAATATTCCCAGAATATTCTGTGGAATATTCTTTTTTTAATAAAATTTTCCACAAAGTCAAATTTTGGCATTTTTAATGGAAATTGAGAAATCTTCAAACTTGAAAAACTTCTGCATACGGCGACCGTTTTTCGAACCGTTCACGGCGCCGGAATCAGGAAGACGAGCTCTATCTGGTCGTTCAGGTTCAAACCAGTTCTGAGCACTTTCATTTTTGACCATTTTACGACACCTGGTCCTGAGCTCCTGATCACACCTCCCAAATGAAAAGGCTTTTGGTCCCCAAAAGCTTACTGAATCTCTGCACTGAACTCTACAACACTTGAGGAACAGAAATATCCTCTTCCAGTCAGACAAAAGAGCATACTAATGCCAAAAATGTCCTGCCTTGTTAAATGTTGTCATGGCGACCTTTTGCTGCATACGCCAAGTACTTGTCGAATCCCGACCAAGTTCTTTCACCAGACAAATCTGAAATTGCAGGAACCAGCAATGAAACTTGTTGATATATGAGCTGAAATATTCCCCTGAACATGTGGGCTTGCCAACTGTCACGATGCCCATCCATGGCACCTCCGCTCCATAAGAAGAGCTGCCTCCCAAATGAGAAGGCTTTTACAAAGATGAAACACTTCATCATTTCTCCTCTTTACAATCTTGGAGATCAAATTAACTTTTTCCAAGTCAATATTATATTACATGCATGGTTAAAAACAAAGTAATCAACCCTTCAAGTTAACCACACATACATGTTTAAAATACAAGGAAATCATCATGATCCCTGTGCTTATGCATCTCATTCTCATGCATGCAGTTTATCCATCAACTTTCTCTTAAGTTCAATCATAAGTACAAGATCCTCAATCACATGTACATGTACTTTCAAAGCTGAAATGAATATAACTTTCGCTACGATAGAGTGAGTCTCATACTTTGCTTTTCCATCCTGCAACTTGCATTCCCTTAACAAGGAAAATGCATTCAATCAAAAGACATGCAACTTTAAGTGGATAAGAATTCTAACCATTTCTTACCAATCCATTTCAAAGGCGCTTCCTTTAACTGCTCATCAATATCAACATGTGTATCATCCTGACACATATCAATGATGGAAACTTCCTTCCCATTCTTGCCATACTCTTTCTCCCATTTCTTCAACTTTTGTGGAAGCATTGTTGGATTCAGAGTCCAACACCTTTTAACAGTATGTCCTTGCTTATGGCAATAAGTGCAACACATGTTCATCTTCTTGACCGCATGATTTGCATTGTTCATTGGAACTTTGGCTTCTTGCCTCATTTCCTTCAAAAGTTTCCTGTATGTTGCCATTCTTTTCCAACATCTAGAAACACTATGGTTAAACAAACCACAAAAAGAACACGCAATTCTTTTCCAATGCTTGTGTGGAAATTTTCCATGCTTTACATGATCAAAGGAAATATGATTGAAATCAGATTTATACCTTTCTCTGTCACCTTCATTACCTTCATGAGGAGGTGAATCAAAAGAAGAAGAAGCTCCCTTTGGAACACTATCAATCCCATCAATGGTTTTAGAGCTTTCACCCCTCCCTTGTTCAAGTGCATGCTGATGCACACCTTCTTCCTTCATGGCTGCTTTGGAACTTTCTCCATAAGATTTTCCATAGCCAAGACCCAAATTCTTAGGCCTTACCTCAACCATTATTGGCTCAACTATACCCTCTGCATGTTTTCCCAATCCTTTTCCTTCATATCCCATTTTGGACATCAACTTGGACCCTATGCCTTTGGTATGTTTCTCAAAAGAACCAAGTTCATAAACATTCTTATAAGAAATTGAAGACAAACTAGAATTGTTTACCTCTTCTTCAAGCTCATACTTGGCTAAGGCTTCTTTGGAAACAAGAAGTTGTGTCTCCAACTCATCACATCCTTTCGACTTCATGTTTAACGATACGAAGTTGGCCCTTCATTTCACACGGTGAGTGACTCTTTGCTTCTTCCTTCATGGAATTCAACTGCTCTTGAAGTCTAGAGCTCTTTCTTTCATCCTCATACATTTCTCTCACCATATTCATCATGATGAAAAATTCTTGCTTCAAGCCTTCATCAAAGAATCTTGTGAAGGAGGAAAATTTTGAGAACTCACTTATGAAAGTTGTCATTATAAAAATGAACAAAAGAGCTTCAGCAAACTCAAACAATAAGTAGTTTGCAGAATAATAAAGCAGTCAATCTTCAACACTGCTTAAGACACCTTTCAAGCTACACAATCAAGCTAGTGATGTCAGTCAAGCAAACCTAGTGCTCCGATACCATCTGATCTGAAAATGGAATGTACTTGTTTGAGGGTGCAAGGTATCCATTTCCCATAATTTCAAATGTGAGCTATACACTCCAAGTGGACCTCTGAAAATGTGAAAACTTCTTATTTCTTATACAGAGATAGACTGTAGGGGAATTCACCGGACATGTCACCTCTAAAGAGAGGATGAGTTCCAGAGGCTACCTGGCCCTCTACAGGCTCTGCCTAAAGAAAAAATGAAGTAACACTTAGAAGTCTTTGACATACACATACTTGAAGTTTGATGTCTTGCGGAATAAGACCAATAACGTTTTGCAGCTGAGTAGGTGATTATGTGTGTATGCAAGTTATGTATATTTGTTGTTTAACACTTTATATCAGTTTTGTTTAGCATATCATCTTCAGAAAATAAAGACATCAAAATGATAAAGTAGTTCACCCCCCCTCTGGGCTACATCTGCTGGACCAAGCCTCTTAAACTAGGCTTGTCCTCTTGTATTAAAAATGCTACAAAGGCTAATACAAGAATATGAATGTCTCGAAAGACAAATCTGACTATAAATACAGAATCAGAAGATAGGAATTAGCTAAACATGCTCTTTCCCAAACACTAAACAGTGAAATTGTACCTGATACCGTACTTTTCCCCAATTGGCCCTCGTGGCCCTTTAGACTTGCATGGAGAATCTCTAGGTGAAGATGACCTCAATTGGTTCTGAAAGCTCTGCCATTAGACTCAGAAGGTCGAAAATAGCAGAAATAGGCTTTTGAATCACCAAAAATGGATGAACATAGCCCCCAAACAGCTCCAACACTGAAATGGCCCTAGTGGCCCTGAAAGCTTCCCTGAAGCTAAACAATGAGAACAATTCCTCAAAAGGAAAAACGAGTTGTAGAAATGGATTTAGAATGTTGAAAAACTTCAGGAATGACCTTCGTTTCACATTCACTAGCTGCACAATTCCCAATGCAGCTCCCAAACTGATTTGGCCCTAGTGGCTCCTGGAACTTCCACGAAGCAAATTCACCTGCAAACGGCCTCAGATGGCTGTGAAACCTGTGCCAATGGCTTCAGAAGGTCGAAGAGACCCAAAATAAAAAAAAAATTCGTCTCAAAAGACCTCTCCTAGCAAAAGTTATGCCACATTTACTAAACTGCCAGTTTCACCTTGAGAAACTCCACTAATTGTGGAGAAACTGTAGATAACGCCACTAAAATAGGGTATGGCGCCAAAATGGGCGAAACTGCCAATTCTTATCCGCACGGTTAAAACATTTCGCTTGTCAAATGTTATGGTTGGTCTACTACGCGTTCATATGCGTCGGAGTTTAAAACCGTTTGCATTGATTATAAACGATTTGATAATTAAACACCATATGTCACATAACAAATGTGGCTAGCAACCCTTTATATCTTGTATGTTGTTTATGCGTTGTGGTTCACACAGCAGTCCCATGGGAAGGGGGCTGGCCCCCTTTCGGGCCCCGCCCATAACAAGTTCAAACCATAAATAGGACTTTGTTTGCAATGTAAAACAAACGAACAACCCATGGTCCAACGGTTAGACCGTTGGGTTGTCATCCGCCCGATCACGCGTTCGAAACCTGTCGAGCCCAACAAAATTTTAATACGCCATTTTCAATTCCGTCTTAGGGCCACGTGGCGGCCTCCGGGCTAGCCACGTGGCGCCTTCTCATTGGCTGAAAATGGAATATTCCACGGAATATTCCCAGAATATTCTGTGGAATATTCTTTTTTAAATAAAATTTTTTCCACAAAGTCAATTTTGGCATTTTTAATGGAAATTGAGAAATCTTCAAACTTGAATAACTTCTGCATACGGCGACCGTTTTCCGAACCGTTCGCGGCGTCGGAATCAGGAAGACGAGCTCTATCCGGTCGTTCAGGTTCAAACTAGTTCTGAGCACCTTCATTTTTGACCATTTTACGACACTTGGTCCTGAGCTCCTGATCAGTTTTCCATAATTCTTATCTCTTTCATATCCTAATATCCTAATATGCTAGAACTATTAAGGATAATGAAGGAATCATGTG
Source organism: Pinus albicaulis (assembly GCA_034641835.2). Classification (NCBI taxonomy): domain Eukaryota; kingdom Viridiplantae; phylum Streptophyta; class Pinopsida; order Pinales; family Pinaceae; genus Pinus; species Pinus albicaulis. The sequence continues at coordinate 529,998,853 of CM076583.1, forward strand.
CTGCTATGGTTTAACTAACTTCTATATTTCTTTATACAGGGAAATGGTAAGGGACGATTGTTGTTCCCTAACGTTGGAACAAAGGAACCCGACAAAACAAAATTAGAACAGTAGAATCCGACAAATGGAGAAAGAAGCGCGTCGGTTACAGCCAGAGTTAAGAATACATGAAGAATATCAGAGCGGGATATGTCTTAAGTTATGAATTGGTTACGAATCCCTCAGGATCAAAAAGGATGGGGAGAATCTCTGTTATTTTCTAATTTGTAAAACATAATTACAGACTGTGTTTTGGAGAGCATGACTTATTTTATTGTTACTTCAGTTCAATGATTAATACATAATTGAGTTTCTGTTCTCTCGTTGTATTTAAAGTAACGTAGCAGTACCTGCTGGTGGCTAAGGGCCCGACCTCTGGTGGAGTTTTGCTGCTTCCTTGTACCATGTTCTAATATTTCCTAGCGCTTAATCGGTTTGATAATTTCTTGCCCGTGTGAATCTATTTTATTTAAGCTATTCCTTATTTCTTGATTTACATTATGTTCATGTTTTGCATTACTATTGGATTGATTACATTCTGCTTGTGATTCATATTGTTATGCTTTGTGAGATTCCTTAAATAAGCGCATTATATTCTGCAAGAGTTTGATTACTACTTTTGGACTCTCAGAATGATATTACCCTTGTCTTGATTGCATTCACAATAGATTTAATAGAATTTAGATTTAATGAGCTAAAGTAGAGGTGAGTTATTGCTACTGTGCTCTCATCTGATGATATTGTTATCTGGTTTGATGTAAGCTTTGATTTCAATAGAAGACCGCACTTTGATAATTCTTTAATAATTGCCATTAGAGTCTATTAGATATTCTCATTTACATTTGTGTTAAGATCTATGCTACAAACCATTACTCTTTAAATAATAGCAGCCACATACTGTGTACACTCTCGAAAGTAGAGGACTTACCTGGATTGATGATTAATGTGAGATAATTAGGAGTTTTAAGAAGCGCCTTTTATCAGTCAAAATTTTGGCGCCGTTGCCGGGGAGAGTGTAGCCATTTAGAAAGAGTGATGCATATTTGATTTTTTTCTGCTAAGGAAGAGCTGGGTATTAAAAACGGAAGGTAAGAACCTGCGTAACGAACGAGGAACATGCTCGTTCATTTGCCCGCTTTATAACAGAACTGCGTAGAAGTCTAAGGTAGGAATGTATGCTTGCATTTCTTTTGAATGACTAGAAGATCTAAACAAAACAAAATTCCTCCTCCTAGACCTAAAAAGCCTAAGGGACCGATGACCCTTGGGCGAACAACCTTTATTGACGAAATCATAAGAAAAGTCGAGTCTCAGCCATCTGTAGGACCTCGAATTATTGTTGCCAGACGTCCTATTGACTTCCTTCAAGCCAGAGGATCACCATCTGTAGCTAACGCTAAGATTCACGGTGAAACTGAAGGGATAGAACAAAGCTTTCAGGATACTGAAAATTTACAAACAAGCCCTTCACAAGAAGGAAATTATAACAACCTCCGTAAAGGAGAGGGAGAAACAGGTGATTTCGAAATTTATTTGTCAGAACCGAGATTTCCTGAAGAAGTAACTGAGCATAGTTTCCTAGACATTGATAATTTACAAGCCGACCCTTTACAAGAAGGAAATTCTAGTATTCTCCGTGAAGGAGAAGGAGAAACAAGTAATCTCAAAATTGAACCATCAAAACCTGGATCTCACAAAATAATAGTTGAACAGAGGACACCCAGTATTCCAGATCAAGGTAGTACTGTTAGGATTATTCCAGCCTCTCCTAGACATCCTAGGAAAAACCTGCCAACTCCGGAGATCCTTGAAGTATATTGGCATATTTTTGATCAAATGGCTCAGAACCAGCCAACTCAAACTTCTACATTACAATATCCTATCGTTGACACAGCTGTCAACTCTCCCATGAAAGCTATTCCATTTCAAAATATCCCTACTTTCCATGGGCTAACTTCAGAAGATCCCGATGCATTTCTTTTTGAGTTTGATGTCTTGTGTAGAGGATATGATTACACTACCAACCCCCAAAAGCTGAAGCTATTCCCATCTACTTTGAAGGGAGCAGCTCTACGTTGGTTCATGGGACTTGGTGGAGGTACCATTAATGATTGGGACCAAATGAAAGCATATTTTCTTAAGAAATATCAAGATTATTTACGAACGAGAGAATTAAAAGATGAAATTTTTCAGATGGTAGCCAAACCCAGCGAGACCTTGGAAGAATATGTAGAACGTTTTCAATATAATTTGCAAATATCCCCTTATGAAAATCTGCCTGATAATGTTATGAAAACTACCTTAATTAGAGGTATGAAGGATCAATGGGTGGAAACATTAAATATAATGGGAAAAGGTGATATTTATCAAGAAAATTATAACGATATTGTGGATTTGTGCATTAAATGTTCCAGGGGAAGTTCAAGACTCAAACCAGCTGTATGAGAGGTGAACTCTAGAGATAGCAAGGCTTCAGGAGAAAGCATTACACGAAGTGAAATCAAAAATTTGTTGGAGGACTTCAAAACTGATATCCTGGGAACTCTGACAACACAACTAGATGTTATGCAAGCCAAGAAAAAGCAGGCCATAGCAAAGCAGAACTTGGCTATCTTCTACCCAAATTGCAGACAAAAGCACAGTCATAAGGAATACCCCCTAGATGCAAAAATAACATGCGCCATATGCACCCAAGAACACACCACAGAAATCTGCCCATCACTCCCACGACTAAAAGTAGTTTTTAAGGAGGTAGAAGAAGAAGCGGAACCAGTGTATCAGTTAAACCAGCGTCGACAATGGAAAGCACGCCAGAAAGGTATGCCCACTGATCCATCTTCATTTTTTCCCCTTTCACAATATAATTCTCAACAATATTCAGGGGGAGCATGGCAAAATCAGCCACCTTTCTTGCCACCTCAAGCATTTTTTATGCCACCTTGGCCAAATCAATCAAATTTAAACAACAATAGTTGGCCAAATCAATCAAATTCAAACAATAATAGTTGGCCGAATTTTCCTTACCCACCACAATTCTGGCAGAATAACCCTTATTCATCCCAATGGTCCCCCTCCACTTCACAAAATTCAAATTGGCAATCAAACTGGCAAAGAGCCACAAACCAGCCTATGGGAACAGGCCCTTTGCCTCAACCAACCTTAACGTTGCAACAAAATCCTCAAACAAACATACGACCGCAACTCCCATCTCAACCCAACCCAAACCCAAATAACAGACCAATTCAGTCAATACAAATCATAGAAGGTCTAGACCCTGAAACAGAGTTGAGAGAATGTAATGAGCTTAAGTTAAGATTTGGACGTATAATTACTCCAGAGGAGGATAAAGACTTGCAACTTGAAGAAATTCTCACAAATAAGTCTCTGACTGTAGACAAACAACAAATAAAACAGGGGGAAGATACAGTCAGACACAAAAATCCTGAACAAATTATACCCACTTCCCCCTCATTCCCAGAAAGACTGTTGATACCGTGTCCAATTGAAACCCCTGACTTTGATCTTCTGGGAGAATTGAAAAATATTTGTATAAAAATCCCCCTCCTCCAGGCTACCCAGGACATTCCAATATATGCTAAAACTATCAAAGAGCTGTGTATAAAGAAGCCTGTGAGGAAATCAAGAATAAACCCCACTATCCATGTTGTTGGAACTCTGTCTGAATTATTATTAGGCAGAGAAACGCCAGTGAAATATGAAGATCCTGGAAACCCCATCGTTACAGTCCAGATAAATGACTGTTCTTTTCCTAATGCATTAGTCGATTTAGGATCAGCCATTAATATTCTCATGACAACAACCCGTCAAAAGCTTGGAATCACAACCTTAGATCCAACCACGACTCTACTGGAATTGGCTGACCGCTCGGTTGTCAAACCAGAGGGGAAATTACAGGATGTAATGGTGTCTATAGATTCTTGGGAATTCCCAGCAGATTTCTTGATCATTAATCCCAGAAGTCGGCTTTATGGGCATCCTTTAATATTAGGAAGACCTTGGCTAGCAAATGCTGATGCTTATATCAACTGCTGGACAGGCAATATGACAATAACTAGGGGAACAAATGTAAAAAATTTAGCTTTATATCCCCCTGCTCAGCCGAGTCTGACTATTATACAAACTAGGAAACAACCCACAACATATTTCATAGAAAACATTCGATCACCATTAACTATGGTAGATGCCCTTGAATTTAAAAATCAAACAGAAGATGATGTTATTAATACCTTTATCAATCATCCTACCTCCACATCAAGCTTCAAATGTCACATGATTAAAGAAATTATTGATAACGAAATTGAAGAGGATCCCCTCAAATAAATCAGTGACCACACGATACCAACAACCACTGATTATCACAACAAACCTATAGAAATAAAGCCAGGGAAAACCCTAAACATTAACAGTAATCTGAGTCATTACCAACATCAAAAACTTACTCAAGTTCTTTTAAAACATAAAAAATATTTTTCTTGGGACTACTCATACATGAATGGGATTGATCCCCAGCTATGCATGCACCATATCTACATTGAAAAAGATGAAAAAACCATTTGACAACCTCAGCGAAGATTAAATCCTCATTTAAAAGACATTGTTAAAGAAGAACTTCAAAAACTATTAGATGATGATTTTATTTATCCTATATCTGGTAGTGAATGGGTCTCTCCATTAGTTGTAGTTCCTAAAAAGAATGGGAAATGGCGAATATGTGTTGACTATAGAGAACTCAACAAGGCCACGCAAAAATACCACTTTCCCCTTCCATTTATTGATCAAGTTATGGATACACTGGCATGAAAGAAATTTTCTCTTTCCTAGATGGCTTCAGTGGCTACAATCAATTCCATATTTCTCCGGAGGACCAGGACAAGACTACCTTTACCTATCCCTGGGGAACATTGGCCTACAGTGTATTACCTTTTGGATTGTGCAATGCACCCGCCACATTTCAACAAGCCATACTCAGTGTTTTCGTAGACCTGATAAATGAAGGATTAGAGGTATACATGGATGATTTTACACCCTATGGAGATGACTTTGACCAAGCATTACAGAAATTAGAAAAAGTTATGGAACGGTGTATTGCTACTAGCCTATGTTTAAGTCACGAAAAGTGCCATATGATGATGATAGAAGGCCTGATCTTGGGACATTACATTTCAGCAGCTGGAATTCAAGTAGATCCGACAAAGATACATGTAATTATTTTATTAGCTACTCCTTGCACTCAAACAGAGGTACGTAGTTTTTTAGGATTTTCTAGATATTATCGTAGATTTATCAAGATTTTTTCACAGATTGCTGCACCACTATATGCCTTAACAGGAAACACTGATTTTATATGGGCTGACAAATGTGATACTGCTTTTACAGATTTGAAATAGCTCGTATCTACAACACCAGTACTACGAGGACCAAAATGGGATATACCCTTCCAAATCTCATCAGATGCATCAGATACAGCCATTGGAGCAGTTCTTGGCCAAGAGGAAGAAAAGAAACCATATGCTATATATTACATTAGCAATAACTTAACTCCTGCTGAGTTAAATTACACAGTAACAGAGAAGGAGTTTTTAGCAGTAATTTATGCTATTAACAAATTCAGACACTATATAACTGGATACCCTGTAATTCTGTATACGGACCACTCTGCCATTAAATATTTAGCTAATAAACTAGTTACAAATGGAAGAGTGACACGTTGGTTGCTTCTTTTGCAAGAATTTGATATAAATATAAGGGATTGACCAGGGAAGGAAAACCTTGTAGCTGATTTCCTTTCCCGAGTACCAAGAAAAGATGATGCAATAGCAGTGGAAGATCAGTTTCCAGATGAACACTTATTCATTGTTACCATAAAAACACCATGGTATGCAAATGTGGTAAAATTTTTAGCAGTAGGAAAGCTACCTAAACATCTAACATCCAGAGAAAGGAAATCAATAGTACAACGCAACATTCGGTTCTCCTGGATTGGAGGATATATTTTTCACACAGGGGCTGATATGCACATCCGCAGGTGTATCAGAGAAGATGAAATCTATGTCATCTTAAAAGCTTGCCACAATGGACATGCGGTGGACATTTTGCAGACCATAGAACTGGACATAAAATCTTACAAATGGGCTATTATTGGCCCACGATATTTAAGGATGCTAAGAAATTTGTCCAAGCCTGCAATAGCTGCCAACGGATGGGCGGCCTTGGCCAATCTGATGAGATGCCCCTGCATCCACAGTTGATTATAGAACCTTTTGAGCATTGGGAACTAGATTTTGTTGGGCCGATTAACCCATCATCCAATCAGAAATCATACATATTGGTTGCAACAGAATATGTGACCAAGTGGGTGGAAGCGGTTTCATTACCTAGGGCCACAGAAGAAACCGTAATACTTTTTATTTTTGGAATTTTTGTACGATATGGGTTACCCAGAGAAGTAATCACTGATGGAGGACCGCAATTTGTGGGCCACAAGATTGCTGCTATACTGAAAAATCACCATGTTATTCACAGGATTACCTCTCCATATCACTCGCAAGCCAATGGGCAGGTAGAAAGCACCAACAAGGTAATTGAAGCTATCCTAACAAAGACGGTCTCGTCACACAGAAAATATTGGGCTACTCGACTGCCAGAAGCCTTGTGGGCATATCGTACAACATGGAGGAACACTAATGTATACTCCCCATATCAATTGGTATTTGGTAAGGAACCTACCTTTCCTATTGAATTTGAGATACAAATGCTAAGGACAGCCCAGGCAATAAGACTGGATTTAACTGAAGCCCAGATTAATTGATTACAGTAGATAAATGAATTAGATGAAAGCCGGCTATTAGCTCTTCAGCTTACTTCACTGATCCAACAACAAAGAGAAAAATGGCATGATGCCCTCATCAAGAAAAAGACCTTCCATGAAGGTGATTGGGCACTTTTGCATGATTCTAGGTTCCATGATTTTCCAGGAAAAATTCAGACCAGATGGTTAGGCCCTTATGAGATACAAGAGGTGCATGAAAATGGTACCCTTACATTAACAACCATTGATGGGTCTGGCCACTCTTTTAAAGAAAACGGACATCAAGTACGCCTCTATCACAAACCGCTTACAAGGGAATCCTTTTGCCAGTAGATACGGGAAGATTCCACAATACAAATTCTTGCTGAGGAGGGTAACCCTTCCATAGCACTAGCCGAGTGAGATGTATTCTTTTTGAATTCTGTACATAAATTTGTTTTTTTGATTGATTGGATTTGTTTGAAAATAGTTAGTTTTGTTTTTCTTTTATTGTTCCCTACAAGGAACAACAAATTTCCTTTACATACATTGACCATTTCCTAAAAAGAACATTCCTTTTAATATATTTCGTTTTGCTGTTCCCTATAGGGAACAACTGCTGTTCCCTCTAAGGAACAACAATTTTTTTTGTATGTATTTTTGCTGTTCCCTACAGGGAACAACGACTGTTCATTACAGGGAACACCAATTTTTTTCGTGTGTGTTTTTGCTATTCCCTACAGGGAACAACAATTTTTTTTCATATGTATTTTTGTTGTTCCCTACAGGGAACAGCTACTATTCCTTACAAGGAATAACATTTTTTTTTTGTGTGCATTTTTTCTGTTCCCTACAGGGAACAACTGTTGTTCCTTACAAGGAACAACAATTTTTTATGCATGTATTTTTTTGCTGTTCCCTATAGAGAATAGCTACTGTTCATTCTAAGGAACAACACTTCTATGTGCATTCTTTTTTATTGTTTTTTTTTTTTTTTCTCAGTAAAATTAATCTATTTCTATTGAGTAAAATATAGTACAATCAAGAGAGACAAGAAACCGGCAGACCGGAAATGATGAAACTATCAACCTCGGTCCCGGAGAAGGAGAGAACTAAACACGGAGCTACAACAAGAAACAAGAGAGCAGAAGACTGACTCTCACCCCACATGGGCAAATGTCTCAACACGATGTTTTTTCCCTTTCTTTTTATTGACTTTTATCCAGCCGTCCTGGGGAGTGTGAGCTAAAACAACTTGAAGACTGGGATTTTCCAACATGGGTATCTCCTTATCTGATTCAGAAGAGGAGGTCTCATGGACGCGTTTCTGAGTAGTTGCTGTGACAGTGGTGTGCGCAGGAGTATCAGTGGACGAATCCATTGTCTGAGTCGCCTGGTCCGGCTCTACATCGCTCCCCTCATCATACGAGCTTGAAGAATCAGAGCTAACTGCTGGCGGCGGAGAACAAGGGGCCCAATGCTTGGGTTTTGGCTTGGCAATGTTGGCTTTTTTCGTTTTGGCAGTGAGCGATGGGCAAGAACTCTGCAGGTGCCCTGTTAGGTGACAGTGGCGGCAGCGGAAGGCAGTGTTCTCATAATCCAGCATCTGAGTCCAAACAAAGTCATTGGTCTTGAGATTAATTTGATCTGGCAGTCCCTTGCTAAGATCTAGCTCCACGCATATTCTGGCATATGTGTAGAGCCCTTGATGTTCCCTCCAGGAATCTCCCATTAGAAAGCGGCCCAAGGTGTTGCCTATGCGCCTGTAGACTGCTAAATGCCACAGGTGAGCTGGAAGGTTTGGAAGTCTGATCCAGACAGGCGTTTTGGTGATGACTGCTGTTGCTGGGTCAAAATCAGGGAACCATGGAGTTAAGAAGAGTCCCGCTGTACCCATAAACCAAGGACCTTCTTCTATGGCCTGTTCATAGTGCTTAGGATTGTCGAACAGAACTATAAAATATCCTTTTGAGCAGAAGCTGACCTTGCAATGGTGAGTCCAGTTGTCATGGATCCAGTCATAGAGGTCCTTAGAGCGCGGCCAGAGCCCATTGAATCTACAAATGATGGCCCTTTCAACAAATTTTTGAAGGTCATCTGCGAGGCCAGGGTGGGAGACCTCAACAGAGGGAACCTCCTCTGACTTGTCAACCAGGAAAGGCTTGGGTTTGGGAGCCTCCTGGGAAATGGGAAACTCAGAGTGGACTGCAGCTTTGTAGGAGAAGGGAGGAGTAGAAGAAGAATTCCCTGCAGTGCCACCTCTCAAACGAAGGGAAAACACTAAAGTGCTATTATTTTTAATGCTGTAAGAAGAGAGGGGACGAGGATCATCGAGTTGTTTACCTTGAAATAGAAGTCTCTGAAGGGCAGAAGGAATCCCAAATCGGCGTTCCATGTTCACCTTGAGATTCTGCACCAGATCAAAAGAGTGGACCCATTGCAAAATGGTCTTGCCGGAGAGCTGTACGATTTGAATATGAAAGGGGGCAGAGAAAGTTTCCAAAGCGTTCTGGATTGACACCTTGCCTGAATCTTTTGGGTCTCCGAACTCCTGACGAGTCGGAAGCAGTGGGGGAGGGAAAAGCTTCTTCAGATGGAAGCTATCGCTCCAGCCCAGATCCGCAACTAATGAAAGGGCTGCCGATTTGTGGAAGGGCCACGAGATTATTTGCTTCAAGAAAACCCCTGCCTCGCTTCCTTTTTGGAGAAAATCGAGAACGGCCAACTTTTGGAGTACGTTCAGGGTCTCTGTTGCGGGAATGAAGTCTGGGCAGCAAAGGGCGTTTTTACTGGAGGGATCAGCTTCGTTTCTCTGCATCAAAAAACCCCGTGTGAGGAGATCTTCCTCAGTCCAAAACCAGAGTTCGCCAAAAAGGTAATAGGGATGAGCGGCATGAGCCCTCTCCTGGTCTGCGTGTTCTTTTTCAACCGGGAAATTGTTTGCTGTGGTTTCCGCCCATTTTCTGCCGAATGCCTCCGCGTAGAGGTAGGGAGAAGGGGGTGCGCGTTGGGTTGCAGAGGACGCTGCCTTCAGGCTTGTGATCGACGTTTTGAGGACCCCAGAAATGCTGCCAGCTACAGAGCGATCGCCTTTGAAGGAGGAGGCGGCAGGGCCAGGAAGAGCAGGCGCGGGGACTGTGTAATCTTTGAAAGCGGCGGCAGAGCCAGGCAAAACCCTAGCGGCCTCCATTTCTCTTTTCGTGTAACTTTCTTTCATTCTGAGTCCACATATATTCATTCTTTTTTATTGTTACCTACAGGGAACAACTACTATTCCCTTTAAGGAACAACATGCTTTGTGTGGATTTTTCTTTTGTAAAACAACATCTGGTGAATATTTTTGAGAACGTAATGGCATGCAAGATATAATTTTTATGGAAGATCAGTAGACCAGGCAAAATACCGTGTATATTATCATCTTTAATAAGACCGTTTCATGATAATCTAAACAAAAGAGAAAAGGACACAATATCTATTTCATTTTACTGTCCTCAGTTCCACTCTGAAACACATTGATTGATTATCTTTACCATGCTGGTTTCCCCTTGCTTATATAAATTTCTCTATATATTATCAATAAGATGATGGGTATATTTATTTATATATTGATATCTCAAAACTTCTTCCGCCATCCCTACTCTTAAGGAGTGGTGAATCACCCGCTATGTATAAATGGGGGACTGAATTTAAAAATAATAAAAATAAAAGAAGAGTCTATTTCACTAATGAGTTTATGATTATTTTTCCATAGATGGAGGATAGGGGGTCTCATCACGAGCCAGCCTACCATGATCATAAGGAAGGAGTGAAGTGGCATTCCCATTATGGCTACCACACCAGGGTTATGATCCAATAGATGTAATAATCATCCTTGGAAATAGGAGGTCTCATCACGAGCTGGCTTGATCACTTTCGCTACTTCCCAATGAATGGAAATGTGTTCACCTGGTCACCAAACCAGCACATCGGTATCTACTATGGATATCATTAGACACTTCCCCAATTATACATAGAGGACCATGATTCCCAAAGGTTAAAAGAAACTCTGTCGAGGCTATGGACGCCTGCGGGCAGCAGAAGCTCTGCTGATGGCATTGAAGCTTTACTCTACATCAATAATCTCTCATACCCTCTTCTTATAATTTTTTTTTCTATGGAGAAATTGTAATCCCAACATACCTTTAACCTTTATGCATGAATATCTTTTTAATCAATCACAATGTTTCAGTGGAATAACAACACTAGAAGTTTTGATTTCTTGTGTTTTTGCGCATGCTGTTCCTTTTCCTTTCATACATCATATCACGACAGCTTATCACTTATTTATAAATCAAGGTACGAGCTTTGATATTATTTCTCCAATACAGTTTATAATCTTGTCATGATGACGCATACCTCATTACTTCATTACCACTGTACTTTTCCGCCCGCGCCTTACCTTTTCATTTATTTAGGTCGAGGAAGACCTATCATTTTGAAGGGGGGCGGGGACCTCCAATGTACTTTTAAGTGCACTGTCACTTTTTCATTTGATTTTGCAAGAACAATATGATTTTCCATGATTATAGAAGCATGTGGTATGATAACGATCTCAATAACGATATTTAAATTTATAAAATATCACATAACCATTTTCTGTTCCATTATTCCGCTTTGTGTGTCCCTGTGTTCTCCCTGCTACTTTTATCAATTGCAGAGTTTCAACACCATGGGAGGAAGATCTGTACGCAAAGAACCGCTAGTATTGGCTGTTTCTGATGCAGTTAGGGCAATTTTAGCTCAAGCTGGGTGGATAGTCTATTTCACACGATTTCAGGCACCCAATGAAGAAATTGCCATTGAGTTTCTACAGAACTTGCGGAATGAAAAAACTACGGCAAGCAGTAGAAAAATATCTGTGTCGGACGCAGTGATAGCAGAAGTATCTGGTTTACCAGCAGAAGGACCTATGTGGACTGGCAAGCGATTGAAGTTGTAGGATGTCATCGAAATCTTCAGAGATGAAGGACATGAGTTGGTCAAGAAAGGAAAAGGTGTTCGACCATCTTCTCTTGGAGCGCCATGAGGAGAATTAACGAGAATTTTCCAGAACTACATCACCTGGGATGGGAAAAAAGATATGGTAAGGCCGCGCCAACTTAAACTTCTGGAAGTTTTAAAACAAAAATGCTCTTTTAATTTACTAGCATTGTTGAAATCTTTATCGCATGACACTGCTGAGAGGTTAAGATGGTCCCAACATGTAGAAATAGTGGTAAGCCACCACTGCCTGATTAGACTGATAGTCAGCCATAATACCGCTCAGCAGCAACTAAGCTAGGATGATTTAGTATCAGCTCGGGAAGAAGGCTTAGCCTTGCCTGCCCCTATCCCAGTTCAGAACAAGAAAAGAACTCCCCTTTTAATAAATATACCTCTCAAACGCAGACGGTTCGCAAGGATAAGGTCAAGGCTAGGGGCAACCGAAAACCCTCAAGGTAGCACTAGCCAACCCATAGAGATATCAAGCCCAGTTAGAGAACAACCCTTGCAGCTAGAAGGTGAAGGCCAGGATAACCCCAATGAAGAAACAGGACAATCCGGGGAGGAACAAAGGAATGAATTAGGACTCACCCCGACACCAAGTATGAGCCCCCAAGGCGATTTATTGCATGATTTTGAATTTTCCCATGTTCTGGCTAATATGAGTGATTATATGCAGCAGGAAAACCCTCTTAACCTGAACGAAGAAACAATCCAATATCCCGAGAATACCGGCAATACTGAACATCAATCTCCTTTAAGGGAAGCAAGCCTCGAAGCTGAAATAAATGAAGAAGCTAGTCAGGAAACAGTGCACTAATCTGGTGACACACTTCCGGTGGAAAATAGCCAGATAGGCCTAACTACTGAACGTATAGGCCACGAAGAAGAAGTAGAAACAGAGGTGCTTTAGGAAGCCGAAACTCAGTCCAGAGACATGGTCCTATTAGGAAGAAGCCAGGATGACCAACCAAGATCATTGGAAGCAGAAGCTATTCATGAGACTGACAACAGGATAGTGGCTTCACCGAGAAACTATAGAGCTAAGTTGAAAAAGCTTAGGAAGGAACGACAGAATCTGCGTAAAACAGTGAAAAGACTTAGAAGAAAGATCAAGGAAATTACCATGGAAAAGGCACCAGATAGAACTTCAGAGACAACCAATGCGATAGTCCAAAAAGAAAAATATGAAGAGAAGACTACCGGGACTCAAACTGAGCCCATGTCCCCTCAACTTGCCATTATTTGAGAAGAACGACATGTAATATTCATAGATACAACAACTCAGACAGAGGCTTGGACCTCTAATAATAAGGAAACTCAGACATAGCACATTTTCTCCCATAATGTGGGCACCCAGACTAGTTTATTAGCTAAAGACATCATACTGTACAATGACCCCACTATTATGAATCTTCAAGAAGAATTAGCTCAGGCACGGCTTGCGTTAGAACAGATGGAATAAGAAACTGTTCCACGGAAAAAATATCAAGCATTGCAGAAACAACCCCAGGAAATGAATACAACAGAGAGTGAGACCTTCGACGGATGCAGGCAGGAAGAAGAGAAACTAGAAAAAATCAAGCTCAGATTGGATAAGACCATAGCTCGGACAGATTCTATCTGCTTGTTGTATACAAATGTTTTGACATGTAGGGCTCCTGCCAATAATACGCTTTTTTTCTGTTAGAGTGATATCTGTTGTTAAGAATCAAAGCTATAATGGCTGGAAAATCGATTGAATTGAACACTGTTGAAGATTTTATCAGCTGTTGCAAACAACATGGTATAAAGGTTCAAATATTGCTCTATGAATTCTACTTGCACAATTTTATATTAGCAGATGAGGTAGAGAAGAATCCCAGCTCTTTCATGGGAGACATCTAGTTCCATGCCTTTATCTCATTTGCAGTCAATCAAATCATGGCTCAAAGCTCATAGCGCCTTCCAAAGGCAAGAGCATGGATTGGACCTTTGGGTAAGAAGCGAACCCAAGCACCCTTTGCAAATGCTTTCTAATCAAAGGAGTTTGATGAAAAGAGTAGGGGTAATTCAAGTCTTGGGCCCTATTCATAAAGGAATTATACAGAACGGAGTGTCATACTTCCAATCCATTCAAGAAAGTGTGATGATTGCGTCCAAACTAAGGTGGGTGGTCTCTACCCGTAGTGTGCAGGACAGGGAGCCATTTAATTACAGAAATTTTAAAGCAACTACAGCCCGTTTTATCACCTATAGAAATATCATTTTGAGAGAAGGACCCTTTTGGTTAAGATGTCGATTTCATAGCCCCATCATTTGGTACCCTCCTAAAGGTTACCGAGCCACCTATGAATTACTCGAGGGAGAGGAAAGAACTGCTTTTGCACTCTTAGCCCAGCACCATGGTTTTAGACCGATCTATGATATTCCTTCTCCAACTTACTCTTTAACTGCACTTCATCAGAATTATTTGTTTTCATGAGGACATGAAACAAAGTAAGTAGGGGAGTATGTTGAGTCACGAAATGGGTATGTATTTACTGTTGAATTCACCATTGTTTTCCATAATTCTTATCTCTTTCATATCCTAATATCCTAATATGCTAGAACTATTAAGGATAATGAAGGAATCATGTGTTTCTATGGTTTAAATAACTTCTATCTTTATTTATACAAGGAAATGGTAAGGGACGATTGTTGTTCCCTAACATTGGAACAAAGGAACCCGACAAAATAGAATTAGAATAACAGAATCTGACCAATGGAGAAAGAAGCGCGTCGGTTATAGCCAGAGTTAAGAATACATGAAGAAGATCAGAGCGGGATATGTCTTAAGTTAGGAATTGGCTACGAATCCCTCAAGATCAGAGATCCTGAGGGATCGTATTTACTGTTTAATTTTTATCTCCGCCTGACTATAAAAGCAAGTGATGATAGAAATGATGGGGAGAATCTCTGTTATTTTCTAATTTGTAAAACATAATTACAGACTTTGTTTTGGAGAGCATGAATTAATGTATTGTTACTTTAGTTCAATGATTAGTACATAATTGAGTTTCTATTCTCTCGCCATATTCGAAGTAACGTAGCAGTACCTACTGGTGGCTAAGGGCCCGACCTCTGGTGGAGTTTTGCTGCTTCCTTGTATCATGTTCTGATATTTCCTAGCGCTTAATCAATTTGATAATTTCTTGCCCATGTGAATATATTTTATTTAGGATGTTCCTTATTTCTTGATTTAAATTTTGTTCATGTTTTTCATTACTATTGGATTGATTACATTCTACTTGTGATTCATATTGTTATGCTTTGTGAGATTCCTTAAATAAGCACATTAT
This sequence comes from Pinus albicaulis, assembly GCA_034641835.2. Taxonomy (NCBI): domain Eukaryota; kingdom Viridiplantae; phylum Streptophyta; class Pinopsida; order Pinales; family Pinaceae; genus Pinus; species Pinus albicaulis. The sequence goes on from CM076583.1 coordinate 530,014,042, forward strand.
ATTCTGCAAGAGTTTGATTACTGCTTTCGGACTCTCAGAATGATATTACCCTTGTCTTGATTGCATTCACAATAGATTTAATCAGCTAAAGTAGAGGTGAGTTATTGCTACTGTGCTCTCAGCTAATGATATTGTTATCTGGATTGATGTAAGCTTTGATTTCAATAGAAGACCGCACTTTGATGTTTCTTTAATAATTACCATTAGAGTCTGTTAGATATTCTCATTTACATTTGTGTTAAGATCTATGCTACAAACCATTACTCTTTAAATAATAGTAGCCACATATTGTGTACACTCTCGAAAGTAGAGGACTTAGCCGGATTGATGATTAATGTGAGATAAATAGGAGTTTTAAGAAGCACCTTTATCAATCAACATGTGCCTCAATCAGTTTGTATCCTACCTCAGGTGGAAACTTTCATTTATAAGGGGTAGTCTCCTCTATTAGGTCCAAGCCTACAAATTCATGCAATGACTTGAAGCATATAAAGAAGAAGATATTGGTGGTTTTCTCTTGTATGGGTTTCCACCTAAAAAATTATGTCTATTTGTGATGTGATTGATTCTTGATATGATTATACATTATTATGGTTATTGATATAGTGTGTATGGATAATTTTGTATGGTTTTATGATTATCAAAAGTAGTGAAATGGTAAAATTGATCTCATATCGATTCAGCCCCCCAACTCTCAGTGTGACTTTTGGGCCAACAAGGTTGTGGCTACTATGGATACCATGATTTAACAATTCCAACTTCTTCATTACATATAGGTTGAAAATGGACTCTTGCACCATCAATTAAATTTTTCCTTGCTTGGAGGTCCATCGGTGCCTCAAAATTCTCCCATCTCAACTAATATTATAGTTGGGATTTCAAGGTACTCGATCACCTAGCTTCTAGACCTTAACATGAAAGTGTCACGATTGATTAGGAGGACACTCTCAAGGCTAGTGAATAATACTCTAGGTTCAATTTCATGTTTTTCAAAGTGTGTGGAATATTAGGTGTATTTTACTAGCTATATACAATTAAAGACTTTTTATGAATCCATATTACTCCTCCTAGTTGTTTTGGATGGATGTGATATAGTGCTACATGTCTTGGAATTTTAGCAAACAATTGATTTTCCCCCCTTTTCTCTTTTTGATGTAATCCAAATGGATTAGGAGGATACTCTCAAGGCCAATGAAGAAAATACTCCAAGTTGAATTGCATGTTTTCAAAGTTTGTAGAATATTAGGTCTATTTTATAAGCTCAACACTTTTAGGAATCCATATTACTCCTAGTTGTTTTGGATGGATGTGATATAGCACTACATGTCCTAAAACTTTGCAAAACAAACAATTTATTCCTTTTATCTTCTTTTTTTTTAAATTTTTTATGTAATTCAGATGTAATTCCAAGCTACATATTTTTGCTTAATATAAATTCTCCAAAAATTAATAAATTTAAATTTAAATATAGTGTAATTAAAATCCACAAAATGATTATATAATAAAGTGATATATAAAATTAACACAATTGTGCTAAGAGGTGATGTATAGCCTAGAATGAGGGAGGTATTGTCACACTAAAGTTAGATAATGTTATGGTAAAAAAGATATACTTAAAATTTTTGATTTTAGATTAAATTTAGATTTATGTTTTTTAATTAGAACTAGAAATAGAAAAAGTGTTAATTTTACTACATGTCAATAATAATAATAATAATAATAATAATAAATATTTACTTTTCAGTATTATTTGGTTAGGGAAATAGAAAAAAAAAATGTTTGCTTAGTTAGTTTGTAATAAGAAAAGTAATGAATATTTATTTATGCTGATAAATTATTAATAAAATTAGAAAATTGATTGTTTTTAATTAGCAGTAATGAACCAAAAGTATTTAAATCTGTTCATAGTTCATTGCACCAAGAGTAGTGAGGTACCCTACAACCTACTAAGGGGAGATACTGTCACATAACATTATATGATATAGATTTATAATTATATTATTTTCTATCCATCCTGATGCTTTTACCATTGAAAAAGTGGAGGAATCATTGCAAAGGACCATTTTTACTAACAATCCCAATTAGGAAAATTTTGGGTAAAAAATTTACGATCCATTAGGAGGCCTTAAATGAACATTTTTTTTGGTCGTGACTTTAAAATGGACCTATATTCCATAATGTACATTTTTATACATTTCCAACATAAAAATAATTGCCTCAGTCAAAAGCTCATATGAGAAATTTATGCCTCCTGAACGTTGACCTATCAAAATTAACCACCATAATTCGAGAGTATGTCGTGTTAGCCCCTAGTACTCATGAAAAAATTGCTAGCCATGTGATCATGATGAAGAATAATCTGAAGAGTCATTATTATTAATCTAATTAAGAGTTGAAGGAGTCAAATCTAATTGCTAGTAGGATATCAGGTTGTGTTTAACCAAGCCACTAGGAGGAAAAGGGGTTCAATTCTATTCGAGCGCATTTTGTTCCATAGATGAGAAAAGTAGTTGAGAGTGGATACAGATAGGGTAAAAAGTGAGGGTTCGGGAAATGTAGCAGCCCATGGGCCATATTCCTCACTTCTTTATACTTGCATCCATTTCCATTTAGAGAAAGAAAGCAAAGTGACCTCATCTTCCAATTGGGTTTTCTCATAAAAGGGTTTCACAAGTTATATCTTGTGTTAATTTATCGTTTGTAAGTTTTATTTTGTTTTTATCTATTCTCTTCATATATTTTTTTTATTTAATGCATAAGCATAACATATTAATTAATTAATCCCTAAATCTAAGGAGAAACTAACCCTCATAGTGTAGATTTCGTATTTTAAGCATAATTTTATTAGATTTGGTCTAACAAAATATCCAGTGGATTATCTATAACAATTCATGAATCATTACATGACAAAGAAAATATAAATAAAAAATAAATTTACTTATGTACATATGTACATGAAAACATCTAAAAAAATAATGTAGTGTAAATCCATCTTATACCTAAGCACTCAGAACACATTTGTTAAAGTGTAATTTTTTATATTTTAATATGAAGGAATTAATAAATAACATCAAATTAAGTGATGTAATATCTGTATCTTTATCTCTTGGTTAAATTTCAATTAATTGTAATTAAGTATAGTAATGGTGTTGTATTCGCACGCATTGGTATTTAAATGCCATTGTTGTAAAAAACCAAATTGGCTTATTAAAAACCATGGATATGTAAATATTTATTTGATAATTAAAAAAGTTGAGAACCGATGGGGAATGTGAGCACCAATACAAACTATAATATCATGAGTGGGAACTGGAGAGAGGGTTACAGGGAATTAATCGTGTGTTCTATCATAAAAAAAAGCTACCAATGATCTATGCCAAATATTCAAATTTTAAATTTTGTTACTTTTTTGTCCCGTTATTTCATAATTCATTGAATGAAGCAATAGGTAGTTGAAGCAATTGCCTTCCACATTTATGTATGTTGAGTGGTGGTTGTGGAGTATCATCTTAATTCATTGGGAAGCATGGGAAAGTACCCATTTCAAAATTTGAGAGTTTACTTGTGAATGGTGTGGGAAAATGGGGATAATATGGAAATCAAACATCCATGAGTTCATTTAGACCATACCTAGAGAGATCGGGGACACATGGGTTCCTAGAGTGGTAATTTTTGTGAGCAGAGAGCTACCATTATCAATTGGAAATATTTTTGGACAATCTAGGTGCTTACACAAATTATTTTATGCTCAAATACGCCCATCATATATGAGAATGTTGCTGGATTGTTTTGGGCTCTCTAAAAATAATTTTTGCACACCCATTACTCACTAGAGAGATCTGGAACTTAACTGAGAAGTGGGGGTTCATGTGATGCATATTAGGCCAATGTGATAAGCAATGGGAAACAAAATCACCAAGGGAATTCTATAGTTTTGGATGGATTTCTATATTTCCAGGATATCTAGTTGAGAGGCATCTAAGACCTGTTGAGATCCCATACCTCATAGGTAAAGGAGTTATCTGATGTTTTGTTCTTGTGAAGGAGAGTTCCCTTCACCCCTCCTAGATTTATCTGAGTTGATAATATCCCCTAATGGTATCATAGCCTAGGTAAGGAGTCACCGTTTTAAGAGAGCATTGGTGCAGTTGTGCCTATGGTTGAGTGGAAAAGGCTCCTTCCCAAGTGTTGCCTCTAATTCCTCTGATTATCATTCATTTTCTATTTGATTTTTTATTGGAAAAATTAGAGATGAAAAATGTATGATTTCTCTTGTATGAAATTCAAAATGTGTTACATGTGTTAAAATTTCATAAAAATCTGATATTGTAATATGAAGTTGTATATGATTATTATTTTTTGCCTCCTCCTTGTTTCCACACTTACATGGGTAAGATCCAGGTCTTTAAAATGTGAATTGTTGATCTTGTAAAACAAGTAACTTTCAAATGTTATAAATCTCAATAAAAACCCATAAAAGTGTCACTATAGAGTTAGAATAAACATATACTAATGCATGACCCAATTTGGTTATCACCAAAGTAAAAGTTACAATGTTAAATAACTCATAGTGATATATATATATATATATATATATATATATATATATATATATATATATATATATATATATATATATATATATATATATATATATAAAGTTTTTTTTATTTAATTCATATTAATCAAATTTTAAGTTATGTTTGATTTAATGCATATTAATCAAATTTCACAATAGCTTGTTGGGAATATCCTTGCCTAAACTATGCAAAGAAGTGCATAAATTTGGGTATGTAGTGAGTCGTGAATTTACTCTTTTATATATGATTAACGCATATTTTGGTGTGAAGAAATGCATAAAATATGATGGGAAACACATCTTGATCTAAAGTTTTGTTTGATTTAATGCATGTTAATCAAAGTTATTATTTTTTTTTTCTAAGTAAAGCTAATTCTATTATATCATCAACAAAAATTTACAATGCACATCCTTAGAAATGGACAAGTCCATTTTAGAGGGAAAAGTCACAAGCCTACTGCCTGGAGGTAGACTGCCCCGAGAGGGTAAACTAGTCCTTATAAACCAAAAGAAACGAGCTGCACTTGGCAGGAAACCAGCCATAATACTATTCAAAATAAAGCAAAGGTAGAAAAAAGTATCAGTTCAAAAAACCAAACTACTGCAAAGAGCTGAAGAGGATGCTCTAAGGAGAACCTTCATGCTTGTTGTTGGAGGGAGACGCTTCATTCAGAATTCGGCAGATGTAGCCATAATCCAGAGAGTCAAACCCAGGCCCAGAATCATCATGCAATGAGAGAGGAGAAGCAGGATGTCCAAGGCGCTGGAGTATCCAACCAAACATCATCCTGCAAGGTGGCCCGAAGCTTCGAGGAGGCATCCAAGCTGATGTCGTCTTTCCGCAAGGTGGAACAGACACTTTCAGACTAGAAATATAGTCGTCCCCTGCAAGCTCAGGGTCGCTGTCATCAAATTTAGTACTGGAGGTAGGCTGCATGGGGAGGGATTTGAGCTTCCGCAGAATGAAGGCCAGCTCCAGGGATATAGTAGACTTACGGGCTCGTTTTTTACAACAGGAAGAAGAGGGGGGGAGGGAAGGGCCAGGGAGCTGCAGGGAGAGATAAGCATTCAAGAAGGCTGGGGGCTGCAATTCAGGTGAATTCTAGTCCAGGGAGAGGTTCAAGTCACGGGGGAAGGAGAAAGACAGGGGAGGATGCAAGGGAAAGCCCGTCCCACCTGAATGCCTGCACCGCATTCTGTGGCGATGGGAAATTGAGCCAAACGGGGAAGATATACCAAAAAAGAACGAAGTCAAAAAAAAAGTGAAGGCCCAGTAGCTACGCACCGGGACTGGGAAGGGCCGAAGCCAATGCAGTAGAGGGAGAGCAGCCGGAGCAGGGCTATACGCAGCGGGCGGGCGAACCAGAGACCAGGCAGGAAAACGATGGGGAGTGCCAAAATTCATGCTGAAGGGTGGTATAAATACAGAGCTTGCTGAGTACGTCACCCCAAGGGTGGCGTATGGAGCTTTAAAGCTCATCCCATGCCAAGAGTTATTGTAGTGAGGATCACAATGGCGTAGCACATGGGTGCGCCATGTGGTGATCCACATGGCTGCCCCATGGTGCTTTAAAAATATAACATACACCTGCATCCGGGGATGTTAATCAAAGCTTACAATAGATTTTTGGGAGTAATTTAATGTCAGAAAAATTGATTATGCAATCCTCTTGCTTAAATTTATGCAAAGAAGTGCATAAATTTTGGTAGGTAGTGATTCCTCGTAAATTTACTCATTTATATATGATTCACACCTATTTTGGTGCAAATAAGTGCATAAATTATGGTGGGTAGTGTTATCACTCCCCCGCGCTTCCCAAGGCTGAGAATGGAGCTGAAGGAAGGTAACCACAAACCAACCTTTAGGTGAGGCAGCTAGCCCTACCATAACTAGAGAGGGCTCTCTCCAATGTCACTTTGCAGCCAATGAGATGGATGAATATATTTATCTTAGGATAGTTATGATGCTCTGTAGATTAGGGTTTTTGTTTGTTTGAAGTTTTGTTGGATAGGAATGACATTTAGGAAACTAGGTCGAGGGTTTAGGTAAGATTTCAAAGGTTAGATTGTAGAGGCAAGGATGAGGCCAGGTAGGTAAGCTTAGAAGCATGCTTAATTTTTCATTGTGTATAGGGTGAAGAGAAAGAGAGAGTCAGAATGACCATTAAAATAAATTCATTCATCAGAAGAGCAAAGACATGATCATGTAAATATTATAAAAACTGAGCATGGAAAGAATTATTTCTATCTATAAATTAATACGATTTAACATAAAGAATCATATATATGAAATATGGATAACATAACATTCAACATGATAATTTTACAGAGAAAAACAAATGCTTAAAGGCATACCACTGGAGTCTCAACACTATGTCTACAACAATGCCTTTGATTTCATTCAGAAAAAATCTTGTATAATAGCTCCACTGCAAATAACAACTATCCAACCCTTCAAATGGCTTGAGTTGGACTACATATAGGAAAATAAGAGTCATGACACCTCATAGGGTCGAAATACTATCCAAAAATCATCATAATTACATTAGATGAGTCACTTCCTAGAATCTAGGGAAGTTAGAAACTATTCCCTAAAATTTAGCTAAAGACTGGGAGTGTGTGTCTCCTTCATTAAATTACATGTTTCCTCATAACAAGAGGAAAAAGCAAACTCAAACACTCAAATTCACCTCATTGGAAATATTAGCATCAAATTTTGAAGTTTTCATGGCTTGAAATATGTCTAAAGGGAATCCAATGCAGAAAGGTAGCGCCATTACCAGAAGTGTCGCACTTGTCTAACAGAAGCACCACGCCTGTTCAGAGGTGATTTGGCCCACTTTAAAGAATCAAATTGTAAGTCTGAAGGTTGGTCTAAGTATCCATGTGTGTCTAATTTCCAATGCACCTTAAAAATTGAGAAAACACCCATAGGAATACCTCCAAAACATGACTTTACCAACCTCACTCTAGAAGCACCGCGCCTGGTCAAAAACACTGACAAAAATATGAAAAAGAGGAATTTTTTTGGATTTTTCTCCACAACCAAAGGGTTTAATGAAAATATAGGACCCGATCTAGAATGTTCAAGTGAAATGGCATCCAACCATGTAATCCATTCTTCATTTGAGTGCTTTGAGAGAAAGCATCACGCAATTGCGCGACGCTTTTGTGGAGACCAAATTTCTCAAAAATCACAAAAAATGCTCAAAATTTGTTTTGTGACACCTGTGGATGATATGATAAACAACCAAGGATGCCTTTGAATCTAGGTCTAAGTTATCCTTCTCCTTGAGCTTCATTTGGGCTTCCTTAAGCTTTTTCTTCATTTGCTTAAGCCTGATTTGGGAGATTTTGTTTTTGGCACAATATTGATTTGTCATATGTCTCTAGAGGTCATTGTTATTTTTGCTTTCTTCAGAAGCTTCTCAAGATGTTCATTCATCCTGTCAAGCCAATACACTCTATCCTGATTGATTTCATCAATAATTAATTCATCAAAAATTTTCCAACCTGATTTAGGAGTTGATTCTCTTTCTTTCTGAAGCACCCATTTCATACCTCATGTCCTTGGTCTTCTTTGTTTTGTTTCATCTTCTGTATCCTCCAACTAATCATCATCTACCAGTTATTTTCCTTTTCCTTTATATGCCTTAATATGTGCCTTTGGCTTGCCTTGGAGGAGTAGTTTCACTTTTAACTGAAGATTCTCTTTCTCTAGGAAAGTAATCTGAAAATTTTCCATTGAGAAAACCTCCCTCAACTCTGATATATCTTCATCCTTTTCCTTTATGTTTTCCTCATCTAAATTTTCCTTCACATGCTCTTCCATTTCAACCTCTAGGGGTGCTTTTTCACCATGTTGCTGCAATGGTGACTCGCCATCATGACTAGGTGGCTGCTCTATTGTTTGGCTTTGCTCAAGTGTAGTTTCAGGTGAAAGTGCACCTTTGATGGTATTAGGAGAAAAAACCATCCTCTTACCCTTCTCATAGGTTTGAGTGATCTCAACCCTAGGCGCTTTTTAAACCTCTGCCTTCCTACTTGAAGAGCCAACCTCCTTTGGTTGTGCTGATGTTGTGTTATGAACACTAGGTGGACTAGTAGCAGGAGATAATGCTACTTTCTCCATGAAAGTTTCCTAGGTCATATTGTTTGTTGAGAGTTGGTGCAAAACAACCAGCTTGACCAAACCATGTTGGAATAAACTAGGATGATGGTTTTTACCTTTTCTCTGTACTTTTTCTGCCACCTTGACCAAACTCTTGAATAAATAGTTGGACAAATTGAGTGATTTGGTGGTTGTGAAGTGCATTAGTAACCTGACATGGTATTGGTACAACCTTGAAAATATCCCTTCACATGTAAAATATTTCATGATTAGCTTCATTAATGGGGCATACTTATCAAGTAAATGCCTGAAAGGAAAAACATGCCTAGGTTCATCTCTACAATGAGGTTTTAGGAAAATTGGGTAGTTCTCAAGGTCCAATTCCATGCCTTTCAACCAGACTTCTCCTTCATTTGGAATACCTATTGTTGAAGTGATGGCATCTGTTGATAGATTAAATTCAATGCATGCTATGATGGCCTTGTCTCTATTGAATTTAGTAGAAAAAAGGCTAGTCAATTGAGCATGACAACCTACCTCCATTATTCTCTCATAAAATCTCAAACATCCACTATTTTCAAAACATCTCTTGGCATAAGGGGGGGCATTGATTTATTGCAATGTGGATGGCTCAAAAATGGAATGATGGCCTCCCTTTTGAACCTTATTTTCACTCTCCATAGTTCTTGTGAACAGGATGAAACCCTAGCTAGATGGAGTGGATAGGGATAGTGAATTTTGGGAAAACAGGGGATAGGGATAGAGTGACTTTAGGGGCTATGATGAAGTATAAGGAATCTGAGGAAAATTCCCCAAAAAAATTAAGGATGTGGGGTGTTGTGTTGGCTTTAGGATATAGGTGAAATTTCTTTAAATAGGTATGAGGAGATGGACTAAAATGTGAAAACACAAGAATTTTCTAGTTTTCCTGTGGAAATGTAGTGGGAAATTAGTGTTTTGATGGAAATAATGGTAAAGAGAGTTTTGAGTGCTAGGGAGTGTTAAGGTAGGGTCTGTGGAGGATAAGTGAATTTTTTAGATGGTGAGATAAGGTTTTTTAATGACTGAAACCAATAAAAAATGGGAGGCCCTAAAACATAGTGGAGCAAAACCCTAAGGAGAGAAATCACCCATACACTGATGAATTGACTTGAAAAAGGAATTAAGAGTGTTTACTTACTGATTTTGGAGGATTGAGAAGATTTTCACAATTTCTTTGAGGTTTGAGTAGTTTATTTGGAGGCATAAACCCAAAAGTGTAGCACCTTTGGCAGAAACGTAGTGCAGTGGTAGAAGTGTAGCACTAGAACCCAGAAACGTCGTGTTGCATCCCAGAAACGTAGCAGAGTGAATTTGCTTGCAATTTTATTTGGTTTTCTTCCACATTTGGTAGTTGTAGAGTATTCTGAAGGTGAGAGAGGATCTTTATTGAACTAGCGAGGATAAAATGAGTTGAGGAAGTGAATTTTTAAGTTTATAACATCAATAAAACACCCTTTTTTGTCCTTTAGTGAAATCATGATCTTTTGAGAAAAATTTTCCTTTTTGAACAATTTGACAATGTAACAAGCTTTGAAAGAAGACAAATTTGTCTCAATTTATTTTCCTACCTATTATAACTCCCTTTGAAGATAAATTTATTGGTGAAAATGACCCTTTTTCGCCTTCTTTATGACAGAAATTGGACATTTATGGTGGCGAAATAAAGGACACCTAGACATTGACCTAGGTGAAAGCATGATCTTTGAGCTAAGACTCTAGATGAAAATGGAGGAAATGACCCATGAAATGATAATGACCATGAATAGAATGGAGGGAGTATCTTTTAAGACCTAGAAATATCCAATGAACAAAATTTTATTTGAAAACTGACTTGAAAATACAAAATTTTGACCTAGGACCGCTACATAAGTAAACCTGAAAAGAGTATTTTTGATCACTGAATATCAGACACTAACATTGGCTCCAACTGGGGATGGAAACTCCTTCAGTAGGTTTCAATAACACCTTAGATCAGGTAACCTCATACATTGGGAAATGGAGTCAAAATTGAAAACTGAAATAACTTCGACAAACTTGAAAAAACTGAATCAAAAAACTAACTAGACTTTTTTTGAAATTTTTGAAAGAAAAACATTAGCTGATCATAGAATTCTCATGGCCTTCTCCTCGGGCTTCAAAATTTTGCAACAACTTCTTATTCTTGACAACAAATAAAAGTGTTATTTACAGTAAAAGTGAACCTTTTCTTCAAACTTAGGTAAGGTAGTGTTTGATGTACCTACCATTCACAGATCCTCCCAGAATATCCTACCCATTAAGATCTTCTAAAAAAATGCCTTATTACCTCTGAATGTTGTAATCTTGTATGGACCTTTCCATATATTTTCAAACTTACCGTGCTTACCTTTGTCTTCATTCCTAGCATCCCACTGAAGAACAACATGTCCTGCTTTGAAATCATCACCTTTGGTCTTCTTGTCATATATTTTCTTGATTTTCTCCTTTAGTTTTGAAGTGTGATTTAAAACTTCTTCTCTTGTCTGTTGTAAATGAATCATTTGATTGACTCTTCGTTGGATATCATTTGGTTCATTGCTGATTTCTTTTAGAATTTTCATCACTGGGAAAGCTAAAGAAATGGGAAACACTATGTCAACACCATACACAAGTTGGAAAGCTGACATGTTGCTTGATCTCTTCGTGATAACTCTATCTCCCCATAGAGAATTTATGAGATTTTTGTGCCAATTTATCTTGTTCTCTTGCAACAATTTCGTGATTATAATCACCAATGATTTGTTTGATGATTCAACCAACTCGTTGCCTTGAGGATAGTACGTTGTAGAATGACCAAGTCTTATGTGAAATTTATCAAAAAAGTCAATCATATGACTTAAAGGCAGATGCATTTTCAGTAATAATATTATGTGGGCAACCAAAATGAGAGAATATATTGCTTTCCAAAAACTGAATAATGGTAGTATATGTAGCTTTCCTCGTTGGAGTGGCTTCAATCCACTTTGTGATGTAATCAGTGGCAGTGAGTATCCACTTATGCTGAGTTGATGAAGGAGGATGGATCTTGCCAATGAAATAAAGACCCCACTGTTGGAAGGGTGCTTGAACTGCGATGGGTTTTAAGGGCAGCAACAAAATCTTTCTTTTCCCTTGAAAAATATGACATTCATGACGGATCGTAACAGTTTTATAAACATCTGAAAATAAACTTGGCCAATAGAATCCAACCCTAAAAATCTTATTTGTTGTAGTCTTCCATAAAATATGACCACCACACTCACCTTTATGAAATCCATTCATCACTTTTTCAACTTCTCCTTCTACCAAAAACTTCAACAACACTCCACCCAGATCTTTCCAATACAAATCATTGTTAAAGATGCAATACTTAAGAGCCTTCAAATTAAAATATCTAGAGTTACTACTAGAAAATCGAGGAGGATGACTCAAGTGTTGCAAAACATGAACAATATCAGCATACCAATGAAATAAATATTTCATATAACTGAGATAATGAATCAACCTCTTGCTTATCAGATAATGCAACAATAAAATTAATGTCCAAATCATGGAGATTTGATTCTGTCATAAGATTTTCCAAGGCTTGTCCCTTGATCAGTTTTGTAGGCCTAATCTCCAAGTCATATTCCAACATAGTAGCGATCCATTTGCCACGCCGACCTTCAGTATCATTACGTGTAAGCACATCTTTGACAACGACATTTGGGACATAAGAAACAACATGCGAGTGAAAAATATAGACTCGGAAGTCTTTCAATGCTTTAACTAGCGCCAATGAATATTTTTCAATGATATTGTACTTCAAGGTTGCGTCTCTAATGGTTCTATTGGAGAATGAGATGGGTTGTTCTGTTTTCTGATTTTTCTTTTGCATAAGGACAACAATTAGAGTATGCTTCGAAGCAAAGGAAAAATGATGAAATCAAGTATGTAATCTAGACTAATAAGAATAGGAGCGTGAGATAAAGAAAATTTAACTTGATTGAAAGAATTATTTTCCTCCTCAGACCATTTTACCTCACTTTCTTTCTTCAACATATCATTAATTTACCATAAGTGTTCAGCAAGATTGGGAACAAACCTTCTCAGAAAGTTGATTTTACCATTAAATTATTGGATCTCCTTCTTGATTCTAGGATATTCCAAGCTCTGAATCGCTTCAATTCTTGAAGGATCTATTCGGATGTCATATTTTGATATAATGTGGCCCAACAATTTTCCTTCCTCTATAGCAAACAAACTCTTCTTAGGATTCAACGATATGAAAATTTCCTACATCTCTGAAAAATTGATTTCAAGTGCTGCAACATTGCTCATCTATCTTAGAAAAAATAGTGATATCATCAAGATAGATGACCAAAAAGACATCCTTTTCATTGGTGAAGGCGATGTCCATCGCTCGTTGAAAAGTCACTCCTGTATTTTTCAATCCAAAGGGCATTTTGGCGTACATGAATGTACCCTATGGTGTTGTAAAGGCTGTCTTTTCCTGACCATCTAGATGGAATAGAATCTTATTATGCCTGGAATATCTATCTAACAATGAAAGTTTGGAAGATCTAACTACCCTTTGCAGAACATGGTCCATTTTTGGAAGCGGGTAATTGTCTTTCAATGACACTTTATTCAGATTTATGAAATCTATACATAAGCGAATCTCTCTAGTTTTCTTTCTTACTAGCGCTAAGTTTGACATCCAATTTAATAAGATAAGTGGAACTATAATACCAACAATAAATAACCTGTTTACCTCTTTTTGAATGGAGGGCGACAACTTGGGGTTCATTCTCCTCAATTTCTAGTGGAAAGGCTTCTGATTTGGTTTCAAAGGAATAGTATGCTGAATTATAGTCTTATCATATATTTTTAGATTAGAATACTTCCATGCAAACACATCAGCAAACTAAGACATGAGCGCTATGTATTTACGTTTCATTTCAGAGCTCAAGGATTTTAAAATCTTGACCATCTTGGGCTTTTCAGGAGTTCCAAGATTAATATCTTCCACTCCTACTTCTGTTCGCAACATTTTTGGTTTACGTGAAACATTGTCTTGGTAAAAAAGCTCCTCCAAAGCCATAATACCTCTAGGAATGGAGGTGTATTTCGGCGGAAGTACTTTCATTTATGTTGCATGCAATTCTTAGTCATTTTCATAAAATTGGTCATCCATTTGTGAATTCACAAATTCCTCTTCCGTCTGCAAGAAATTACTGATTTGTTTATCATATTGAAAGACTTGCCAATACTGAACATTGTCTGAAATATCAAGGTGGTGTTTGAAATTTATCTTGTACTTATTATGTTGGACATTGGGTTCAACACTCCCTGTGCGTTTCACGAAATGGAATAACTACCTCTCATGGATCCTAAATCTAGCGATTGTAGCGAAGACTAACACCTGCAGGTTTTGGTCTAACAACAATTCTGATTCCAATAAGTGGTATTAGAGCGACATGTCTTGAGTTCGAAACTCACCCGGTTCACGTTGGGGGGGAGATTGTTGGACATTGGGTTCAACGCTCCCCATGTGTTTCGCAACATGGACTATCTGCCTCTCATGGATCCTAACTCTGGTGACTGTAGCAGAGACTAATGCCTATAGGTTTTGGTCTAATGGCAATCGCGATTCCAACATCTTATTGGGATACAATGGAATTTTAAACGTGTTGGCTGAAGTGGCAAGAGAATCAACAATAACATTGCTGTCCCTTGGTCAATGATAAATTATACTCGGTGAAGGTCTTGAGGATATCTAATACTGAATTTTGGTAAGTTTTCATCCTAGGATGATTGGCCTAGTATTCCCTTTTGACTTGTTTTATAACCAAATCGGAGTTGCCATACATAGAAACTTTCTTGGCAACTAACTTCTTGAGAATTTTCAAGCCGGCTATTAAAGCCTCATACTCTGCTTCATTGTTCGAGCATTCGAATGCTAACTTATAAGATGAAATTAGAACATTAGGAGGAATTTTAAGAGATTGATTTATAGGGTTGTGAATCCATACTCCAATTCTAGCTGCTTCCTTACCCAAGGCTCCATCGAAGTCCTTGGTCCACAAACTACTTTCTTCATCGGGTTGTTGCAAATCGAATGACTGAAATTTACTTGCTGCTTGGGAAAGGTTTGGTGTACCAAAAAGTTCTATGTATTTCACTATTTCATCTCTTTTTTGGGCTAATGCGCTTGGTTCCAAACCACTTGGCATCTTTTCTTTATTTTCTACATTTGCAATTTCTAAAACAAAATTTGAAAACTCAGAATTTTTTATCTTTTCTTTCATCAAAATTTCTGAAGATATTTAACATTCATCATCAAATAAAATAAAAGACTCTAAATCCATGTGAATAGCATGTATGAGGTGATTATTTGGGTTTTCTCTACTACTGATCATGTACTTCATTTTAATTTCCTGGTATAGTTTTCTAAGTTGGCCAAAGACCGATATGGTAGCATATGAAAAGTCGAGCTGCAAGGTACCTCTATGTTTCACTCCCCGTGACAGGGAGAAAAAAATTCCATATCTGGTAGGGATATCAGCTAAAACAACGTCCATGAGGACATTCTTGGTTGGGATTTTCACGAAAGACGCCACTATATCTTTAATGAGGCCAAGACATTTCACTGTTCTTGAATCAAACGAATAAAGGTCATGGTAGGGTCTGTGATATCTAGGCCTAATATGTCCATGATGGCTTTGGGAATAAGGTTATGAGACACTCTGGAATCAAGCATGGCTTTATGGAGGATAAAATTGTGGATTTTGAGGCTAAGATAAAACGGAGGGACCTCACTATCTTCTAAATCAACATCAACAACAGGACCAAATAAAAGTTTTGGGTGATCATCACTTACATTGACCATATCAGGCATCTGATATACCCTAAGAAACTTGGCTACTTTAAACTTATACTGGTCATTCTTGACTATTTCAGTTAATGGAATGGAGACTTTTAGTTTTGAGATTTAATTTTCAAGACTAAAAAGGGCAGAATGTTTTTCTACCTCTTTGGATGGTGCATATTTCTTCTCGAACTGATCTTGGAATTTTTTGTTATCTTTTTTTCTGGCTATTGGTAGAAGCTTCATTTCCTTTTGCAGGACTACGTATAGAAGTTCCCTTGTATTTGCTTGGATTTGAAGTAGTCGTCTCTTTATGAAGAGTATCGCTTTGAGAATTCTGTTTTTTCTAATTGGAGGTTATAGGAACATTCCTATTCCTCAAACCATATTGCCTCTATACTTGAGTAAGAGCGTTATGATATCCCCTCTAGTAATATTTTTTTCGTACTGATAGCATATCATCATTTGACAAGACATATTGTTGATCATCCGATGCATGAATTTATGCAGAAAACTCATCTTCTTCAATGAGGAAAATAGGTTGTTTATTTTCCTCAAATAAATGATTCTCGCTTGAAATCTCTTCTTCATATTCTTCATTAGGGCCTTCTGTGTAGTTTTTCTGAAATGGAGTGCAAATTTACTGCTGACTTTGTGGATCCTGACCCCTCTGTTCCCTTTGCTTGATCCTGTATTGAGGCTGTTGATTTTGGCCCCTGAAATTGGGATTTATAAAGGAGGGTTCAACTTGTCTATCAGTGATGGACATTTTTTCCATCATATTCTCCATGGTTTTGATTAAGGTATCAAGCTTGCACTCAGATGAATTAGATGTTTCTTCCTTGATAGTCACCCTTTTATTTGTCTTGATTTTTGACTTTTTGATAATCGGCTTAGCTTCCATTCTCACTGCATTTCTTCAAGGGTTGATGGATTTATTTCCCTCAGTTGGTAAGACATATAAGGATCAAAACCATCTAGGTAATGATGTAAAGCAAGGCCTGGAGGAGGCTTGATATTTTCAGGAATAGAATCATAAACTCTATTGAATCTAGCTGTAAAGACTTGTACATACTCATTAGGATTCCTTTTCCAGGCATTATATTCAACTAGGATTTGTAATGGATTCTTCTTCTCCTCCCATTTTTCCATAAACAAGTCAATTAGATGTTGTGAATTAGATACTAAACTAGCTGTGAGAGAGCGAAACCATTTATTAACCTCTCCTGAGAAACTATGTGCTATGATGTGCATATTGGCGTCATCATTTTCAATCTCTTCAAGATATATGAAATCAACTACTTTGAAAATGTTTTGATGAGCAATAACCTCTAAGGTTCCATCAAAAAGAGGCAATATTTGACCATAATTATGAGGTAATGTGATGATTTGTGGCGGTAGGATCAATGGAGAAAATATGGCCATGATTAATGGAGGGGGTTGTAGAGGTGGTGATGGAGTGAAAAATTGCAGAGGTAATGATAGAATGAAAGGAAGAGATTATGATGTAGCAGTGTGAGAAGGTGTAGTAGCAGGTGGTGAAGAAAAAGCCTTCTACTGGTATTGGAAATAAGCCTTTTCTGAAGTTACTTGAAACTTATCCACCAAACCTTTAAGTTTGTAAATATTAGACCAGACTCCAATATCAACATCGAAATAAGAATATTCAGAAAATGGTAAATGGGTCTCAAAATCAATAGAATCAAAGACAATTTTTGAACGAAAAGATTCATACTTAGACCTAATCAAATATGTTTCAAATTCAAAATTATAGGACAAATCTTCTGAAGCAAATCTTGTAGGCAAGGAGTTCGATTTCACAAGTGGAGGAATAGCCTTTCCAACTTTTTGAGACTCTGTCTTATGCTTTCTTAAAATACTCTTAGGGTCATTGATAATGGGTGAGGGAATTGGGTTTGGATTTGACCTAGTGTGTCTTTTTGAAGCTAGGTTTTCTTGAGAATTTGTACTTTGGCTCGAATTTACTAATTCAGCCTTGTTCAAATGTCAGAAATTTTCACCCACAAGTCTAACCTTCAGTGGACTAAAGAAATTTTCCTAGGGAAAATTTCGCAATCGCTCCCCAGCAATGGTGCCAAAACTGTTATCACTCCCCCTCACTTCCCAAGGTTGAGAATGGAGTTGAAGGAAGGTAACCACAATCCAACTTTTAGGTGAGGTACCTAGCCCTACCACAACCAGAGAGGGCTCTTTTCAATGTCACTTTGCAGCCAATGAGATGAATGAATATATTGATCTTAGGCTAGTTATGATGCTCTATAGATTAGGGTTTTTGATTGTTTGAGGTTTTTCTCGATAGGAATGACAGTTAGGGAACTAGGTCTAGGGTTTAGGTCAGATTTCAAAGGTTAGATTGTAGAGGCAAGGATGAGGCAAGGTAGGTAATATTAGAAGCATGCTTAATTTCTCATTGTGTATAGGGTTAAAAGAGAGAGATTCAAAATGAGAATTAAAATTAATTCATTCATCAGAAGAGCAGAGACATGATCATGTAAATCTTATAAAAAAAGAGCATGGAAAGCATGATTTACATCTATAAACTGATAAGATTTAACATAAAGAAGCATATATATGAAATATGGATAACATAACATTCAAAATGATAATTTTACAGAGAAGAAAAACTTCTCAAAGGCATACCACTGGAGTCTCAACACTATGTCTGCAACACTTTCTTTGATTTCATTCATAAAAAATCTTGTACAATAGCTCCACTGCAAATAAAAACTATCCAACCCTTCAAATGGCTTGATTTGGACTACATATAGGAAAATAAGAGTCATGAAACCTCATAGTGTCGAAATCCTATCCAGAAATGATCATAATTACATTAAATGAGTCACTTCCTAGAATCTAGGGAAGTTAGAAAAAATTCCAAAAAATTCAGCTAAAGACTAGGAGTGTGTGTCTCCTTCATTAAATTACACGTTTCCTCATCAAAAGAGGCAAAAAAAAACTCAAACACTCAAATTACACATCATGGGACAGATTAGCATCGGATTCTAAATTTTTCCTGGCTTGACAGTTGTCTGAAGGGAATCCAATTGAGAAACGTAGCACCAATAGTAGAAGTGTCACGCCTATCTCGCAGAAGCATCACGCCTGTTCAGAGGTTATTCTAACCCACTTTAAGGCATCCATTTGCAAGTATGAAGGTTGGGATGCATAACCCTATGTGTCTAATTTCAAATGCACCTTCAAAATTGAGAAAAATACCCAGAGGAAGACCTAAAAAAATTTATTTTCCGAACCTCACTCAAGAATTTCCGTGCCTGGTCAAAAATACTAGCAGAAACATGAAAAAGAGGCACTTTTTTGGATTTTTATCCACAACCAAGGGGTGTCATGAAAAACTAGGACCTGATATGGAATGTTCAAGTGAAATAGAATCCAACCTTGTAAGCCGTTCTTCATTTGTTCCATGAGAGAAAGCGTCACACCGTTGCACGATGCTTCTATGGAGACCAAATTTCCAAAATTTCTCAAAAATCACCAAAAATGCTCAAAATGCTCAAAATGCTCAAAATTTTACAAAATTTATTTTGTGACACTTGTGTATGATAGGCTAAACATCCAAGGATGCCTCAGCAAGTAGGTCTAAGTTATTCTTCTCCTTGAGCTTCATTTGGGCTTCCTTAAGCTTTTTCTTCATTTGCTTGAGCCTGATTTGGGAGATTTTGTTTCTGGCGCAATAGTGATTTTCCATATGTCTCTGGAGGTCATTGTTATTTTTGGCTTTCTTTATAAGCTTCTCAAGATGTCCATTCACACTGTCAAGCCAACACTCTATATCCTTATTGATTTCATCAATAATTAATTCATCAAAAGTTTTCCAACCTGATTTAGGGTCTGATTCTCTTTCTTTCTGAAGTGCCCTCTTGAGACCTCTTTTCCTTGGTCTCCTTGATTTTATTTCAAATTTTTATCCTCCAATTTATCATCATCTACCAATTCTTTACCTTTTCCTTTATCTTCCTCAATATGCACCTTTGGCTTGTCTTGGAGGAGTAGTTTCACTTTTAACTGAAGATTCTCTTGTTGTAGGAAAGTGATCTGAAAATTTGTCATTGAGAGAACCTACCTAAAATCTGTTATCTCTTCATCCTTTTCCTTTATTATTTCCTCAAATTAATTTTCCTTCACATGCTCTGCCATGTCAACCTCTAGGGGTTCTTTTTCATCATGTTGCTGCAATGATGACTCACCATCATGACTAGGTGGTTTCTCTACTGTTTGCTTTTGCTCAAGTGTAGTTTTAGGAGCAAGTACTCCTTTGATGGTCTTAGGAGAAAAAACCATCCTCTTACCCTTCTCATAGGCTTTAGTGATCTCAACCCAAGGCGCTTTTTAAATCTCTGTCTGCCTGCTTGAAGAGCCAACCTACTTTGGTTGTGTTGATGTTGCGCTATGAATAATAGGTGGACTAGTAGCAGGTGCTAATGCTACTTTCTCCATGAAAGCTTCCCAAATCATATTGTTTGCTGCTAGCTGGTGCAAAACAACCAGCTTAACCAAAGCATGGTGGAATAAAGTAGGATGATTATTTTTACCTTTTCTCTGTACTTTTTCCGCCATCTTGACCAAACTCTCGAATAAATAATTGGACAAATTGAGTGATTTGGTGGCTATGAAGTGCATTAGTAACCTGAAATGGTATTGGTAAAGTCTTGAAAATATCCCTTCACATGTAAAATATTTCATGATTAGCTTCATTAATGGGGCATACTTATCAAGTAAATTCCTGAAAGGAAAAATCTGCTCTGGTTCATCTCTGCAATGAGGTTTTAGGAACATTGGGTAGTTCTCAAGCACTTCTCAAGGTCCAATTCCATGCCTTTGAACCATACTTCTACTTCATTTGGAATACCTATTGTTGAAGTGATGGCATCTGTTGATAGAGTAAATTCAATACATGCTATGATGGCCTTGTCTCTGCTGAAGTTAGTGGAAGAAAGGCTAGTCAATGAGCATGACATCCTACCTCCATGATTCTCTCACAAATCTCAAAAATTCACTGTCCAAACATCTCTTAGCATAAGGGGAGGCATTGAGTTATTACAATGTGGATGGATCAAATTTGGAATGATGGATTCCATTTTGAACCTTCTTTTCACTCTCCATATTGCTTGTGAACAGGATGAAACCCTAGCTAGATGGAGTGGATAGGGACAATGAATTTTGGGAAAACTGGGATAGGGATATAGTGACTTTAGGAGGTAGGGTGATGTGTTAGATTTAGGCTGCTGGGGAAATTTCTTGAAATAGATATGAGGATATGGACTAAAATGTGAAAACACAGGGCTTTTATAGTTTTCTTGTTGAAATGTAGTCAGAAATTAGGGTTTTGATGGAAACAATGGTAAAGAGGGTTGTGAGTGATAGGGAGTGTTAGGGTAGGGTCTGTGGAGGATAAATGAAGGTTTTAGATGGTGGGATAAGGGTTTTTAATGACTGAAACCAATCAAAAATTTATAATCCCTAAAACGTAGTGGAGCAAAACCCTAAGGAGAGAAATATCTCATACAATGATGACTTGAATTGAAAAAGGCATTAAGAGTGTTTACTTACTGATTTTGGAGGCTTCAAAACCTTTGCACACTTTTTTTGAGGCTTCAGTAGCTGATTTGGAGGCCTAAACCCAAAAGTGTAGCGCCTTTGGCATAAACATAGCGTAGTGGCATAAGCGTAGCACCAAAACTCAGAAATGTTGTGCTACATCCGAGAAACGTAGCAGAGTGAATTGCTTGCAATTTTCTTTGGTTTTCTTCCACCTTTGGAAGTTGTAGAGTGTTATTAAGGTGAGAGAGGAGCTTAATTGAACAAGAGAGGATAAAATGAGTTGAGGAAGTGACTTTTTCCTTTTATAACATCAATAAAACACCCTTTTTTGTCCTTTACTGAAATCATGATCTTTTGAGAAGAACTTTTCCTTTTGAACAATTTGACAATGTAACAAGCTTTGAAAGAAGACAATTTTTTCTTACTTTATTTTCCTACCTATGCTCAATCACTTTGAAGATAACTTTATTGATGAAAATTACCCTTTTTCGCCTTCTCTATGATAGAATTTGGATGTTTATGGTGGTGAAATAAAGGACACCTAGACATTGACCTAGGTGAAAGCATGATGACTGAGATAAGACTCTAGATGAAAATGGAGGATGTAAACCATGAAATGAGAATGACCATGAATAGACTGGATGGAGTAGCTTTTAAGAACTAGACATATCCAATGAACAAAATTTAATTTGAAAATTGTCTTGAAAATTTAAAATTTTGACCTAGGACCGCTACATAAGTAAACCTGAAAAAAAAGAAAAAAAGAAAAGAAAAAAATGAAAAAAAATGAAAAAAAGAAAAAAGAAAGAAAGAAAGAAAGAAAAGAAAAAAAGAAAAAAAAAGAAAAAAGACCATTTTTGATCACTGAATATTGGGCACTAGCAGGTAGAAACTCTTGGTAATTATATTTATTACTTAATAATGAAGAATGTGGGAAATTTCCTTATTCCTAAAACTAAAGCAATGTTTCAATTTTAGAGTTATTAGATGCTAGTAAGAATCCTATTATACTAAAGTAAATGTAATTTAGTTCTAATAATAATCAATCAATTCTAATAGTGAAATTTTCTATAATGCGTTATATATATGAAATTGTTGATTGTTATAATGCATTATAGCTATGAAATTGTTGATTGTTATAATGCGTTATATATATAAAATTGTTGATTGTTTGGAGTTTGATCTAGAGCATGATATTCATAAACTTGATTGAGTTATAATCCCTTCAAATGAATAATGAAAATCATTTGAAATTTGTTGTAGAATTTGCAAAAATCTACTCTAATCGCCAGGTTTTCCAAGTAAAAATGTCAAATTTAGCCAATGAACCCATCGATGTAAACATTATGGGCTATCGATTAAATATGTTTCGTACCACTTTGGTAACCCATCATAATTCACTAATGCGGAATGAGCTCATTAGGGGTCAATAAAGGTTCTCTTTGAGCCAATGAGCTAATCTAAATATTTTGTATGGGTAACACATCATATTTAGTAGATGTTTCATAATATCATTGAGGGTAATAAGAGTTGACTCGAAGTGTTTTCAGTTGATAAATTTTGGATTTCATCAATAGCCATGAAACCTTTTGGATTTTGGAAATTGTGCATATGGTTTATTTATCAAGTAAATTATGGTCTTAATTAAATGTATTATATTTTTTATTATTGTTAATCAATAATATTATATGAAATTAAATGTATTATATTTTTTATTATTGTTAATCAATAATATTATATGAAATTAAATGTATTAAGTTGATATTTAAATATTAGGTCAATTAAATTTAAGTTTATTAATTCGTGTTAACAAAGGATTATATCTTATTCATATGAACTTTGTTTTTAATAAAATTTATATTGTTGGAATGAGAAAAAGCTGATGGTGATCTCGTAACAGAGTTTTTGGTTGAATTGGAAAGATGGAAATTTGATACCTTGTACCCTTAATATTGTATAAAGGGGATGGAGTATGTCATGGGGTGGTATCATAGTGGAGTTCAACCATTGATCCTGGAGGGCCAAAGATACACCACAAAGATGCATTTGGAGTAAGAAAGAGAGCTTATTGGTTGTGTTTGGTAGCAACAATACTTATTGAAGTGGCCTTGGATAAGTCAAGGTTCTTGGATTTGAACAATTGTGTAGATGGAAGAGCGTTCTTTGGGAGAAGAGAGTCATGCTTGGAAATTTGTGCCTTGGGGGCAGCTAGTATCAAGAGTTTATATCCTGTGAATGATGTTGATCTAGAAATCAACAAGGTATATTTAAATATGGAAAGTGCAAGGGCTACAACTGCATGTATGCAAATGTGTATATGTTGGACACTTATTCTGGATGGTAAAGCATTATGACTTGGAGTGAAAAAACATGGTTAATGAAAATAGATGATTATTGTAATGATTTGTTAATTTTAGGGCTTATATTAAGTTAGTAATGAGAATAATAACATAACATAAAGTCTGCATTTCATATGTAGAAAAACTTCATTTATGGGCTAAAGCATATATCGCCAAAGAAATGTAATATGTTGAAAAGTCTCATTTTCATTTCTCTTAAACTAATATTGGTGTGTTATTTCAGAACATATGAAGATATATAGCAGTAGAAGAGGAAGGAATTTTCAACAAAATGGTGTAGTACAATTTGGGAAAGGTTTCACATGGTAAAGAAGAAAATTCCAATGAGGGAGGAAAGATTGAGAGCCCTAGTGTTTTGGTAGAAATATTGGGAAGTTGGAATATTATTGAACTTGAGTGTTGCTAGGATATTCACAAGAATCTCGTCGGATCCCAAGAGGAGCATAAGGAATACAATGTAGTGTTATTGCATAGTGTCTGATATATGAAGGAAGCTACAACATGGACCAATTTCCAGCAGTGTGAATAAGTATAAGTCAAGAAATTTTCCTAGCTCGTCAAACATTCAACTATATGGACCAACAACTAGAAACACATAAATAAGTGGGTCAAAGAAAAGGATATTGACATTATGGGGGTGTTGAGAGGAGAACCTAATTTTTTATTTCCCTCACAAGTACAATGAGAAGAAAGTTTTTAATGTCTAGGAGGCTACTATCCATACATGTTCTAAATATTTATGCAACGATGGATAATCAACAAGCAAATAACCAAGATTTAGTGTTGGATATGGAAGGAAAATAAGCATATTAGGACATGGATAATAGAAGTAGCTACAAGAATATGGTTGGGGAATTTAAGAAGAAAAATTCACCCACCATTGGTGGTGAGGTTAAGAAAATTGAGGAAGAAAAGGAAAAAGATTATAAGATGATTAATAATTTAAAGGAAATCCCATGGTAGCATTGTGAAACTTGATGCTAATTAATATGACACCATATCCATGTCAAAACTTTCCTAGATTATTAATATTGGGGCAACTTGTATGCACATGAGTGCAAGGGGTGGGCAGAATCCATTGGATATATTTAAGATTTTTTTTAATGGATAATCTTAATATGCTAAGTTCTGAATGAACTTGTCAAGTTTCCTTGCTTAGTAAATGTATAAGTTGCATGAGAGATTATATTTTAATATTTAAAAATTAGTGAAGGTGGACTTGACTAGGTCATAATATGAATCAACTTGAGCTTGAGAATTCTTGATTAGTTCTTGATACATAAAATAAATTAAAAAAGCATGAATGAGTAAAATAAATTGGTTTTTTAACTTTAAAATGTTGTGGCACATTTTTAATTAGTTGACTAACACCTTATGTGAATTGGTGCATGGAAAATGGTGCAGGTTGTTCTCAGAAATTCGATATTAAAGACCATTCATTACAATAGGATTAGAGGAAAAGAAGTTCCTTTAATCATACAAAGAACCTTGAGGACAATGAAAGAGAATGCAAGTCAAAGTAAGTGAAAGAAAGAGCTAAATGGACTCCTTGAAAAATCATCAATTGAGTATGCATAGTGATGGTATCCATTTAAGTATGGAAAGTCAACCAAGCCATAGTGAAAAGGTAAAGGAATTGGGTAAGAAATTGATTAGGCTAAGTTTGTATCTTTTGACATGTTTTCACTCGAATGCATATATCCCATGAATGCCCAAAATGGGTATGGTTAAGGAAAAAATATACTAGCACATAAGATTTAGTAAAATCGTAGAAACGTACAATATTTCTTGATGGGAAATTGTTAGATCAATGAGTAATATATTTAGAGGTCAAAGAGAATTTATG
This sequence comes from Pinus albicaulis, assembly GCA_034641835.2. Lineage (NCBI taxonomy): Eukaryota > Viridiplantae > Streptophyta > Pinopsida > Pinales > Pinaceae > Pinus > Pinus albicaulis. The sequence goes on from CM076583.1 coordinate 530,039,407, forward strand.
ATGGATAAAAAATTAAGGGAATGCATGGATATGAAATATGCTAAGAGTGTTAGTAAGGAACATGAATATGAATTATGACTCTTTTGATATGTACATGCATGCATGCCATAAAATATTCAGTAGAATAATGATAGTGGTATGGTTATGTGCATGCATGCCATAAAATACTCAGTGGAATAATTATAGTGGTATGGTTACATTCGATGTGATCATGACTTCTTAAAATTTTGTAATTATGCCAATAAGAACAGTGGGGGACACTATTGAGATTTTTCGTCCTCAACATTCGTCCATCTGAATCTCAACAATGTCTCCGAGTTGACCGAGTTCCTCAATTCACAAATTAAAATTGATATCTAAGATGACATGATCCTGCATATTCTTGTTTATACCATTCAAAATGTCAACCAAGGCCATCATGGCAGGTCTCTCCCTGGGTTCGTTCAAGACTCTTATAATTTCTTCCATTATTGAATCTACATTTGCCTCAGTTGCTTCTCTGTCAATTTATTCTGAAAGTGAAGGATCAATCACTTCCACCACGATAATCTCTAGGAAATGATCACTCTACAAACACCATCTCACCCTTTTTTCCAGCGAATTAAATCCGACCGGAAGTCCATCTGTGTCGGGTGATCTTCTCGTTACCATTTCCAGTAGCAATACATGTTTTCCTTTGCAAATATTTTCTTGCCATATCCAAATTCTACAGTATCCATCCACGCCACAGAAAACAACATAAATATGAATCCAAGTATTAATCTAATAAATAATTTCACATAATAATATAGAAGATTCACCAGATGCAATGAAACCAATGGAACCTCGAACGATGCTGGATAGTCAATTATTTGTGGCTCAATTTTCCGTGAAATACCAAAATCACAGATGTGGGATTCCATGTATTGATCAAGAAGAACATGGGAAAGTTTCAGATGGCAATGAAAAATCTCTCCCATCCCTGTTTCACTATGCAAGTAAGCCATAGCTTGGGAAATTCCAGTAGCAATTTTGTACCTGTTTTCCCATGTGAATTAACATTCTAATTAGGAGTCATGAAGATACTTTCCTAGGCTTCCATTGGGCATGAACTGGAGAATGAAAGCCCTTGTGTTTGAATTTGAGAATGCCTCCAGAATTTTCACCAACTTACTATGTTGAATATTACCAAGCACCTCGTATTCCTTCTCAAAATTTTGCAGCGATTTGTTGCAATTCATTTTAGTGATTTTGATAGCAACCGCTTGACCGTTCTTGGCCCTTGCCTTACGGCATATTATGGTGGTGATCTGTTTTAATGTGGTGGCGACATCTGGGGGACCGCATGGCCCGTCAGATGGGAATTATTCAGAGCATTTCATCCAATGGGACTTACATGCCCATGATCTGTTTTAATGTGGTGGAGCCTGTCCAAGCGATACTTTTTTTCCTGTTAAATATGAATCAGACTTACTAGTAAACCTGTCAGCATTTCATAACTCTATTTGAATCCAAAACAACAATGTTGTGAACAAACATATTCCCTTATGATATAACAAAAAAAAAGAATAAATTAGATTACCAACACCACATTCATCTTACAAAGTTTGGAAAATGTTTAAAGAAAGGCTTCCTTATTTTCTTAGATATCTATGAATGCATGATTAAATGCATTATAGGCTCTTTGAATAAGTGAATGAGGGATGCAAGAGGTTGAACTCATCTTTGACTTCAAAAGGTGATGCAGTTTCATTCCTTGTCTGCTTGACTTTTGCCGTATTCAGACTCTTGTGCTTGAAACAATAAATCTGAAGCATTTGGTTGTCTGCAAAATTGAAAGCCATTTCCATACTCTTCAAATAGCGCTCAATAGGGTAATATCTGTAGCTACCACAAGGGTTTCATCCCACAAAATGAGTGACAAAAGGCCACTTGTCATCTCCAAGTCCAGGGGATCATGTCCTCATACTTTTCCACCACAACAACCCAAAAGCCATGTATAAAATATGAGCTTTCCAGAAACACTTTGTCACCCCAGAGATTTTTTTGAGAGATCAATAAATATATCAGAGCAGATTGATCGTTTGCCTCAAATGCCAGTCTACCCTCCAAATGAGCAGTCAAAACCTTCCCTGCTTCTTCTCTGATCTTACCCTTTGGACCCATTGCTGCCCATGTATCCAATATATCTAAAGAACATTGATAGTTCTACATAAGGAAGCTGCCAGTATTCAATCTGAACTAGGATGGTTTTCCATAAACCAAACTCTCCCAACCATGGAGAACAAAATTATAGTTCTTGTATTTATCTAACAACAACTCTAAAACTATATCAGTGAACATAGCATCACTTTCCGTCGACCATATCTATTCCACTTCTAATTGTGACAACATACACCTTCAGAGTAGAGGCAACTTGGCCCAATAATCAACCATCTCCTTATCCAAATGAGCCATGCTATAGACAATCTCAATGCCATGAAGCCTACAGTAATCAATCTTGTTCTTGATTCCCTTTAGAAAATAATTATCTCCAACTGAGCTATGACATGGGTTGGGTTGGGACCTAGTGACAAGAAAAATCCTAGGTTTCGCATTCACATAACTCGAAAATTGAGGAATTTCCTTAAGCCAATTTATTGTTTGTTGATCCCCGTCACCGATCATTAAATTTTTATAGCTCTTTTTGTATTTTAAAATTTAAATATAATAATATTTACAAATTTAAATATATAATTTTATATATTTTTAAAGATTATGTAAAATTGATTTTCTTCCATGTTAATGAAATTTAATATTGAAATTATGCACATGAACTTTTCAAGTTGTTAAAATGAATTTTTAAAGTTATGGTTTAACAATTACATATCAAATTGTTAAATGGTATTTATTTTTGTAATTTTTATATCAAAAATATATTTCTATAGTAATTCACCAATATATAAATTCAAATGGATTATATTTAAATATGGTAACAAAATAAATAAAATGTAATTAAAATAATAAAACATAAAAAAAATTATGTTGTAAATTTTAGAAATAATATTAAAAATGTTGTAATTGAGTGATAATATTTTAAATATAGTTTTGTTGGATATTAAGAAAATTAAATTTCATCACTTGGATTTATGTAGGTTTGTTGTATATAATGGTAGTTATTTTCTCCAACTAGGTAAGTTGACTTGGTACCAACAACTCACTTTAGAGAGAAGTTGATTTCTTTTCTCGGTAAGAAAAACAAATGTTTTTTTTTTTTTAATATACATATATATTATGTAATTATTTATTATGTTTTAAATTATTTATATTTACAAAATTATGTATTAATTACAAATAGGTATCCAGCTTGGTGCGGTTTTTGTCTGAACAGTCGCGCCAACCTCTGTATGGCGCGGATTACAGCCTTACAGTCGCGCCAACCCCTGTAGGTTTTGGTTTGACTTCCTTAATGAGTGTTTTGGTCATTTTTTCTTGCTTTTGGGTTATTTTTTAGTGTGATTTAGCCTTTGAGACCGTGTTGACTACCATAGACTCGTTTCCTTCAGTCGTTTAACCATTTTCTTGTCGGTGTCATTTAAGACCTTAGGGTTTCTAAGTGTTCTTGCACACCGAGCCTTCTGTTCGAGAATAAGTCTCTTTGATTGTTATCATTCTCGTTTTAGGTCATTAGACTGAGTTTTTCTTGATCCTTTTGTTTTGTTGATTGAATGGTCTTTTCATTTTTTCAATTAGTCCTTTTTCTTCAATACTTTGAGCATCGATTACTTTGCTTGTTTGGGTCACTTTGGGAAACTCTCTTTTTCGATTGAAAGTTTGCTCCATTAGCTTGCTTGTTTTTGTGCTTGTTTCACTTTGGTTGAGTTATTCAATTTCAAAACCCTACATTCGTAAAACTCAACTATTTTTTATTTTGTTTTCCATTGAATTAGTACGTTGTGTGCTTTATTTCATTGAAAAATCAAAAAAATATCTTTGCATTGTTTTGTTGCATTGAAAGTGAAACGTTCCTTTACATAACTAGCATTTGTCAATCTAGGAAGGAATTTCATTTTCGATTGATTACATTAAGGGAATTAGAAGTTTCTTCGCATATTTTCCTTGCTTGCTTGTTTGAAAGATTTCTATCCTTCTTATAACTAGCCTTCATCGAATTGAAATGATGTTCATTTGCATATAGCTTCCATTTAGGAAGTTGAGCTCCAAATTCGATAAGGCCTGGAAATTGAAACATAATCCAAGGTCAACTTTAAAATTTACTCAATGAACCTAAGGTAACATTGAAACCTAACGAAAAATTTCTAGTGGTCTAGGTTAGAGACGTGTTCTGGCTTTTTAAAACCTAGTAGCTGTTGCTCACCTTTTGGCTTTAGACAGTGCTAGTATGAACTTGTGCTCCCCGTACCGTCGCGTATATAAAGGGAGACCCCTCTAGGTTGCAATCCTTTATCTATAGGAATTCGAGTCTGCTGCCTTGTAACCGTGATACACCGAACACAACATTCGGGGAGATTACCTGCACGTACGTTAAGTCCTTGGTCATTTCTCTTTCATTTGATCCCCAAGGTGTATATGGCAGTTCACGGAAACCTGGTATACCCTCTTGCTTAGAATACCTGAGTAGTCGTTTCGATCTTTTCATGACTCTTTTAATAAGTAAAAGATCATCGAGCACTTGTCCTTTCACACTCGTTTCAAATTGAAAGTGGTTAGAGTCATCTTTTGTCTGTTTCTCGACTCTTAAAACATGAAACAATGGATTTTGGTTTCAGTGTTATAAAATTAATCACCTACGATTACATGCCTATTAAAAGTTTGTTACTTGGTATGATTGATTTCCTTGGTTCTTGATCTTGGAACCTTCAATGGGTTCTCTCTTTTCCTTCCTGTTTTGATATGCGGTCAAAGTGGCAGAACCTCTAGTTTCGTCATCTTCACTGCCTCCCAGTGGTGGTTCTTTTTCGAACATTTCTTTTGAAACCCCTCAGTCTACTAGGTCTACTAAGTTTTCACAGCCGATTCTACCGTCTATCCAACCCCTTGCTACTCAATCTCCACTTGACGAGCCAGTTGAGTTCAATTAGCCTCCTTCAAGCACTTGGTCTCGTTTTGGGGAAGAAGGAGAGTTTCCTCCTCTTACATCTGGATCACCTTTTGTTGTTGCTGCGGTACCTCCTAGTCCCCGTAGTCTTTTCGAAGATCCTACGACAGACTCAGATATGGATTCCTCTAGTCCTGTTGGCAGTGAAGGAATGCCTATTTCCACAGGAGAATATCAACTCTTTCCTGAAGATCTCTCTTGTGCCTCTATCCAATATTCTTTGCCCTCGGTGTCACTTCTGACTGGCTATAGGTCTCTGAGTCAGATTATGTCTGGTGTTGCATCCATAACACAATCTAGCACAGTAACTCCTCCTCGGAGTTCGATCCTCCCTTCATTAGGACCATTGCCTTCAGCATCAAATCTGTTGGTTATTGTTACATCTGTCCCAGTTCGACCTACTTTCTATGTGGCTTTGTCTACGCCTTTGGTTTCTACTTATGAGTTTGATGAGCAGATGTTGGATATTCACAGACGTTATGCTCCTTCAACGGAAGCCTCACTTGCTTCTAGTGCGGTTTCCACTACTCCTGTGATTCCTAGTGGTCTTAATTTTGAGGAATATCTGTTGGTTGTTCATCAAAAGACCTCTCAGGGTTCTCAGCAGTCCCAAGCTCCTAGTCACCCTCTGTTTCATCACTATGATGCAGTTGGTAATCCTGTTTATTAATATCCTCTTTATTATGATGAGCGTGGTATTCTGGTTTATTTACCTTCTATTGATTCTCATCAAGTCGTTTCTCATTTTAGATCTATTTTTCCTGTGCAACCCTCTGGCTTAAAAGGACAAACCTCTCAGGGACAACCTTTAGCTCAGTAGGGCCCTATTTTTGGTCCACAGGGACAACCATAACGTCCACAAGGCCAACCTTTACAAGGACAGCCTTTGTTCCAACATGGACAACCCTCTGGTCTCTCGAGTCAACCTCTGAATCAACCCGGATCATCTTTTGGTCATGGGGGGCAAGTTTATCCACCACAGGAACAACCTGTTGCACCTCAATCACAGCTGCATGTTCTGTATGGCCCAAATATTGTGCAACCAGGACAATCCTACGATCCGTCTCCAGGTCAACCTGGTCATCAAGGACAACCTGGGCCGTCACAACCATCAAGCCAAAATTTCCCACAAGGTCAACCTGGTGGCCCTCAACAAACATTTCAACAGCCAGTTCAACCAGCTCAGCAGCTGTTGCAACCTTCCCACCAGCAGATTCCTTCGTTACTGCAGCTGATTTTACCTGTTTACCCTACTCAGCAGCCTGCTCAAGCTGCTCCGCAAGGTCAACCTGTGCAACCGCAAGGCGCTTATTACCCTAAAGCTTCATATCAACCGGTATATAGTGCACCCTAGATTCCGTACCCTCAAAATCAACTTGTGTATTAGTAACTTCAAAGTCATACTTACATTCCGCAATAGAATCCTGATGCTACTCAGCAAGGACCTCAGTGGTCTACTTCGACTCAATATCCTAATCCTCAACCCCAATATCAACCGAATTATCCTGTTTCTAATCCCTATGATCCGAATCCTTTGGGACAGAATGTATGGGGATAGAATCCCGCTCGGACTGGGTGGAATGTACACACAAGTCCTTATCAAAGACCTCCGATGAATTTTAATACTCAATTATCGTTTCTTGCTACGTTGGAATTACCTGATGTGTCGAAGTTGACAAATGATCCTATTCTTCATAATCCATATTGGCCTCCGGTTTCGACCAAGATTCCTGGTGATTGTCCTAAATTTGAGGGTAAACCTAGTGAAGACCCCCAAATGCATGTTATGACTTACCACTTGTGGTGTTCTTCTAACTCTTGGGTTGACGATTCTATTCGTCTCCGTCTTTTCCAGTGAACTCTTACTGGTGCCACTACAAAGTGGTACATTAAGCTGTCTCGTGGAGTTTTCCAAGATTTCAATTCTTTGGCCATGGCATTCCTTATACATTTTCAGTTACCAATCTTCTATGAGACTGGGACGCATCTCCTCACTTCATTGAAAAATGACCGAGCTACTCATATCTCGGATCATATTCATGAGTGGCAGCGTTGTCGTCGCATGATAAAATTTGAGATACCTGATCAGCTTCTGACTCATTGGTTCACTACCTCCTTTGTCAATTAGATTGCCAAAGACATAGCTATGGGGGCATGTGTAACCGAGGAACAAGCCATTGCTTACGCCCAATACCTTGATCTCGTGTACTCTCAGTTTGACGCATTATATGATATCTTGCCTGATGCTCCTCGACCTGGAACTTCTAAACTACCAGCAACTCCATCCATTGATGGTATTATTGGTTCTGTATCGCAGACTTCTCAGAAGTATCCTTCATCTAACTCTGGGAAGAAGAAGTCTACTTCTTCCAATAATGTAGCTTCTTAGTCAACTTCAAATTCTGGCAAACCCACAAAAGTGAATTATGTTCAGGCCAATCCTACAGATAACACTTCCAAAGGTAAGAAGAAGGGTAAAGGTAAGGCCAAAGCCGATACCCCGAAACAGGATTCTCCAAAACCTCGTTCTGTTGATAGTTCGCAACGCAAACCGAAGTATCCTTGTTTGATTTGTGATGATGAGCACTTCACCAAGGACTGTCCTCGAGGGTCTGAAGTGAGTCAATTGCTCAAAGGCACCCAAGGAGCTCCGGCCGTTCTTAAAGAACCTTTCCCTCAGTAGTCCTAGATGGTAGAACACCCTCAGTCCTCTGCCCCATTTGGTTCGCAAGTGTTCATGATGAATGGTTCTGCCCCCATTTCTATTGCTACTCGATCAAAATATTGTTCTGGTTCGCGTCAGGTAGCGGGGAAAGAGATCGTTGATGGTCCTCCTCCTCCACCTTTTTCTGGATCTCTTGAGATTGAATGGCCTAGCGCTGAATCCGTTGTTCGGTCGCCTTCCAAAGGCGTACTCCGTAAGTCTTCGTACAATCCTAACGCCCATGCCGCTCAACATTACAGTATTGTTGAGGATTTAGCTCAGGCGCCATCCGCAATGTCTACGTTAGAAGTACTTCAGAGTTGTCTGTCGCAACGAAAGGCTTTGCTATCTGCAATAGGTGGGGTTGATCCTGCCGACACTAGCCTTCTTCCTTTCGATTTAGAGAATTTCATCTCGTGACTCCTGCACCAAATTGCACTCATCATTCAAGTTGGTATTATTTGTTTGAATATTCACCAGGCCATCGTGGACAAGGGTGCATCCACCTATGTTATGTCATCTTGTTGGAAAGCCATTGGTTCTCCAGCTCTCACTTCTTCCCCCAATTCCCTTGAAGCATTTGATGGAAGGGAATCCAAACCTCTTGGTGTTATCGTAAATTTACCGATTACATTGGAAGGGAAGATAGTCAACGTCGAGGTCGAAGTCGTTGATGCTAAACTCAATTATAATCTTCTCCTCGGACACAGTTGGACTCACGCCATGTTGTGTGTTTCGTCCACTCTCTTTCGTGTTTTGAAGTTCCCGCATGAAGGAAAGATTATTACTGTTGATCAATTGTCTTTCTTCACTTCTTCTTCCGAGAACAACGTTTCGTATGTGGACAAGATCCCTACTCCCTACGAGAGCGTTGGGCCAGGCCTTTTCAAGGACCCTGTCCTCATGGGTATTTTTCCCCTTCCACCACCAAATATTGTCCAGGTCAATATAATTTCTCGCACCGATGATCCCTTGGTTATTACTTCTCCTGAACAGATCGTTTCGTTCAGAGATTCGATGCCGTTGAGTCCGATTGAAATTGATTATTGTGAACTCATTGCTGCATCGAACAATCCATCCTCTAATTCTTCTCCTTCGAGCGTGACTCTTGACATCTATTATCAATCCCCTTGGCTTGGTGATTTTGATTCAATGGATCCTTTGAAAGAAGTGTTTCCTTTCGATGATGCTATCATGGAAACCTTGTCTCTCGATGATCTACCATGGGACGATGGTCATCATCGTTCCTCGTTTCTACCAAGTCTCGGGGCCATGTCTACATGTCTTGAGCATTTTGCCTCTCAGGTTCCTTCTACTCCGCTTCAAACACCTTTTCAGGTCCATGAATTTTTTTCGGAAGGTAACTTGAGTAACATTACTCAGACGATGCCTATTGACATTTCCATTAAACCGGGAATCGTTGAGAACATCCATATTGGGGTTACTTGTTCTTTTGATGAAGTGTAAGTCTATACTAGCCTTTTTTGTGAATTCCGTGATGTATTTGCATGGTCCTACGAAGAAATGCCTGGCATTGATCCTAGCATCATGGTACATGAAATTCCTACTTACCCCGGTTCGAAACTTGTTCGTCAGCATCTTCGTCTGGTGCATCCTAGGAAAGCTGCTGCCATTAAGGCCGAAGTGGAAAAGCTTGTCAAAACTGGTTTCATTTATCCGATTGCATTGACATAATGGGTCTCTAATATTTTTCCTGTAGACAAGAAACAGAGCACTATTCGTGTCTGTGTTGACTATCGTGATATCAATCGAGCTTGTCCTAAGGATAATTATCCTACTCCCTTCATCGATCAAATCTTTGACGACTGTGCCGGGAGCGAGATTTTTTCCCTTATGGACGGTTTTTCGGGTTATAATCAGATCAACATTCTCCTGACTGATCAACACAAGACTGCCTTCATCTGTCCTTGGAGCACCTTTGCATATAAGAAGCTTCCTTTTGGTTTGAAGAATGTCGGGGCCACATTTTAGCGCGCGATGTCTTATGCCTTTCATGATATTCGCCACATCATTCAGCCTTATCTGGATGACCTTCCAGCTCATTCAACTAAGCGTAGGGACCATCTTGACCATCTTCGTCAGATTTTTCTTCGTTGTAGACACTATAACATTTGGCTTAATGCGCACAAGTGTGTCTTCTGCGTCGATTCCAGTAGACTCTTAGGGTTTATCGTTTCCAAAGACGGGATTCACCTGGATCCTCTCAAGGTTGAGGCTATTATCAATCTCCCCTCTCCTTCCTCATTGCATCAGTTGCAGAGTTTACAAGGGAAAGCTAATTTTCTACGTCGTAAAATACCTAGCTATGCCGAAGTAGCTAAAGGATTCACATGATTGTTAAAGCGGGGTGTTCCTTTTTATTGGGATGAGATTGCTCAGAAATCTTTCGATGCGCTGAAAACATTGTTGGTCAATGCTCCTCTCCTCTGCCCTCCAAATTATCATCGTGATTTTTCCCTTTATTTAGATGCCGCTTTCAGCATGATTGCCATGGTTTTGGTACAAGATGATGATGACGGTCATGAGCATGTTATTTATTACTTTTCTCGTAACCTTCTTGACCCCAAAACGTGTTATGCCCATGTCAAGAAGTTAGCATTGGCTGTTGTTCAAGCCATTCAACATTTTCGTCATTACATTCTTTTGCGTACAATGACGGTGATTTCTGAATGCAACCCCATGACCTACATATTGTCTCGACAATTGCTGGGGGGAAAATAATCAAAGTGGATTGTTATCCTCCAAGAGTTTGATTTGGAATTTATTGCTGCCAAGTCTAAGAAATCATTGGTCTTTGCTGATTTACTCTATTCTCTCCCTTCCGAATCTGCTCCTTCTCGTTCTGAGGAATCCATTCTAGACAATTGACCTTTCTTGATTAGCACCCTTGATCCTTGGTACGGTGATATCATCGTCTATCTCCAGACTTCATCTTTTATATCTGAGTGGACGAAGGATGCCTACCGATGCATCCGCCATCAGTCGCAACCTTATCGTATAGTTGGAGATACTCTCTATCGTATTGGATTCGATTCCATACTCCGGCGATGTTTGAATCTCGAGGAAGCTGAGAAAGCTTTGAATGATTGTTATAGTGGCGCCTGTGACGGTCACATGTCTGGTTATTCTACTGCACAGAAGATTCTTCGTGCTGGTTATTTTTGGCCTTCTATTTTCAAAGATTGTATTGTCACAGTTCGTAAATGCCATGATTGCCAGATTTATCAACGCAAGTTGTGTGCGCCACCCGTTCCTCTTCATCCTATCATTACCGTTGGTCCCTTTTTGAAGTGGGGCATCGATTTTATGACGTGTAACCCTCACTCAGCTAGGGGGCATGCTTATATTATCGTAGCTGTGGACTACTTCACCAAATGGGCCGAAGCAATGCCTACACTTGCTGCTGATGGTAAGGCAGCTTCTCAGTTCATATTCAATCACATTATTGCTAGATTTGGTGTCCCTCAAGCCATCGTTATCGATCATGGTTCCCATTTTTGGCATTATATGGTGGCGGAGTTGACTTCTAAGTTGGGTTTGTGTCACAACAGCTCAACGCCGTACTACCCTCAAGCCAAAGGCCAAGTTGAAGCTGTGAACAAAGTTATTGTCATAATGCTTCAACGTACGATTGGGATCCACAAATAAAATTTGCATCTCGTGTTATTTTCGGCTCTTTGGGCGTACCGAACCTTAGTTAAGAACGCAACTGGGTTCACTCCTTTCCAGTTGGTTTATGGCCTGGAAGCTACTCTCCTGATTGAATGTGAAATACCTTCGCTCAAGTTGGATGTTGAATTACTGCCGAATACTTTTCCAAAAGAAGAACGTCTCCTTTATTTATAAAGGCTGGATGAAACCCACGTTGCTCTCGTTATTGAAGCACAGAAAAAGCGGGTCAAAGCTCATTTTGATCAGTCAGTTTCCTCTCGTTCTTTTGTTGAAGGAGATCTCGTCCTCCTGTATGACCAATCTCATGATAAGATGGGGGCAGGAAAATTTCAACCTATGTGGAATGGGCCCTATTTCGTTAAACATGTGTTGCAAAATGGGGCCTATGAGCTAATTGACTATGAAGGTCATCCTCTTGAACAACCCAAAAATGGGTTGTATCTCAAAAAATATTATGCGTGAGTCATTCATGCGTAATAGGTGTACATAGGTGTTGTTTTAATTTTTGTACATGTTTTTGGTTTGGTGTGCTTTGTGAGCGTTTTCCTGCTTATTGGGTCTTGCTTATTGTGCAGATGTCTATTACCCCTTATCTCGGTTTCGCGGATGGTGCTTCTCGCAGTACTAGGAATTTGTCTTCGGCAACCTGGTTAATTTGTGGTCCTGCTGGTGAGTTGATAGATCTGCAAGGTATTTGTATAGGACAAACTATAAACAATGTCGCTGAATATAGAACTGTCATTGAGCTATTAACCGAGGCGATCGAACTCGGCATACGCGCATTGCTTATAAATCTAGATTCATAGCTTGTCGTTCTGCAACTCAATAATCATTATTCAGTTAGAAATCCGCACATTCTGATATTGTATTTACGTATTCGTTTGTTGGAAAGACATTTTGATTTTATTACCTATCAACATATTCCTAGACGAATGAACACATTAACTGATACAGTGGCTAACATTGTATTAGATAGACATTTGCGTAATTTGTAAAAGCATCATCATATGTAAAAGATACGTGTAGGTAAATAAATGTATATATGTATATCGCATGTTTGTAGCCGTGTGCATCATAACTTCAAAAAATATATGTGTGTTTATGTTACATCCCGAGACATCACGTCTCTCAAATATGCAGATAAAATAAAACCTAGGTGTCTAATCAACATGGTGCTCGTGGTAACATGTCACTGCCTGTACTAGCCGCCTCAGCAAGTGGTGAATTTGGCTGGGCACCCCTACGGTATGTCTCTGGTAGGTGCGAGGAACATTGTCAAAACGTTCATAATCTAGGATTCTTCGTGTGATCCCATCCAGGTTGCGCACTATCTCATCTTCCTCGCCGCCCTCGCCTTGAGGGTTGAAATCGAGAGGGATTCGCCTCGCTATCGGTGACATGACGACAGGTCTCTCTGGGCCAACATCTGCAATTACATGGATTTAATGTCAGAACATGCATAAATAAAAAATCACAATACTCATAAAACTTTAAAAATGAGTCTCACCCAAATATTCATCCCAATCTTCTCCCTCCAGGATTTGGAGGTCCGGATCATCAGTGAAATCTGTACTAGAGTAGGGCCAGTCCTCCACGACAATCAGTTATCGGCAGAGCCAATCAAATAATTCCGGTCTCCAGAACATTTGTTGACCATCGCCTGCCCTTGGCATCAGAGCTGCCCATCGAGCCATTCGTGGTTCTCTCACTGGTGGTGTCGGGACTATGACCTATGGTCGCTAAAAAATGGGTAGTCATTGCAAGAAGAACGATACCAGAATAGATCCATAACCAAATTGTTTCAATTTGGACTTCTTGCATTTTGTTAGCTGGCGCTTCATGTTTATTGTCACAATCTCTGCCCAATTGTAGATGGTCAGTGCCAAGCAGTCTAAAGCAAGAAGAAACTGTGTCTTTGTTGCTTCGTGCGGTGCTTGTGACCCCGCAGCTCATGTGATGGTATGTAGCACCACTCGTAGTGTCAAATCTGGGATAGTTTGAATATGAACTTTCCCACTACATGATCCCTTCCGTGCTCCTGGACATACCCAGTCTATCACCATGGTCATGTTTTCCATGCAAGTCCGGGTGTCGGTTAGGATTGGTGCTGCTCCCCTCCGCGATAATCCTGTGATGAAATACACGTCAGAGACTTCAATCTCAAGTTCTTGATACCGAAGGATGAAAATCTCTTGATTTTCGTCCCATATGCTGACCAGATACTGTAATAACTCTGGTTGGGCTCAGAGACATGGCATTAGGAAGAATTTTTTCAGCCCACAGTTTCTGAGAGCTTCCATGACTCTCTCATTTTCCATGGCCAGCTCATCTTCTTTGCTATGTTCTTGTTCTTTCCATTTGATGACCATTTTGCCTCTTTCTACCTACAAACACATTCATATGAGTGGTATTAGTCAATTTTGAACCTTAAATTTGTGAATAATTGGGGTTTTTGATCATCATTTTGCCTAAAAATGTTTTGCGTCGTTGGCGCGCCCTACTGTAAAAAATCAGGCGGTTGGCGCGACTCTGTGCCCGAAACTCACGCCAACCATCGTGCCCTAATTTTTGCATTTCCTCCCCTAAAATTAGAAATTGAAAATTGCATATAGTAATAAATGACTTAAAATGAGGAGAGGGATCTCGGCTCTTACCTAGAGCTGACGGATTTGCAATTGGTATGCTGGATCGGCCGCTATCATTGCCAAAAGATTGCATAGTGAAATGGGTAACTATTGTTCCACAAGAGGTAAAAAGTGAAAAGTAGTTATTTTTACCATTTTTGGAATTTATAACTTTTTCACAACCCTAATTAGGTTTTAAGACATGTTTTTCGATTATTTTATTATATTATTTTCGAGAAATGGGTTTTACACATGTCTCTTGTGCAGCAACAAGTTTTTCATGCAACAATGATGAAGTAACGAGTTATATTTTATACTTTTTCGGACTTGGAAAAAACACGAAAAAATTCACTACTGGAGTCATCTTTCAACTCTTTTCTGACTCTCTAAAATTGAAAAGATTGCCGAGATTCTTGTCGTTTTGAACTCGTTAAATGGTTGCGAAACAATATCTACCCAGTATAAGTTTAACCCTTTTTCGAGCTGGGATGGATTATTTATGAAAAAGGAATACCTTAGCCTATCGCCACTAAGAGGTTCTCTCAGACGCAGTTTTCTACCTTTTAAAACCTGTGAGACTACCTACGAAAAGGGACTGCTGGAGTTTTCTTTTCTGCCTTCTTTTCAAACTCTCTAAACATGAAAATATGCCGAGTTCTTCCTTTGTCAGACTCGTTAAACCCTGATGACATCGGAATTCATCACCATGACGTTATTCGAATTCCTCCTTCCTAGGGCTCATAAAATGTACTAGGTTGGATTTTTCCGAAGGACAAACTTACAGTGCAAGCATATGATATCCCCTTCAAGCTTGTTTTAAAAAATAATTGGGGTATTCGCCAAAAATGGTGGAGGAAAATGGAACCAAGTTTTAGTTATGTTGGCAGTATGTTGCTCTTGAACATTGCACTTGTCTGCATTTGTGTCAGGTTGGGGACAACTCATTTCATCATTTTTGCCTCCATGGGTTTAGGTAATTTCTTTTAACATCTCATCTGCTCTTTGCCATGTCATCATGACCTCAGATCCTTTGATGTCAAATACTGCCAAATCCAGTCTTGTGCTGTTGATATGTTCAAGAGAATTTTTCCTCTGCAGTTGTCAACCTTCCTCTGATCTCCTGTTGGTCCCGATCCACTTTCATTATGTTCCTCCATCTCGTGTAGATGATGTGGGAAACATTATGGCCCTCCTTCGACCAGGTCACTTCCTATCAACTTCAGCTCATTATCTAGGAATTCGATCTAGAGACTCCCTTCTGGTACCTTGGATCCTGCATGCCTCAATGGCAGGTTTTTCGCATTCGACGCAAGGTTCACATCATTGAACTTTGATCGAGTGATTCTATGGATGTTCGATGTCAGATCATTGTTCACATTTCTTAGATTGTACCTTTTTTACCTTGAGGGCCATCGTCATCATTGGTGGTTTCTCTTGTTAACGACTTTCATCATTGGCTAGTAATCAGACGATTTTCCTGCATGTTCGACTTTAGCTCATATATTCGCATGCTTGAAATTGTACTTGTTCGAGTCGAGATGGAGTGCAAGACCCTGGGTTTTGTCTGATAAACTCTAGGCTACGGATTTTTGTGGATTATTATGACTTATTGTATGACTCTTTTGATTGGATGGCTGTGACCATACCTGAGTCTATTTATTGATCCTTCCTGCTGGATGGCTGTGTCCATACCTCGGATCTCAGTTTTTATATACTCTATTATGGATGGCTGCGCCCATTCCACATGATTCATGTATCACAGATATCATTTGTATTTGTAATTGCAGGTCTTCCGACAGCAGTGTTTGGTTCAAGCGCGTTCTCATAAAGCATTTCACCCCTCCCTCTCTCTCGGACTTCATGCTTTAGGGGGCATCTATTGCACAACATTTTGTCACTGTCCTTGCAATCCCAAACTCGCACATTGGAGGGTCATTTATGTGACCAATAAGCAGTGTCATGCTTTGCAAATACCATCCTTGCATCCATTTTGATGAAAGAAACATTCTTCTTGTTGACAATTCCCTGAGCAGAGCTGTAAAAATCCCTATTTTTGCCTTGGCGCGAGTAGCCAGTTACACCCTCGCGCCGACATAGAAATTTAACACTGAGCTCGTGCCAGTTGGCGCTCTGTGCTAGTTAGACACCCGCAGCAAGCTATTTATGGATTTTTTTTTTAAAATAGAGGTGGAGGTTCCATTCCAACCAACTCAAGGATGAGTCATTGGGAGTGGTTTAACTGAAACAACCATGGACTCCTTCCTTTAGTTAGTAGTTTCCACTTCCCTTGGAGCTCTCGCAAAGGATAGGACTCCCTCCCACCTTTGTAGGGATCCCAACCTCCTCCTTTTCCTCTATAAAATAAACTATCTCTTTTAGTAGAAGCTAGTTTAACTAGGAGAATTATACATACTATAATTGAGCTGCTAGAGAAGATAGAATAAGAAAGAATTATGTTGAGGAAGCTTGAGTCGATGACTTCTAAGTGAGCTTGAGTCTATGCCTTCATCCTCTCCGAATTCCCTGACCAACATTTGAGACACGCTTCACCTGAACCCCGCTGGAGGAGACTGCGACGTCAAAGCATCAGTTGCAAACTCTTCCTTCTATTCATTTATATACATGACTACTATTTGGTTCCACTATTGTGTTATGATGTTTATTTGATGTGATATGTTTAGCCTTATTTGACTGGCTAATATTTATGAGTGAAACTATTCTGTCGTATTTTTTTCTTTTTCTTTGTCCTATGTGCAGGTATCTCAGCGTAACAGTGAACGGATTGTGATTTTCCAAGGCAGGAGCGAGAGGCCACTACTCTTTTTGTAATGACGACAGCGTTGGATTCAAGGTAGGTCAATCTACTGTGTCTTTTTTTCATTCATTAACTAGGAAGCAACACTTTAGTGTGTCCTTTTGTTACTAGACCCACCCTAGGGCTAGAGGGATCATCTCTATCCACAGAGAGAATTTACCTTCATAACAATTGCAGATTCTATAATGCACTTTTACTCGCTTGGAAAGCTCTACTAGTTTACCAACACTTTAGCCTCTTTATTCCTCATGCCTTCCACATCCACATCCTTGTTTACTATAGTGCTACCTTTGCGTCACTTTACATTCATCTACATTTCTAT
Source organism: Pinus albicaulis (assembly GCA_034641835.2). Taxonomy (NCBI): domain Eukaryota; kingdom Viridiplantae; phylum Streptophyta; class Pinopsida; order Pinales; family Pinaceae; genus Pinus; species Pinus albicaulis. The sequence goes on from CM076583.1 coordinate 530,056,642, forward strand.
CGGCATGTCTTTACACCATTTTGGTGTAAATGCTAGTTTATATATTTAATGCATTGAATTCATTCATGTTGGTGTAGGGAAATATTTAGAATGACTACGTGTTATGGATAAAAATTATTGTTAATTATTACGAGAACCTATGAAGTGTTGAAGTGAGTGGTGTGAATCTCGGACTCCCACAAAAATTAAAGTGGAAAAAAAAGTAATTGGTAGTAAATTCTGAGATGGATACCTTAGTGGAGATTGTGAATATGAAACTCTCAACCCAAAGCTAATTTGATTTGTTGGAGTGAAATTTTTGTTTTCCATATGAATTGTTTGGAATGGGTGTTATGATATTGAATGAATATGTAATGAAAGGATGTATTTATTTTAATTGTATGGCATGCAACTAAAATGATTGGATGATTGAATATGTTATGGTTTTGAAACCAATTTAATAGTTTTTGTAAATCATATGTGGAATGGATTTTATGCATAAAAAACTAACATTATTTGGTTGAGTGAAAATGTAGATTGCAAGTAGAATTCCTTGGGTATGGCATATAATGTAATCTCATGATGAAGAATGGGAATATTTTCCCCTAAAAAAGAGGAAAGTGTTACGAGAAGAGTCTCATGCTTGTGAGATCTTGCTTTTGAATGAAGCAAGTTTCAAAAACAAAATTAAAAATTAAAATTTATAGAATATATCTCATGGGAATTTTATGTTGTGATACAAGTGAAATGATGAATCTATGTAGGAAGGATATATACAAGTTGTGAATTAGGAGGCCCAAGAACAAGGTCAATGTAGTGACATCGCAACCTTATGACATGCCTTGATCACCATAAGCAATGACAAGTAAAACGTGTCAAAAAAGGGTTAGAGGAATTCCTTGGCTACAAAATTCCATCCTTGATGACATGTAAACTATGCTAGAGAAAACCTGATGGATGCCTTGGAAATAAGACTCTAAAAATCTCTTATATATTCATGTGGAAGGAATCCTTGTTCAATTTAGTTTCCAAAAAAAGATGTAATATAAAATGGGATTGCTTGAACCTAAAGGGGTGAATGACTAGAAGGAGGAGGAGACTTGAATGAAATAGATATTAAGTCGTTATGTCATATGGTCAATGGGGCGATGTGTGTGAATTAATTTATCTATTGCAAGCAGTGGGATGAACTTGATACATTTGGAATCCTAGTGAAGTGAAGGATAATCATACAAATAGTGAGATGAAAGTTTCATTTGTCGAAATACATGTTGGTTTGTGGAAATCGAGATATATTATGGAAAATTTAATGGTTGTATATGAAATCGTTCATAACACATATGTTCTATTTATTTTCTAATATAATAACTATATGGAACACTAAAAGTATATAAGTAACTAGAATGTGAAGGAAAATACCATTGTTGAAGCAGTGGGAAAGATATATGACATGAAAAAAGTTTTTGATATGAAAGAATAAGGATGTTGGTGCAAATAAAAGGAAGTAGTCCATGTTGGGTCCTTCATTTTTGAAGGAATAGCAGTTGCGAAGGATATTTTGGGAAAAATTGCTAGAAATAGAGTGTCAGAAAATTAAATTAGCAACGAAATATTTTTGAACTCGTGCAGTGGAAAATAAGGGTGCCTACCGAAGAACTCGGAGTCGACTTTGATGCAGTCAACAAAGAACCAAGGTAATGGCCATAGGTATTGGAAAACTATGGATCAAGCGAGCACGACTATAAAATAAGACAAAAGGAAACGAGAAAAAGGTTTTTAGGCAGTGTCGTAAGGTTCATATCATATTGAGAGCATAAACAACGCCTATGTATTTTGGATTGTGTTGTAGAGTTGTGTTGTTACTGCAATGTTTGAGATCTGAGCATCTAATGTGTTGGGTGTGGAGCCTGATTATCTTCTTTACTTTGTATCACAACATTGGACCCCTATACCTTAAAAGGGGCGGCAAAAGCACTTCATAGTGTCCGGCTAGTGGGGGTCCGGGGGTAGGCGCCCCCGAAAAATAAAAACGGATGTAAAATTGCCTTGTAAAAGTATAGTAATTTCTAGTCAATTTGGGTCGTTCATTAGGCAAATGATCTGACGGTAGAAGTTATGTTTATTTTAGGGTTTTTTGCCCTAGAAGGCAACCCCTTGTTTTTATGAGGGTATTGTATTGTGGCTGTGCATGGTATGTGTATTCTCGGAGCGAAAAACAGAGAGGGAGACTGTGAGAGGGAACAAAGGATATTAAAATGGATCTGCTATAGGTTTTGTCTCTTCATTTTTGCTGGATAAGAGACGGAAGAATTTTATTTATTCGGGAGTGGAGGCGTAACTGGCCCAGGTGAACTACGTGCTCCTGTGTCTCTCTGGTTTTATGTGTTTTGTGTGCTTGTATTTTCCGCATATTTTATGTGTTGCATTGCTCTGTAATATTTAATTTTCTAACAACTGGTATCAGAGCCGAAGGTATATTTGGCTGATAAACTCGCAGGAAATAAGGGTTCCTGGTTCGAGTGGGAGCAATGGCGGACGATGGTAAGTTTAGGGTCGAGAAATTTAACGGCCAAAAATTTGCGCTGTGGAAGATGCAGATGGAAGATTATCTGTATCAGAAAGATCTGTACCTACCATTGAGCGGAAAAACAAAGAAGCCGACGACCATGACAGACACGGAATGGAACATTCTCGATAGAAAGGCACTCGGAACAGTACGGTTGTGTCTTGCGGCGTCAGTCGCCTTCAATATTTCGAAGGAAACAACAACAGAGGGTTTGATGCAGACGTTGGCGAAACTGTATGAAAAGCCCTCGGCCTCAAACAAGGTATTTTTTATGAAACGACTATTTAATATGAAGATGTCGGAAGGTGGATCTGTTGCAGACCATTTAAATGAATTTAATACAGTTACCAGTCAGTTAAGTTCTGTAGGGGTAAACTTTGATGATGAAGTTAGAGCTCTATTATTCCTGTGCTCATTGCCGGAGAGTTGGAATGGTTTAGTAATGGCCATTAGTAACTCTGTCTCTGGATCTAGTACTTTAAAGTTTGATGATGTTGTTGGTGCTATCCTTAGCGAGGAAATGCGACGGAAAAGCTCCGGTGAAACATCAGGTAATGCTTTGAGTGCAGAGTCTAGGGGAAGAAGAATGGAAAGAGGAAAGAGCTCGGGATATCACAGTAAATCAAGGAAAGGCAGATCCAAGTCCAGATCGGGGACAGTGTGCTGGAATTGCGGAAAGACTGTAGATCTTGGAAGGGAAAAGAAGGAGACACACAACAAGAAAATAATCATGAAGCAAATGTGACAGGTGATGTGTTACAAGATGCTTTGATTCTTTCTTTTTAAAATTTTATTGATTCTTGGGTTGTAGATTCAGGGGCTTCATTCCATGCCACACCTGATAAGAAATATTTTCATGACTATGTTCAATGATATTTTGGACAAGTTCGTTTGGGTGATGATAACCCCTGTAAAATTGTTGGAATGGGTAAATTTCTTGTAAAACAACAGAATCGAAACCAATGGCTCCTAAAGGAGGTAAGGCATGTTCCAGATCTGAAGAAAAATCTTATTTCAACAGGGAAGTTAGGCAGTGAAGGTTGTGTGACAAATTTCACAGATAAAACTTGGAAGGTCACCAAAGGAGCGCTGGTAATAGAAAAAGGTGAAAAGGTTGGTACATTGTATTTATGCAATGGTATTTCTAACTCTGTTAATGCTTTAACTTCCAAAGGAGCAGATGCGGCATTATGGCATCATAGGCTCGGACACATGAGTGAGAAGGGGATGAAAATTCTTCACTCAAGAAATTTGCTGCCAGGTTTGAAGAATGTTGATTTGGATTTCTGTGAGAATTGCATTTATGGAAAACAAAAGAGAGTCAGATTTCTCAGAGTTGGGAAAGAAAAGAAGAGCGAAAAAATGGAGCTTGTGCATACAGATGTATGGGGACCTGCTTAGGTATCATCTCTCGGTGGCTCTCGTTATTATGTTACTTTTATTGATGATGCAACTAGAAAAACATGGATTTATTGTATTGAGAATAAATCTGATGTATTTGATACTTTCAAGAAATGGAAAGCTTTGGTTGAGATTGAGACAGGAAAGAAGTTGAAGTGTCTCAGATCAGACAATGGAGGTGAATATTGCAGCAAAGAGTTTGATAGGTACTGTTCAGAGCATGGAATTCGCAGAGAGAAGACAGTTCTAAGAACACCACAAGAAAATGGTGTGTCAGAAAGGATGAACAGAACAATCATGGAGCGTGCAAGGTGCATGAGATTGCATGCAGGATTGCCTTTACAATTTTGGGCAGATGCTGTAGATACTGCTGTTTATCTAATAAACAGAGGACCTTCAAGTTCCTTGGATGGTGGTATTCCAGAGGAAGCATGGACAGGTAAAAAGGTAAACTACTCTTTTTTAAAGCCTTTTGGTTGTGAGGCCTTTGTCCATATTAATAAAGAAAATAGAACAAAGCTTGAGGCAAAATCAAAGAAATGTACCTTTGTTGGATATGGTGCTAATGATTTTGGTTATCGCTTATATGATTATGAAAATCACAAAATCATTAGGAGCAGAGACGTAATATTCAATGAAAAGGTCTTGTATAAGAATCAGCTGTAGGAAAAGAAATAGGAAAAATAATGCAAGGAATACACGGTTCTTGATGAGATAACTGAAAAATTAAAGGTGCCTGAAAATAATAATAATCAATAACCACAGCAGCAGCAACCACCACAACAGCAACAGGCACCTCAAACACCTGAAAGTGGTGTTAGAATATCTACCAGGATAAGTAGACCCCCTGAACGATACTCTCCTTCATTATATTATTTATTGTTGATTGATTCTGGTGAACCTAAATGTTATGAAGAAGCAATGCAGGTTGAAAGCAGGAAGAAGTGGGAGCTAGCCATGGAAGAAGAGATGGACTCCTTAATGCATAACCAGACTTGGGACTTAGTCAAGTTGCTTGCAGGTAAAACTACATTGCAGAATAAATGGGTTTACAGGCTGAAGGAAGAAGATGGAGGAAAACAGAGGTACAAAGCTAGACTTGTGGTGAAGGGTTTTGCACAGAAGAAAGGTATTGATTTTGATGAAATATTTTCTCCTGTTGTTAAAATGAATTCAATCAGAACTATTTTAAGTCTTGTAGCAACGGAAGATTTACATCTTGAACAGTTAGATGTAAAGACAACATTTCTCCATGGAGATTTGGAGGAAGAGATATACATGCAGCAACCAGAAGGATATGAGGTAAAAGGGAAAGAAAAATTGGTGTGCAGGTTAAAGAAGAGCTTGTATGGCTTAAAACACCCTCCAAGGCAGTGGTATCTAAAATTTGACAAGTTTATGTCTGAACAAGATTATACTAGATGTCACTCTGATCATTGTGTTTATCTAAAAAGGAAAAATGATGGCAGCTATATTATATTGTTATTGTATGTAGATGACATGCTTGTTGCAGGATCTAACATGCAGGAAATAAATGTGTTGAAAAGAAAATTGGCAAATTCCTTTGCAATGAAGGATTTGGGAGTTGCAAAACAAATCCTTGGTATGAGGATAAATAGAGACAGGAAAAATCGCAAATTAACACTGTCTTAGAATGAGTACATAGAGAAGGTGTTGAAAAGATTTAATATGCAGAATGCAAAACCAGTTAGTACACCTTTTGCTAGCCATTTCAAACTTAGTAAGTAGATGTGCCCAAAGACCCAAGAAGACATGGATTATATGTCTAAAGTTCTGTATGCATCAGCAGTTGGAAGCTTAATGTATGCAATGGTCTGCACAAGGCCTGATATTGCACATGCAGTGGGAGTTGTAAGCAGGTACATGAATAATCCAGGAAAATAACATTGGATGGAAGTAAAATGGATTCTCAGATATTTGAGAGGTACCAAAAATCAAGCATTATGCTTTGGTGGTTCAAACATTGCTCTACAGGGATATGTTGATGCAGATATGGCAGGTGACAGAGATAACAGGAGGAGCACTATAGGATATGTATTTACTGTAGGTGGAATAGTTGTTAGTTGGGTTTCAAAAATCCAAAGTGTTGTTTCACTTTCAACAACAGAAGCCGAGTATGTTGCTGCTACAAAGGCTAGTAAAGAAATGATTTGGTTACAAAGATTTATGGATGAATTGGGTAAGAAGCATGATATGGGCACACTATACAGTGATAGCCAAAGTGCTATTCATCTTGCAAAGAACTCAACATTTCATTCCAGGACTAAACACATACATCTCAAGTACCATTTCATACGGTTAGTATTGGAAGATGGAGAGTTGAAGCTGGAAAAGATACACACTAGCCAGAATCCTGCAGATATGCTAACAAAAGTTGTAACCAGGGAGAAACTGAGAATGTGATCAGTTTCAATTGGTCTTCAAGGATGAAGATGAAGATGAGGAACAACCAGGTCCAAATAGGAGTCATTGTCTAGCAAATGAAGCAGTGGTGGAGTTGCTACAATCAATCTCCAAGTGGGAGATTGTTGGGTGTGGAGCCTGATTATCTTGTTTACTTTGTATCACAACATTGGACCCCTATACCTTAAAAGGGGCGGCAAGCACGTGGTATTACTACCGTGGGGGTCCGGGGGGGTGGCGGCGCTTTCGGAGCCCCCTGGCGGGGGATCAGTGACACCCCCGAAGCTAAAAACAGATGTAAAATTGCCTTGTAAAAGTATAGTAATTTCTAGTCAATCTGGGCCGTTCATTAGGCAAATGATCTGACGGTAGAAGTTATGTTTAGTTTAGGGTTTTTTCCCTAGAAGGCAACCCCTTGCTTTTATGAGGGCATTGTATTGCGGCTGTGCATTGTATGTGTATTTTCGGAGCGAGAAACAGAGAGGGAGACTGTGAGAGAGAACAGAGGATATTACAACGGATCTGTTGTAGGTTTTGTCTCTTCCTTTTTGCTGGATAATAGAAAGGAAGGACTGGCTGTTCGGGGTGGACGTAGCCCAAACTGGGTGAACCACATATATCTGTGTCTCTCTAGTTTTATGTGTTTTGTGTGCTTTTATTTTCCGCATATTTTATGTGTTGCATTGATCTGTAATATTTAATTTTCTAACATAATGTTCTTTTTTGATACTATTTGTGGATTTCGATACCTACGTGCAAGATTGTAATTCCTGCAAGTTGTAATGGAGATGCTATATTGTAATTTTTCTATGTTGTCTTATTAATATATGGAGAATGGAAAATTTGGCATTTGTTTGTGTATTTTTTGGCCCCTTTTAAGAATTTCTGCATATGTCTATTTTCTGTTAAATGCATAAGGTCATGGTTGTAAACGAATGTGTTAATAGTTGTGAAAGTCACTTAGATAATCAAATCTAGATCCCCTACACCCTTCTATGGTTCTCAATCACTTCAGGTGAGATGATACTTTATTCCAAAGGGGTGAACATGTTGGCGAAGTGCTAGACTACGTAGACACCCTTGTTGGAACCCTTGGCCAAAGCTTCGGTCAAAATATAGTTAAAATTTTCCACCAACAAATGGTTTCATTGTTGGGACCTCAAGCTTATTAAGTGAGTTTAGCTCATGCGAGAAGGGTATATTCGTTGGGATATCCAAAAATGGTGGCATGAGAGAGTTGATTACTTTATTTTGCAGTAGGAAGAACTGAGATAGAAGGATCTGAATTGGGTCAAAGAAGAGACGTTGTAAGTTGAACTTGCTTGTGAAAAATATGAAATATTTTGGTGTGAATTCCCCAAGAAGTTAGAAAACTGGTTGACCTAATTCCACCATAAATCGAGGGTCGTGGTACAAACAATATTGCGCAGAAATTGGACCATAGTAAATTTTATCGAGCTTCATCATTTGGATATAGAATTGATGACTCTTGAAGGCTATATCATTGAATTTGTGAATGAAAAACATTAGTCATTCTCCTGCATAGAAGCCATATTCAAATTTGGAATACGAGGATGGTTGCTGAAAGAAATTCCACTTTGGATTAAATTACTATTGGCCAAAGATAACTTGTTGGAGTTTCAACCATATCAAATGGCATCTTAAGTTACTAGTATTGGGGGAATGGATTAGGGGAGAGGAATGTTGTGTCGATGTGGGAGGATGAGGAAGACGTTATAATGAATCAAGAAGAGTTTCTGAATGCGAGAGACTTTAGAGCATTGCGAATGGAAATAATAGTTGAATAGTGGCATGAGGGAAGTTGCGGGAACTTAGGGCTAGAAGAAGGGAACTAAAATGCATATGCGACGTCGAAAGAAGTTTGATGATGCGAAAGAGAGAAATGGAGACTCTGGAGTTGCAGAATGGAAGAGAGGGAGAAGGTTTTTTTTTTCTGGTACAATAAGAGCAGCCATTGGAAGTAGAAGTGGAAGTGAAATGGAAGGATTAGAAGTGATTACTCTGACGCACAAGGATTTAGAATGGTTTCGGATGCCTGAGCCAGATGTCCAACTGACTAGGATACCAGATGAATATACTGTGGTAGATGATGATTTACATTTTGTGATGAGGTAGATTTTCTTTGAAGATGATTCAAAACCAGAATACAAAACTCCACAATATGGAATCATGACTCCTCCTCCTCCCTGTTGGAACATGGTCTCCTAAAAGCTACAAATTTTGTCCATTTTTGTATATTTTTGTAATATTTAGTCTAACACAGGGGTTTTGGGGTGGGTCAAAGCCCCTAATGCATATAAAGGGTCAAGGGTAGACCAAGAGTCCGTAAACCACGATTTGCGGACCATTGGATGCGTAGGCTAAATCGATATAAATAGATAAACCTTTTTGAGTCATAGGTAGAAAAGAATAGAGATTGATGATAGTTGTGAGTTATTAGATCTGTTTGGGTTGCTAGGGTAATGAATCCCGCTGACTGTGTGGGTGGATATCCCCAGTCCTGCTATGTGCAGACCTTGCTGGCTTTATGCGCACGCTGTGTTGGATTGTATTATGTTTTGGATGATAATATATGCGAATCTACTTAGAATATCTCTGCGTTATCTGATTTAATGTATTACTTTCGATGCAAACTGTTGGATTCGTTACACTTACTATTGGTTATCCGTTGTTGTTGTGGATCTGTCTTTGTTATAATATGAAGTATTCTTGTGCTCTATTGTTCATGCAATGATGATACTACATGTGATATGGCTGATGCGAAGGTGCTGATTAGAACTATGAATGATAATAACTCTGTTAACTGTGGACTATACTGATTAGAAAACCTTTGAATAGATCTATTTTGTGTAAACCAGTTAGACTGTGAACTTAGATCTACTTGATTTACCTACTCTCTCTTAGGGTGCGGAAACCTGGTTCTAGCACCCTCCCATACTGCTTCTGGTGAGACTTTGGCCTGCGGAAGAAGGTCACTTCCAAAAGGGCCAGTAGTATAGGGGTTTGTTGGCAAACATTAACCTCCGAACTTGGGTCAGGACCCCTTGAGCCAACAAATGGTTCCGTTACCGAGACCAGGAGAATTTTGAGAGAGAGATTGGGTGATGCCTAGAACACATTGGAGACCTGAGAAGAAAGAGATCGACGAGTGGTTCGAAAATCAAATTCAGGAATTTGCAGTAGGAGAGAATCGTAGTACAAAGATAACCACAGAGGAGTGGAAGAATAAGTACATATTCATAGAGATCTACGAGATATTCTTTGTGAAATTTGTGATTGAGCTTCAGGAATGGCTCGCAAGGCTCGTAGATTTCCATAAGTGTTGGAAGGACGAACGGGTCACACAGTGGACCCCAGAGCTGATTCAAAAATTATAAGAGACTGATAACACCATCACTCGCATGGTAGATCACTGGGTGGAAAATGAGATAGGAGGGTTTGTGAAAAAAATTTCAATTGATCAATTGGTGTCCTACTCGGAAGCGGAACGAAGGTTCTTCAAGGGTTTCCACGGTAAGTTTCTAAAAACTCTACCACTACTGATTAAGATCTTATTGTGCAAAAAGAGAATTCTGTGTAGTCATACAGAGTGAATGAGCTCTGATCAAAGTGAGGGTACAACACACAATTGTAAATACTACAAAAATAATCAAGAAGGAGATCGATCTGTCTACATTCCAGTAAGAAACTCTGCCGCGTAGAGCTCTCCGTCTATGCCACCTTTGAACCCTCATAGGGGTAAAAACTCACTGCCTCCACCACCAGAAGATGATATGGCCTCGCACATGAAGCTACCCACCTTCAAAGGTGTAGGAGATGAAGATATGGATTGGTTCTAGTTTGTTGCAGGATTGGTATGGACCGCGCAGAATGTAGCTAGTGATGCGGTGAAAAGAGTGCAGTTATCCCTTGCTTTTGAAGGAAGAGCCTTGGACTGGTATATGAGATACATCGACCTGCATGCGAATGCAACCATTGAAGAGATTAAAAACACCTTAAAACAACAGTTCAAGAAGCCCAAGTCCCACTCTCAGATAGTGAACAATATGAAGGATTTCAAACAAGGACCGTCTGAGTTCGTATGGGAGATTGACCAACGATTAAAGAAGGTAATTAGAGAAGGAGGATTCCTGTATGATGACAAAAATCACATGGAGTGGTTCATTGCTATGCTGATGTCCCACCTACGCATGCCAATGGGACATCAAGCCATCGAATCGCAGGAAAAGGCCCTAGAAATTGCGAGGAAGCTAGAGGATGCGCCAAGAGATGATACCCAGTTATGATTAAAGCAGATACAAGGCCATCTAGAGGCAATTCACATGGAGATCCAGAATATGCGGAAGGAGCGAGGAGCGGAGGCTAGCTCTAGAAGATGGTGCATACGATGCGGGGTGAATGGACACACCAAGGATAATTGTCCTCTGCTAGCAGACTACATACAGGCTGGGGGACCCAGTCCGTTGCATCCTAGGGAAGCTGCAGAACCAAGTGGACCAGTGCTATGGTGCGATGATTGTCGCATTGATGGGTTGCACGATACTAGCCACTAACCCCGCCTTGCTACATATGTCCCTGAAATAAAGCAACAATGGTGCAGGTTCTGCAGATTTGTAGGTCATGATGAATAGAACTGTCGACGTATGACCTGATGATAGATCGCGGAGATCCATATAGGGTATAGTTGGATCCATCCTCATCAAGATCCCCCTTGGGCATAGGTGGCTCCCCATCTAGGGCCGGGGAGGCGGCCAGGGTGGAAGCGCAGGAAGGGGGAGAGGACAACTGATTTGCTATAACTGTGGAGAAATAGGGCACTTTGCAAGGGATTGCACGAACCCTACGAGACAATCCTGTAGATACTGTAGACAGTTGGATCATGTGATTGAAGATTGCCTGATTCTGATAGCCAAGATGTAGGAGAAGTACCAAACACCTACGCAGAATATACAAAGGGTCAAGGTAGAACCCCGAGACAAAGGACCAAGTATTAATTTTATAATGCGCAGCGGCATGGCCATTAGAGGAGCTGCGGGGAAAGCTGAGACGGAACCTCTTGCTCGTAAAGTAGCCATTAAACAAGAAGTTTTGGACTTGCAAAAGGGAAGGGAAACCTTTGTCACAGCTCGCCAAGACTTTGCTACGGATGAGGCACCTAATCCTCAAACCCCTGTGAACCTCAAAGCAAATGATGAGGTTAAACCATTCCTGCAGGCGTGTATGAAGTTTTTGTGCAACCAACGGGCTGTAGAAAACTTCCAAGCCTTAATAGATAGCTGCGTAAAAAAGAAAACCCCAGCTATGGAAGTTAAGGATGTGAAAAAACTATATAAACATATGAGACACATTGGTAGGGAGATGCGGTTGATTGCGCAGATCGGTGATTATGAGATGGATCAGGTTATTCTAGACTTGGGTTCAGATGCGAACATACTACCTAAAAAGACTTGGCAGCAAATGAGATAACCTAAGTTGGAATGGTCCACTATCTAGCTACGTATGGCCAACCAGTAGAAGATCATCCCGTTAGGAAGACTATCAAAGATCGTGGTAGATATCGCAGGAGTTAAGGTCCGGGTTGACTTTGAAGTCATTCAGATTGTAGAAGATGTGGACCCTTACCCTGCACTCCTAGGATTGGAATGGGCCATTTATATGTGCAGTATTATCAATTTTAAGAAAATAAGCATGGTGTTCAAAAGTGAAGAAACACAGGTGATTGTACCACTAAACCCCGCAGAAGGAGAAAGGTATACAAAACCAGTGTGTAAGGAAGAAGAGGTGGATCACACCTATAAGTTAACTATGAGGGATGAAGACTGGATCAATCCTATGACCAATGGTGTGGTTTGCTGGGAAAGGGATAGGGAATGTTTTTTTGACTCCGACGGAGAAATGGAAAATTGGAAAAACCGACTACATGATGTCTCTGCACTGCGCTGCCTGCAAATCACCAGGGAATTTCATTGCATATCCTCTGAGGTAAGAGAACGACCCTACTTTGATGGTTCCGGTAGTATAAAAGAATGTGTGCGAACATTTGAATCTGAGGTTCCAAGAGACCGAAGGTTATGGACCCTTAACCTAGCTTTGCGCGCAATGCTTGCAAGATGGTGGGACACACATAAGGGGGCATTCCAGGAATGAGAGCAATGCAAGATATGATGGTCCTACGATTTGAGCCTTTGGCCAACGTGCACGTCAAGATATTCCATGGCCCAAGGGATCCGCATGAACATTTGTTCACCTGGATGGAGAAATGGTGTGATCGTACTATAGAAGAATGGGTTCACTTGTTTATTCATGCCTTGGGACCAATTCCCACAGCATGGTACCTAGATGCAGAGCTACATCAACACACCCGCCAGTGGGAAACCTCAAAGAATAAATCTTGGGACATTCGGGTTAACGGGAGGATCGGAGGTGCTTGATGAAGCTCTGCAGGATATCGATACCTTTGTATTTGGTGAATCCAGCCCCTACACAGCAGGCGAAATACCTACATGGTAAATGCAGATGCAGGATATTGTTAACTGTCGCAATATCACCATAGAAGAGTTCGATGAAGATCCACGCAATATCTCGATCCCATAATCAGAGGGGGAATGCGCAATTGCAGGACCTCCGTTACACATTGTGGATGTTTCGAAACCTCTGAAGCTACGAGAAGTTAAAATTGGTACAGAAGAGCAACCCAAGTTGGCTAAAATTGGGGACTGGGACTACTGGGATGATGAGATACTAGGTAAGATTTCAGAACTGTTCACGGAATATCAAGAATTATTTCCAAGAAAGTTTTTGGAGCTTAAGGGGATCACGGGGGACTTAGGGGTGATGCGCAACACTCTGAAACCAGATGCTCGCCCTGTAAAGCAGCGGCCTTATCAGCTGAACCCTAAGTATAAGCAGAAGGTTAAGGAAGAAATCGATAAAATGCTCGTCGCAGGTATTATCGAGTCGGTCAAGTAGTCGGATTGGGTAAGTCTGATGGTGGTTCAGGAAAAGAAAACAAAGGGATAAATACGAATCTGTGTGGACTTACACAAGCAAATGACGCCTATGTACATGTCCCCTTTTCGACACCATTCGCCAATGAGATCCTGGATAGTGTAGGAGGCCAGGAAGCATACTCATTCAATGACGGGTTCTCAGGATACTATCAGATCAGAATCACACCAGAAGATTGTAGCAAAACTACATTTTCCACCGAATGGGGATCCTTCTAGCATACAGTCATGCCGTTTGGACTCAAGAATGCCCCTACTATCTTCTCACGGGTAGTGGTCGCAGTGTTCAAGGAATTCATCCACAAATTTCTAGAAGTATATTTCGATGATTGGACTGTCTTCAGCTTAGTAAAGACACGTTTCAAACCCGCGCATGATGTTGGACGCCTGCCGGAAACAAAATATTTCCCTGAATATAAAAAAAGGTATCTTCTGCGTACCCTTCAGAATCTTGCTCGGACATATATTTTGCCAACAAGGGTTGATGGTGGACCCTGTAAAAGTTGCAGTTATCATCAATCTGGCAGTGCCTACGACTAAGAAATAGCTGCGTTCGATCCTTTGACATACGTGCTACTACAAAAAATTCATTCAGGGATACGCACTGATCACAACACCTCTGGAAAAGCTTCTTAAGAAAGATGTTTCATTCTTTTGGGATGACGAGTGCCAGAAGAGATTTGAGCTACTCAAGGAAAAGATGGTATTTTCACCTATTCTTATTTTTCCCGATTGGGCGAAGGTATTTCATGTTCATGTTGATGCTTCGGGGATTTCCCTGGGAGTGGTCGTTATGGAGCCTAGCGCCGGAGACATTGATCACCCAATCGCATTTGCTAGTTGAAAAATCTCGAGTGCGGAGCACAATTATGCCACCACGGAGAGGGAAGGGTTGGCCATGGTCTATGCACTATAGAAGTATTGACACTATCTATTAGGAGGACACTTTAAGATGTTTAGAGATCATTCGGCTTTAAAGTACCTAGTGAATAAGCTTGTGTTGGGGGGGATCTGTAGGTGGCTGTTGCTGTTTCAGGAATACGATTTTGAAATCATTGTCAAGCCCAGGGAAGTGCGCCGGTGACGTAGAATTACATTTGGAAGGAATAGACTCAGACTATAGTTGGTGTGCTGGGAGTGCAGGAGGTATGCTCAAAGCGCAGGAGTGCGCTAGGAGCGCAAGGGAATGCTGAGCGCACGTAGCGTGCGAAAACTAGCCGTTGGAATAGTCAAATCGAGTAAAAAGAAAAAATTACCGTTGGATAGGGCGGGCGACCGTCATTTAATGAGGCAATTTCTAGAGATTTTTTACCGTTTACTTAATGGTAAGTTCCATGTGAAGTCTACCCTACCATTGGGCGATCGCCAAAGCTATAAAACAAGTGGGATAGATCAGACAAGGGTTTCGTATCGCTTGAATAGATCGTACTTGGAATTTTTGTCCTGGACGAATTTGTGCTGTAAGAATTTCTGTGCCTATAGCATTTCTTTCATGTTTGAGCAACCTACTCCCTCTAACAGTAGCAATCCTGAGTTTTTCTTTCGTGCCAGGATGACGGCTACGAATCCTGCTGAACCCTCAGAACCAGTCATCTTGGCGAAACAAGGCACTGAGGAAGTGGTGGAGATTGAGTTTGAGGAAGAAGAAGTTTTCTCCACCCCAGTCACAAAGAAGGGCAAGGAAAAAGCAGGAGGCTTAGGGAAACCCCCAAAACCTGTGAAATGGATTGGGGGGAAGCCTCATACTTCCCCGAAAAATGTAAAATCCTCGAAGGCAACGCCCCAGATGCATGCTGCTCAAGAGGAGGCCCAGCCTGCTAGCCCGATCAACTGGTTACCTCCCTTCATCCAGCCGCGCAGGACCTCGATGGCCTGATCACTTATTTGCAGATGCCACTGACCTCGGGAGAGGTCCCTATCATTGGTGAACTTGCTGGGAATCTTCACAAGATCAAATTTTATGATCATGACTTGGTCATTTTGGAGGCCTTCCCTGAGCTAGCACCTGAATTATGCCTTGACACTATTAAGGCAGACGATGGGATCAAAATTGTTCCTCAGCACTGGGTGCGTAGATTGGTCGGGTATGGGCTCCTGAACTTTCTAAGGATGCCACACTTCGGTTACTACAATGTCACGAACTGGCTAGCTTGACAGTTGCTTGCCCTAATTCATGATGGTTGCCTGTGTATCCAGGACAGGATCCCCATCGACGCTGCACTGGTTCATAGAATTACTAGCCTTCCCATGCACGGACAAATCCCTCTGGAGCGTGTGGGTAAAAATTATGAGGCGAAAACTGCTGAGTATGGGTGCAAAACCTACCATGTGGAGCGCAATACTCGAGGTTTTATAATCAAGTCTGTCAGTGACCAAGGCACACAGTTGGGCACGATGTTTTTGGCATGCAAAATGATGAGAAAATGTCAGGTCACCTCTATCCCAGCCTACGTAATTCAGTTAGCAGGCCAATGCAGGAAAGGGGTATGTTTTAATCGGGCACAGTATTTGTGTGATGAGTTTCTGACTAATGTCCGCGAGTCCCAGGAGTAGGGCCGCACCTTTTGTTATTCCTGGTTACTGTTCCTCATAGCGTTGGTTGACTGGGAAGACCCTGCGGAGTCAGTGCTCCCTGAGCTTACCCTGGACATGTGTGAAGGGGATTTATATGCACACTTATGGGATTCTAAGGATCCACAACATCTCGAGGATAACCAAGTTTTCTGGGTTCTCTTTCAGAGTAGCTTGGCCACAACCATTAACTCCCGACCACGGTTGTCCCCTACCGTTTATGACAGATACAAGGGCATTGCAGCATTTCAGATCACTATGCACAACGTCCAGATCAAAGCACACAAGGATAAAGCCTGGACTTCGCTCCCTTATATGGTGGCGGATGAAGAAATTGACAACGTCATTGTGCTCTGGCCTCCTAATTGGAAGATCGGCTTCAAAACTGGCGCGAAGGGCATCGAAGGAACTAGCACATCAAAAGTCACCCCCCATGTCATCATCAAGGATATCAGAGGTGCGAACAAGATTAACAGAAAGGAAACGGGCACAGTCGCACAAAAGGATGCGCAATAGAAGCAGACCCTTGCGAAGGATGTCGAGGCGGAGACTCAGGTAGATTCGCAGCCAGACCTGGGTACAGAAGGACTGGATGTAAGAGGACTTGCCTCCCCCCATGGCACGAAGTGAACAAGTGAGCCTGTCAAAATTCCCTGCAAGAAGCAGCTCTCTTAGCAGACGAAACGAGATGAGACATTCACTTTGAATGACAGATACCTTGAAAAAATCACTGATGCGGTCACTCTGGCCACGAAGGACAGATGGGTATCCTTAGAAGAGTAGCAGAAAGCTGCGGTCAACATGATTCAGCATGAGCTCTGTGCGCTACAGCTGAAGACAGACACATTGCAGTCTAGTGTGACTCAGGTACGCACACCCTCAGCCACCAGTTGCGCAGCATTAGTTATAAACGAAAGCCGCCTCTGCTCTCTAATTGGTGCAACCCTTGTGATTAGTCCACCCGACCTGGGAATCCATGTCCAGGTCAGTACATAAGTCCAGCTGAAGTTAGCTAGGCTACCTCATGAGGCCTTGCAAGGTCTCCACACCTCTGTATTTCAGTAAATTCACCATCGAGACCAAAAAGTGCACCAACAGCTCGGAGTGGATGAACATACAATTGATGCAAAGAACACTGAAGTGTGCCTCGCCACCGCGAAGCACACGGAGCGTGAAAACATGATTCACCAAATTTGCACAGATGTTACCATAGATATCCTGGCCATAGCCACCCCTCAGGTGAAGTTTTAAAGGTTGGTCGCAGCGCTGAAGGCCTCTCGGGAGGAAGTTCAGATGGTCAAGACATGGATGGAGCAATAGATCGCTGACCTCTAGACTAAGTTGCAGCCTGAAACACCTCCGGAAGTACGGGCCCAACGAACTGTGCTGGTCACTGTGGCTATGAACGCCATTACAGGGAAAATATCATAGGGTGCCAATTATTAGAAACGACCATGCAGCTATGGACTAAGGTCCAGCGCAACTCGATCCTGCGTGGCATCAACCGGGACCTGCGATAGAAAGAAGAAGAGTTTGAGACGTTAGAAGCCACCCTACCCACTTTAGTTCCTGCTCAACATTTGACACGGTTGTGCACTAGTCACTCCCTCCAAGATGATATTGATGAATTTCGGCAAAAGAAGAATCCCCTCGGCAACCGCCTGAAACCTTGGGCTGCTGAGGCCCTCAAGCTTTCACAAGATGTTGATGTCACAGTTAAGAAGCTACACCAGATTATGGAGAGTGTCACCGCCATGACGGAAGGCTTGATTTTAGAAAAGTTGGTCGACATCGCACATAATGCCACTTCTCAGAGTGAAGGCGTGCTACCTCCATTAGCCAAGGTGATCAGATTGTTGCAGGCATAGGTGGAGACCCCACCATCACAGTGACTCGGGACGAGTCACAAGATTGTGTTGGGGGACTGTTGGAATAGGGTCTCCTAAAAGCTTCAAATTTTGTCCATTTTTGTATATTTTTGTAGTATTTAGTCTAACGCAGGGGTTTTGGGGTGGGTCAAAGCCCTTAATGCATTGTAACAAGTCAAGGGTAGACCAAGAGTCCGCAAACCGTGCGTAGGCTAAATCAGTATAAATAGATAAACCTTTTTGAGTCATAGGCAGAAAAGAATAGAGATTGATGATAGTTGCGAGTTGTTAGATCTGTTTGGGTTGCTAGGGTAAGGACTCCTGATGGCTATGTGCGCAGAGATCCTCAGTCCTGCTGTGTGCGGACCCTGCTGGCTGTGTGCAGACTGTGTTGGATTTTATTGGGTTTTGGATGACAATATATGCAAATATGGTTAGAGTATCTCTGCGTTATCTGAGTTAATGTATTAATGTTGATGCAAACCATTGGATATGTTACACTTACTGTTGGTTATCCGTTGTTGCCACAGATCTGTATTTGTTATAATATGAATTATTCTTGTGCTCTATTGTTCATTCTTTTATGATATTACATGTGATATGGCTGATGCGAAGGTGATGATTAGATATATGACTGATAGTATCTCTGTTAACTATGGACTATACTGATTAGTGAACCTACGAATAGATCTGTTTTGTGTAAATCGGTTAGGCTGCAAACTTAGATCTGCTTGATTTACCTACTCTCTCTCAAGGTGCAGAAACCTGGTTCCAACACCCTCCCAAACTGCTTCGGGTGAGACTTTGGCCTACGCAAGCAGGTCACTATCAAAAGGGCCAGTAGTATAGGGGTTTGTTGGAAAACCTTAACCTCTAAACCTGGGTCAGGACCCCTTGAGCCAACACTTCCCCTAACCTTCCCCTGGTGCCATATCAAAGTCTCAATTTTCTCTTTTCAAGGGTAATTTTTTTTTTTAAAGTTTAGTTATCGATTAAAGGTAAAATTAGTTCTAGTGGTGTTAGTCAACCAATTTTAGCTAGTTGTTCTAAATCGGGTTCTTGAGGGTTCATACTTGTTTCTTCAACTCAACCAACTATGGTTGGAGTCGCAGCCGACTCACTTACTAAATACCCAAAGTTCGCAGGAAGGGGCTTAAAGATGTTGAACAACACTGGTATTTGTGTGAAGTTGTTTGGGGAGCTCGTTAGACCCTTGACACTACTAATCTCATTGAGTTTCAAACTGCATTGTGGGATAAAGCATTAAGGTGGTTCATAAAATGGGTTGATGCTAAACCCGACACTGGTATAGATCTGGTTAAAGAAGAATTTATTCAAGAGTTTAATTTACTGCAATCAAATCAGCAAGGATCAGTTGAATTGCTGGAAATTCACCAATGGGATGGGGAATCTGCTTGGAAATGCATGCACTGTTTTAAGGATTTCAACAACAAAATATCATATCCTATTGATACACATCATCATATATATTTTTTCATCAAGGCTCGATTACCAATGACTCACATTCTGTTGTCTCAGCAAAATATTGACATGCTTCAATATGCTTTGGAGCAAGCAATGCCGATAGAGGCTATGGATGGTTATCCACATGACTATAGAATTGGTGTCCCTTCAACATATCCTACTCTTATGGGCCTTCGGAATTAAATTTCCACTTTGAGGGATAGATTAAAAATTCTTGCACCTTTGTGCCCTACGAGACCACATGTTTGGTGTACCCACTATCAGGTTGAGGGACATCATGTTATAGAGTTCCCACGGTTGAGAGGGTTGGGACCGTCCAATGCTCCTATGGGAAATCCTCCACCTCGGTCTCTTGGAGTTTCTAAATTCTCATCCACTCTTCCTTATCATGGTCATATGCAATTATAGTAATTTCATAGTCCTCAAGGAATGTATGTAAATGATTGTTGTGAGATATGTCAAAAAAATTTTCTTTTACCTCGTTTCTGTCCTATTTTACTAAAGTATTCCAGTGTTCCAAATAGCTTGTTTTGTGAGTTTTGCGGATCACCCAATCATCATATGGATCAATGTTTTTCCTTGGATTCTTTAATAGATCGAATTTACTTTTCTTATTTCCGAGTCAATGAGACTCCTCGAAGGCGAGGAGGAGGAGCTCCAAGGGGAGGAATCAGGATGGGTGGAAGAGGCTCAATCAAGTGTTATAAATGTGATCAGGAAGGCCATTTCGCAAGAGAATGCCATATACCATGGAGGAGTTTGTGTTCATACTATATCATGAATACCCATGGAATTGAATACTTCCCTAAACTTATTTCTCAGTGGGAGGAACACAATCGAGCGAAAGGACCCAATTTAGTTTGTGCAGAATCCAGGGACCCTAGTCCTACAATGCAACCCACTATAAATGTTGTCACAAGGGGAGGGAAGAACACTAGAGCCAATATTGAAACTTATGATTAGCCTGTTGTTATAAAAATTTCATCTCCTAAAAATTCTTATGATCCAAACCAGCAGAAGGAGTACTACATGGATGCAGCTGAAATTTTGAGACAAATGATTTCTTCGCTAGGACCTTGTAATGAAGTACAAGAACAAGTAAAGTTACATGAGGAGAAGCAGTATGCAGAACCTTTCCATCCAATAATATATTGTTTTAAATCATTCTTACAAATTATGAATGATGAACATCACACATGTCGGTTTTATAAATGGTTGAAAACTATTGTGAAGGATAATGTGTTCACGACAGAACTAATTTCTGTAAATTTACCTAAGCAACATTATAGGCGGGTACGACGGAACAAGAAGAGAGCTGGAAGGGAGTTTTAGGTAGATGCTCATATTGCAAGGTTACAAACCAATGAATCCATGTTGGATTTGGGGTCGGATGTTAATATTTTGCTGAGAAAAATCCAGGAAGCTCTCAAAAAACCCAAGTTGGTCTACTCCCATATCGGTTGAGGATGGAAAACCAAAACTACATTCTTCATGTTGGAATATTAGAAGATTTTGAGGTTGATATAGATGGTGTCAAAACTTATGCATATTTTTAGGTTATTGATATTATTGGGGATAAATATCCATGCCCATCTTTACTAGGAATTGACTGGGCCTTCAAGAATTATGCAGTAATTGATTTGAAGTAGAAAACTATGAATTTTGAAGTGGATGACATGTGTAGCATACAAACTCTTGATCCTTATCATGGTTTGATATTTAATAAACCTATGGATTATATTGAATCCCCCAATTTAGTGGACCAATTATATCAATTAACTACTGGGAAGCGAGGATATTACATTAACCCCACAACAACTAGATCTATTAGTTGGTGGAGTATTCAAAGTACTGAAGTTGGCTCTGAAGTTGTGATGGAATATCGGAAACAATGTGCTCATGAAATCCACTCTCGACATTGCACCACTGTTTGATGTGTCTGCTAAATTGGTACTAAGGTACACAAGTATCTTATTTCAATGATACTAATTTTGTTGTAAACTTTATTGAAGAAATTGATTCTTGCATAGAAGAGTGTCAAAATATCCTTTTAATGAGTGTTGCTTTGCAAGCGACTCCCACAAGATGGTGGGAAATCCATCAAGATTAGCTTCAAGAATGGAACACTATTAAGGTTTTTTTGTTATATTGGTTTTTCCCACCGGATGAGCTTCTAAGCAATATCCCTATCTACAATGGTCGTACTGGTTTGCAAGAACATGTTGCGCATTTTTTGTTATGTATGGAAATTTGATGGCCTAGCAGTTGAAATGGGGTTGCATCTATTCATTTAATCTTTGGGAAATATTCTACAATCTTGATATTTGCAGGAGGAGATAAAATGGCAAACAACATATTGGGATGTGTTGATGGCCCAATTTTGTAGAGACTTTTATTTCTATGATGTAGATGAAAATATGGTGCAAGTCCTTAGGGCTATTGGAGGAGTCTTATTTTCAGGTGGGTATGCTTTGGCAGAATGCAATAGGTATAGAGACTTTGTGCACTAGTATGATTCATGGTTTCTTGAAGTTTTTTTTTTTTCGGTAAAGTTAATAAAGACCTGGATGATGATTTGAGTTGTTAAAATATTTATTGTTCAAAAATACTGAAGGGGAATGGAAAATTAAAGAGGAACCGATACATGATGCCCCACATCTGTAGCTTCTTAAGTTGAAGAAGATGAATATCAGGACCAAAGAGAAACCAAAGCTTGCTTCTGTTGGGGACTATTGGGATGATCATACCGTGGGGGAATTTTTTTACCTACTCAAATAATATGAGGATTTATTTCCCTGTTCCATCTCATAATTGAAATGAATTAAAGGTGATCTGGGAGAAATTAAAATAGCACTAAATTCATATGCAAAACTCGTTAAGCACCGACCTTACAGGTTGAATCTACGAGTCAAGGAGAAAGCCATGAAGGAAATTGACAAAATTTTAGTTTTTTGTTTCATATTCCCTATTGATGAAGCTAAATAGATAAGCTCAATTGTCATACAAGATCAGAAGGGTTCAAAAGAAATTTGGGTGTGTGTTGATTATCGTAGTCTCAATCATGCATGTGTGCATGGCCCATTTCCAAATCCTTTTAGTGATGAAGTCTTGGATAATGTTGGGGGTAATGAAGCTTACTCTTTTACTAGTGGTTTCTTAGGGTATCACAAAGTTGGCATTGCATAAGAAGGTAAGAAGAAGACCACATTCACTACTGAATAAAGATCCTATGCTTATAATTTTATGCCCTTTGGGTTGACTAATTCCCCATATATATTCTTACGCATTGTTATTGCTACTTTTCACAAATATATACACAAGTTCTTGGAGGTATACATGTATGATTGGACTATTTATATTTTTCTCAAGAATCCCCAACTTATTGAGGGTTATGTTTGACAGGTGCAGGAAACTTCAAATATTTGTGAACCTAAAGAAATGGATCTTTGTTGTTCTTTTTGGAACATTATCGGGGAATATTGTTTGTAAGGAGGGAGTCTGTGTGGATCCTACTAAATTTGTGGTAATACTGAATATACCGCCACCTACTTCTGTTTGGAAATTGCATTCTACTTTGGGACATAGTGATTATTATCGCAGATTCATAAGAATTTATGCTTCAATTACATCTCTGCTTCAGAATCTCCTTAAAAAATTTGAGCACTTTATGTGGTCTACAGAATGTGATGCTGCATTTGATACCTTGAAGGAGAAGCTTCCAAGTGCACCCATTTTAGTTTACCCCGACTGGAAAAAAAAATTCCATGTCCATGTTGATGCATATGGGATTTATTTAGGTGCTATAATAACAAAACCAGACGAAGGAAACTTGGATCATCCTATTTATTTTGCAATCATAAAAATTTCCAATGCAGTAAAAAATTATACTACTATAAAATGGGAAGCTTTAGCTATGGTGTATTCTCTCCAAAATTTCTAACACTATTTGCTGGGAGGTCTATTCAAGTTCTTTACATACCATTCAATGATGAAATATTTAGTCAATAAGCCTGTAATTGAAGGGAGAATTTGTCGATGCTTATTTTTATTTCAGGAATTTACTTTTGAGGTGATTATCAAGCCAAGAAGATCTAATGTGGGGCCAGATCATTTGTCTAGATTAGAGTCAAGAGAGTCAGGGGGATTTTTCGATGATCAGTTGTCGGATGGTCACTTTTTTCGTATTGATGTTGTCCCTGATTATTTAGAAGATAATGCCACATTTATTGGTACAGGTCAATTCCCCTATGAATATACAACTATACAAAATAAACATTTGGTGGTCAGAGCAACATACTATCAACTTATTGTAGGATAGTTATATAATACGAGGCTTGATAAAAGTTTTACGTCATTGTATCCATGATCATGAACGTGAAGGTGTATTATGGAATGTCATGCTGGAGTCGTAGGAGGTCATTATGGGGGAAAATCTACTGCTCGAAAGGTCCTACAAGCTGGTCTTTGGTAGCTGAATCTTTTCAAGGATGTGGAATAATATGCAAAGACTTGTGATGTATGTCAAGGGGTTGGTCGACTGTCACATCGTGATGAAATTCCTTTGAATCTGGTGCAGGAACTTGCTTATTTTGAAAAATGGGTTTTTGATTTTATTGTACCTATCAACCCTCATGCTTGTCATCCGCATGCCCGATATATCATTACGACAACATATTATTTGAATCGTTGGGCGGAAGCTGCTCCGGTTAAAGACTGCACTGCTAATACGGCTGCTTGATTTATTTTTGAGAATATTATTACTAGGTTTGGTTGAACTCATAGCTTGACGAGTGATCAAGGTTCCCATTTTATTAATGAAACAGTTCATATTCTATTGAAGAATTTCATGATACAACATCATAAGAGAACTCCTTATCATCTGCAAGCCAATGGGATTGTCGAAGAATTTAATAAAATATTGGACCAGGGACTTAATAAGATATGTTCCACAAATCAAGATGATTGGGATGAATGAATTCCTTCTACTTAGTGGGCCTACAAAATTATTTTCAAGCGGTTGCATGTGTATACCCCAATTGAACTAGTTTGTGGAAAATAAGTTGTTGTTCTTGGTGAGTTTATTATTCCTAATATTTTCATTGCTCATGCAACTCAAATGTCTAAAGATGAATCCATTCCTGAAATAGTGCATGAATTATTACAGCTAGATGAGTCCCAATTTCTTTCCTATTTTATCCAAACTATTGAGAAGGAGCGTCAAAATTCTTGGCATGACCACCACATCAAAAGGAAGTCCTTTTCTATGGCCGACCAGGTATTACTCTATGACATCAAGTATCATAAGAATCTTGGTAAGCTCCAAATGCATTGGCTTTGTCCTTTTTATGTTGTGTAAATTAAATATTATGGTGTTGTTCAGATTGATCAATTAGATGGTACTCTTTTCTCTGGATGGGAAAATGGTGATCTCTTGAAGTCCTTTTCTGTTTCAACTTCAAAATAAAGTGTCCCCTCCTTGCGAGAGTAGTAGGTAGGAGTTAGGATAGTTGTGTCAATAAAATAATTTTTTAAGTCTGATAGTTTGTAGCTTCTGTCTTTTCCACAACTGGGTTATGTTTTTAGTTGTGACCCAACATAACCAATTATGGTTGGGGAGATTTTGTCGTATATTGTTTTTTTAGATTCATTAATTTTGGCCTTGTCTATAAGTACTTCCAATCATGCCAAAGTTAGTTACCCAATTTGTATCTCAATTCCCGATAATATTTTATTCTACCATTATATTTTCTATTACGTCACAACATTCCTCGGTATGTGGTCGAATCACTTGTCATTAATTCAAATTTAAGTCACATTTTCCGTGCCTAATGACTACGCCCCCCCCAACCTATTTCTCTATATATTCTCACTCATTGTCTTGACATTCATATTTTCCCTTCACACATTCTCAGTTTCTGCTCTAGCTCCACTACTACCCATCCATGAACCTTCTTTTCCTTCTCTTCCTACTATCCGATTTGTGTACACTCGTCATCCTACAATCATGGTTTTCCAAGCGTAACCTACTGTCAGTTTGTACCCTATTGATTTTTGTATTCACTTTGAGGATGATCTATTAGGGAAGTATGACAAAACCCATATTATGGATAACGACCTATATGATTCCACCTTGTTCTCTATGCTCTATACTGATGTTTTTATGGATCCCAATACCTGTCCCAATGATCATTGAAAGTCAAAACCACTTCCATCCATTAAAGTAGTTCGCCCTCCTCCTTTTGTGGTATTTAACTATGTTTGGCACCACTAGTGAGATAATGCATTGCATAAAGTTCCTAATCAACTAGCTTCATGGGGGTTCTCTTTGGTTGGATTGTGAATACCCCATCCATGCAATAAATATCCACAATCTCACTAGACTGTTTGCTTATGGTGCTGATGTTAATTCATATTTTCAAAAAATAACTAAGTATGGGAAGAAGACAAATGAAAAAAACTTGTAAAGAAGTATGGTACCACCTGAAAAGGTTGGGGATCTGTCTTGGATATGATCAATAATATGTCAGTCTATGTCACTTCTAAAATTATCTCCACCAAAATTATGCACCATTATACTAGAGGGGAGTGTACGTTGGACACCATTGTCATTGTAGGAGCTTATGTTTGGAGTGATCAACTGAACTAGTCCAGCTATCTCCTTCATGAGTTGTTTGAAGCTGCCAACGATGTCTATGCCCGGTCCACATGTTTTATTTTTGGATTTCTGCTTATTACCCTTGCTTTGTCCAAATGGTGTGCACCAGAAGGTCATGACCTTGCCAAAATCACAGACAATGAAACTTTGGCATATATGTATGCACCTTGGTGCAACACTAGAGAAACTGTTAGTAAAGAATTTAATGATCTTTCTTTTGGTCATTGGTTCAATAAAATGGATGTTGTTACTCACACAATTTTGCGAGTGTCGCTCCCTCTGCTGGAACAGTACTCTCCTCCAGTCTGGTTTGGCATATCTCACAATTCTTTCTATCTTCATTCAATGCATGCTTGATCAGCCACTTTCTCTATCCATCCACTATATTTCTACATCATGTAGAATTATTTACACTATGAAGTTGACACTTGGTCATGGGTCATTGCATGGCAACAATATGGGAAAATTTTATACAACTTTGACACAATGAAACCCGTTGAGGAGGCCTCTTCAACTTCGCGAAATAATTCTGAAGATGTGTGAGAGGGTATATAACCTCTACTGAAGAAGGCTAAGGAGTGCATTAGATTGGCCTATGCTACTTGGTCCATTAAGGCAAGCTATTATTTTAACCAAACTCTTCAGGTACAACAAATAAATCTGATTTCCATTGCATCGCCCTATATTGTAACCACTATTCCACCCCCCATCGTCTTTACTTCCCTTTCACCCTACAAAGTCCACAACTCTACCTATGCCTCTACTTTCAATGAACTTGATGTCGAACCTCTATCCACCGATCATGTTGTTCCCATTGATGATATACATCCATTATCCCTGCATACAACTTCCGAAGGGATGCCTCATTCCTTAGAAACCACCTTATCTGACTGCCTCAATTCACCTATCATCCTTGACGGGCAAGAAGATATGGAAATTGACTCTTCCATTGTCACTTCTACTCATTTTCCTGCTATTGTTACTTCCCCACCACCAACGATTCCACCTCTTATTTCCACTTCATCTCATCTATATTCATACACTTCTCCACTCATTTTTGCCAAAAAAGTAGCTGACTTCATGAAATATCCTGAATAGTGTCGCCAACTAATTTCCCTTATTGTGCAAAAACATGACCTTGTTACCTTTATTCTGACCCCTATTTTTCATAGAATTCCACAAAGCCAAAAGGTTGTCATTCAAAAGGAATCTTCACCGCAAGATCAGTCAGAGCATTCGATTTCTAGTGGCCAACCACTACAATCGAGACTCCCACCACCTGATACATTTTCAGTCAACGTGATCAGTACCTAGTATTCACTGTAATTGGATTATTTTATTCATGCCTTATTTTCTTAGTTGGAGCATCGCTTAGTTCAAACAGAGACTAGGTGCATCGATCTTCAAGTCACCTATGAAGAACAACATCATCAACTAAACATTGTCGTCGCGATACAAATGTAGTTTCACATTAAGAAATAAATATTAGAGACTCATATTAGTGTTGTTCATTCTCGACTATATTAATTGTGGCCTAATATTGATCCTTATGCCACAAAACATCCCAAAGAAATTGCCACATTCTCCCCTATCGAATGTTGTACTATTGTTGAAGTGGCGGGCCAACAATTTTTTTCTCAAAAAATAGCATTTCAGGACACTATTGCTACCCTACAGACATCCACATGAGATCTAGTAGAGCTATTCAAGAACTATATTGCTGAGAATATTCAAACTGTTACTTCTGTCTATGCCACTCTCCCATAGTTTATGCAAGATTATCAACACATGTTCCACCAAATCTTCGATGGTAGTAATCTTCTTGTGAAAAAGAATGCAGTGATTGAGCCATTGCATGATAACGTACGAAAACTCTTTCAGCAGGTAATGGTGACCTCCAACCTGGAATTAAAGAAGCGTCTTCTGGAGTAGGCAGATGTGATCGATGCTCAAATTAACTAGTTGGAATATGCAGCCCAAGTAACCAAAAGGGTTCTCCTCGACCTCCACCTGGAGGCTCGGTGACATTTTATTACCTTGAGCACGTTTTCCAGGATTTTTGATTAACAGATTCAAGAACTTGTTCATTCATAGCCAAACCATCTTAATGATCAAGAAATTATATATTTTTCATAGAAGCTATCAACACTTATGGACTTGTGGAACTTTTTTTCCGCCTTCACCAATTTTAAGGAATTGGTTATTCAATTTTTTCTAGAATTGGGTCCTTCATTTGAAGGAACCACAACTGATCCAAGTGAAATCCAACTTTCACAGAGTTTCGAAGCAGCAACAACAACACATTTACTTGAGGTTGTGTCAATAGGATGTTGTGGGGGCATGTTGGGTCCTTCATTTATAAAGGAATAACAATTGTGAATGACATTTTGGACAAAAATTTTGGAAACAAAGCGTCGGAAAAATAAAGTGACAGTGAAATATTTTTGAACTTGCGCAATGGAAAATAAGGGCACGTTCCAAAGAACTAGGAGTCGATTTTGATGCAGTCAACAGAGAAACAAGGCAATGTAAAACCAAGGATTAAGCTATCGCGGCTATAAAATAAGACAAAAGGTAGTGAGAAATAAGTTTTCACATAGTGTCTTAAGGTTCATATCGTGTTGAGAGCATAGACAACATTTGTGTATTTTGGACTGTGTTGCAGAGTTGTGATGTTACTGCAATGTTTGAGATATGAGTATGTACAATTATATTTTGATACTATCTATGGATTTTGATATCTGCATGGAAGCATATAATTTCCACAAGTTGTAATGGAGATGTTATATTGTAATTGGGCTATGTTGTATTGTTAATATATGGAGAATGGAAACTATGGCATTTCATTGCATATTTTGTGGCCCCTTTAATTTTTTTTTGCATATGTCCATTTTTTGTTAAATTCAATAGGTAAATTATTGTAAACGAATGTGTTAATAGTTGCACAATTCACTTATATAACAAAATCTAGATCCCCTACAAGCTTCTATGGTTCTAGCTCACCTCAGGTGAGACGCTCCTTTGTTCCAAAGAGGTGAAATTATCGACAAAGTGCTAGACTACATGGACACCTTTGTTGGAACCCTCGGTCGAACCCTAGGTCAAACTCTAATTAAAATTTTCCGCCAATAGTCCATATATGAATACAATGATGTTTTTATTTTTATTTTTATATTCAAATAACAATGATCATTTGATTACACAGTCAGGCTTTATTGTAAGTGAATTAGTCTTGGATATGGAAGATGTTAGGTCCCTATAATAATAGTGTAGTTCCTCTTACTGTTATTGTTAAAGTATTCCCCACATTTTTATTGTTGCTCCCCATGGATTCCCACTATTTTTATTGTTGTTCCCTTACATTATTATTTTTATGTAGGCTCTAATTATATTGTGACCCCTTAGGCTCCTATATACATAAAGGAGGTCTTGTCATTTGTATCATCCAAGAATTTTTCATTTACGTAATGTAAAGGAGGTTCCCCCCTCTAAGAGGATAATTTTTAGGTCATTGATATATCTTTTATTATTATTTGTGAATTTTTTGCATAACATTTGGCATCAGAGCTTTGGGATTCTATGGTTTTGCTACTATAAATAGGTCATCTTGTAATTTTTGCTATAACTTTTTTTCTACAAATTTTCAGAATCTAAAATTGCAACCACGTGGACTCCAAATCTTGATGAAATTCCTGCAAAAATTTCAAATCTTGGTTCGCTATATTTTTTGATATTTGATCTGAAGACGTTGGGGTTTTGGCATGCTCGAGAATTAAGTCACAAATAGGTGACATTGGGAAAATCGTCATAATGTCCTCTACAAGCATCAGATTTGGATTCTGTAAAAAATTACAAAAATTTCATAGACCTTGGTTTCTTGTATGATGAGGTTTAGGTCTTATGGTTGAAACAATGCCACGTGGCACTCCGTACAAGTTTGATCTACTCAACCAGTCCAGAATCAGAACATCGTGCGATATTGTGCATAACTTTAACTGGAAGAATCCAATTTTGGTCTGAAATGTGGCGTTGGAAAGAATACTCATAGGGCTACCACGGGGTATAATTTTAGACCTAGGAGAGCTAAAATTATATAGTTACAATTGTTTCAATATCAAGCTCTTAAACATAAGAAAAAAGTATGTAGTTTTTTTAGAAAATGCATAACGTTTGTTTGAAAAACTAGTTTCAAGTGATTCCAACGACATATTGAAGCATAAATATCAGTATTGGGTTCTAAAATTCCTCCAAAAGAAAATAATTCTACACCCATTAAGAACTTAGAAATATCTACTAGGACGCATGAAGAGGAAGAATTGCAACATGATATATCAAAATTACGGGACCAAGTGCAACAAATTTTGTTCTAACAAAGAGAAATAAAAGATGAAATTAAAGAAGATATGGATTGTTTAAAGGAATAATTAAAAGGATACAAGGATTTTTTAAAATTATAAATAAAAGGCGACATGAATGGTTTAAAATAATACATGGAAGTGTTGAAGGAATGGTTGACAAAGTTGCTGCAAGAAAGACTTCCCAGTGGTGACAAGGTAATCCATGGAAAACATGATGAGGACAAAAGCAATATGAATTATGATTTTAGAGACTCCAATTTTGGTTTAAGACCCCCCACATTCCAAATATTGATATATGGAATTTTGATGGCAAGGATCTGGTAACATGGATACTATAGATGGAGAAATATTTTGATCTTCGTGATGTGAAACATACACAAAAGGCACGCATTGCATCTTTATATATAGAAAAAATAAATTTGTATGGTATGTATGAATTTTTTATTGTAAACAAATTGTCACCTGGTCAATTTTTACAAAGGAAATAATAACACATTATGAGGATACAAAGAGAAACACATTCTTTAACCAATTGATAAATATCAAACAGAAGGGTTCAATCATGGAGCACATTGAGGACTTCAAAAAATTGAATATAAGGGTAATTGATATTCTAGAGGATCATAGGAATGATGTCTAATAGGGTATTTAAAGGATAACATCCAAAATTAGGTTCACATTTAGGAACCTGATTCATTGGAGAAGGCATTCATGGTGGTAAGCAAAGTTGAAAGAAAAATTATGGGAAGAAGGAATTATGCCACTCACAACTATAGATATGGAAGTGTTGTCACTCCTAGCATTCCAAAACCTACAAGGTTGACACCACAAAGATTTTATGAAGAATGAGAAAAAGAGCTTTGTTACATTTGTGATATAAAATACACGAAAGGTCATAAGTGTGTTGAAAAGAAATTATTTTAGATAGATTGTGAAGAGGAGAAGAAAAGGAACAAGAAACATAAAAAGAGGAGGATATACACTAGGAACCAAGCCTAAAGAAAGAATAAATTAAGCCAACCATATATTGTAATGCATTGGAAGAAATTTCCACTCAAACTCGCAATATAGAAGGATATATCAAGAAAAAAAAGGTAATAGTGTCGATTGATTTGGGTAGTACCCATAATTTTATTCATTGTAAGATGGCCAAGGAATTGAATTTCTTCCTATATCAAGTACCAAAGTGTCAACATATGGTTTCAAATGGAGTAACTATAAATTTCACTGGAAAGTGTCATAATATCAAGCTAACCATGGGGGAATATGTATTGAATAGTCCAATTATTTCCATTCCAATGGGTGGTGCTGATTTTGTACTAGGTTTCCATTGGTTACAATCTTTGGGGACAGTGGCTTTTAATTTTCAAGAACTTATATTGATTTTTTTTTGGGAAGGAAACGAAGTTTAATTAAGGGTATCACAAGGAACTAGGAAATATAATCAGCTCTAATTGCATGACAAAGCTTATAAAGAAATAATAACGAGGCATAATTGCATAATTATGCTCACTAGAGATTCAAACATAAAAATCATCTATTTATCCAGATCTCCAAAGGTCTTCGACAATCATTCCAAGGTCTTTGAGACTCCTAAAGGTCTCCCACATATTCATGATCATGATCATGCTATTCATTTTATTCCAGTAAGTGTTCCTCCAAATATCAGGCCTTACAAATATCCTTATTCCCAAAAGAGTGAAATTGAACATATGGTTGTAGAAATGCTAGAGGCTAGTATAATTCAACCTATTCAAAGTTCTTTCTATGATACAGTAGTATTAGTGCACAAGAAGGATGGATCATGGCATATGTGTCCAGATTATAGGGAGATCAACAATATCACTATTAAAGATAAATTTCACATTCCTATCATTGGAGAATTGTTTACTGAATTACATGGATCAATTTACTTCACTAGGTTGGATCTTCGTTCAAGATATCATGAAATTATAATGAAAAATAAAGAAATTATGAAAAAAACATTCAGAACTCATGAGGTTCATTATGAATTTTTGGTCGTGGCTTTTGGGATTAATAATGCACCTTCCACATTTCAAGATGTGATGAATTAAATTTTCAAATCCTTCCTTAGAAAATTTGTGTTTAATATTTTTTTTATGATATACTAATGTGCAACAAGTCTTGGAAGGATCATGTTCAACATGTTGACATGGTGCACAAACTATTGGAGGAGAAACAATTATATGCAAAAACCTTCAAATTTTTCTTTGGAGTGCAAGAGGTAGAATATTTGGGTTATATTGTATCTCATTAGGGTGTTAAGATAGACCCTAGTTAAATTAAATCCATTAAGGAATGGAAAATCCCCACAACCATAAAGCATCTTCGACGATTTCTCAAGTTTACAGGATATAATTATCGCAATTTTGTTAATAATTATGGCATAATAGCAGCACCTCTAACAACATTACTGAATAAATATGCATTTTATTGGACTCCAGAAGCAACTAAGGCCTTTGAACATATTAAAGAGGAAATGTGCCAAGAACCTGTCTTAGCTATGCCAAACTTCACAAAAACCTTTATTGTAGAATGTGATGCCTTGGGAAATGGAATCGGTGTTGTTTTAATGCAATAAGGAAGACCCATTTGTTTTGAAAGTCGTCCAATCAAAGGAATGTTAGGTATGTATTATATTCTTTCCATGACTAGTCATGCGCCGGGGGGGGGGGGTCACAGGGGGGGCAATAAACCCTCCTTTACGTTGCGTCGAGCATAGTAGGGGGGTCATAGGGAGGGGTGAGAACCCCCCCAGTTTGGGGTCCGAGGCAGCACCCTAGGAAAAAAAAATTTAGACCCTATATTTTGGTGGGCGGACCCGCCCATGGTTTTGTGCATGGGTTTGCACATGGTTTTGGGGCATGATGGTTTTCAGCCCCTGGTATTTGTAGATCCGGTCAAGGGAACTACGGTTATGTTCTAATCCAGGGTTAATGGATTGGGATTTATGTATGCTTCGGCATGTATATATATATATATATATATATATATATATATATATATATATATATATATATATATATATATATATATATGTGTGTGTGTGTGTATATGTGTGTGTGTGTGTGTGTGTGTGTGTTGTAACACTAAAATGAATATAATGAAAAATCAAGTTGGTCGTCCCGATTTGGGATCCAGGGGAAAATCTCCGTTTATATCTATTTTATGTTTTATGCTCTCGCTATTGTTTATTTTATATTTTTAAGATTCGTTTGTAGATAATTTTTGTTCAGGGTTAAAACCTACATTTTGTATCAAAGTTGTTTCAGCTTCAAGGGGATGCCTTTACTGCTAAGGGGTTTTTGCTTGGGCCTGAGGTAGACCTTGTTGAGTGGGATATCTACGGGATCGATTCTTGCGGTGAAAGAAGATGGTGAGCGGAGGGAAGATAGAGATCGAGAAATTTAATGGTCAGAGTTTTGAGATGTGGAAGCTCAAGATGGAGGATCTGTTGGTGGATAAGGATCAGTGGATCATGGTAGATACGGGTACTAAACCAATGGCAATGTCAGATGAAGACTGGAAGAAGCTGGATTGGTAGGAAAAGAGCACAATAAAGTTATGTGTCTCAGATTCAGTATTGTTGAATGTATCTGGGGAGGCTACGATGAAGACCTTGTGGGACAAGCTAGGGACTTTGTACCAATATAAGTCTCTGGTGAATAAATTGTTCCTATGGAAAAAGCTGTATAACCTGAGGATGAAGGATGGAGACTCAGTGATAGATCATCTGAACGCCTTCAATACTGTGGTAAGCCAGCTATCATCTATTGATATTAAAATCTCAGATGAAGATAAGTGAATCAGTTTTTTGTGTTCTCTAGCAGATTCGTGGGACAACTACCTTGAATTTTGATGACATTATCTCAGCCTTGCTGTCAGAGGAAATGAAACAGAGAAATATGGAGGGTCAGAATGGAGATGCTTTATGTGTACGAGGAAGGTCCCAAAACAGAAACAAGAATAAGGTTTCGAGTGGGAGATATAAATCTCTTGGAAAGTTTGTAAAGGTGTGCTGGAAATGCGGAAAGGAAGGGCACTACAAGAAGGACTTCAGATCTAAAGCTCCTGAGAAAGGAAAGGGATATGATGATGCTCCTTCTGCAGAGGCAAAAACCACCTCGGATGAAGGTGGGGATGTATATTTGGATTCTTCTTCAAATACACATGTAGATCACGAGTCATGGTTGATTGAATCGGGCGCATCCTTTCACTTCACTCCCCATAAGGAGTGGTTCTGCAAGTATGAGAAATATGATGGTGGCGATGTCTTTTTAGGGGATGATAGGAAAGTTAGAATCGTAGGACATGAAAAATTAAGCTGAAGTTGCAAGGTGGAAGGATTAGAACACTTCCTGGTTTTCTATAGATTCCTGCATTGGCCAGAAATCTGATTTCTGTAAGAAAAATGGATGATGCAGGTGTAAAAACAGTGCTCAATAAAGATACCTGTAAGATGGTTTGGGGAGCACTGGTATTAATGTAGGGAGTTTGGATTGGAACTCTATACAAGCTTCAGGGCAACACTGTTATTAATGGGTGCAACAGTTCTGTGGTTCCCAAAAGTGGAGCGGAAATCCTAGTGGTCTCTGGAGAAAAGACCATGCTATGGCATCAAAGGCTTGGACATATTGGAGAGAAGGGCCTTCAGAACATTGTGTATATGGGAAGCAGAATCGGGTGAAATTTTCTTCTAGTGCTAAGAGGGTGAACAAGATATTAGAGCTTGTGCACAGTGATGTGTTTGGACCTATGTTGGTTCCATGATTGGGTAAGTCCATGTACCATGTTTCATTCATAGATGACTTTTGAAGGAATACATGGATATATTTCCTGAGGAAGAAATCTGAAGTCTTTGACATATTTAAATAATTTAAGGCTCTGGTGGAAAACCAAATAGAGAAGAAGATAAAGGTGCTGCAGAAAGGTAATGTTGGGGAGTTTTTAAAGAAGGAATTTGAAGAGTTCTGTAAGAAGTGTGGTATAGCATGGCGGAATACTACTCCATACAAACCTCAACAAAAAGGAGTTGCGTAAAGAATGAACAGAACGCTGATGGAAAAGGCAACACTAGAAAATTTGGTGGAAATTCTGACGGCCAATTCGTCGCTATTCCAACACATAGTCATCGCAATTCTGATGCACTTAAAAAGTGTCACACTATCGACACTTCTTCCGTCGCTTCCGAACAAGTGTCGCTCTTCCGACGTCTCACGAACCGTCGCGCTTCCGACGTTTGTAAATTGTCGCACTTCCGACGAAATGTGGTCCGACATTTTGGACATCGCTCTTCTGATGTTGTAAACGGTCACAATTCTAACGCAATGTGGTCCGAAGTTTTGGACGTCGCTCTTCCGGCGTTTGTAAGCTGTCGCAATTCCGATGAAATTTGGTCCGACATTTTGAACATCGCTCTTTCGACGTTTGTAAATTGTCGCAATTCCGACGAAATGTGGTCCGACGTTTTGAACGGCGCTCGTCCGACATCTTTATACTGTCGCTCATTCGACGTTTCTGAGTTGTCGCAATTCCAACGCTTACAAGGCGTCGGTATACCGACGGCGGGTTCAATTTAAAAAAAAAAATGAAACTTTAAAAGAGGAAAAATGTTGTTTTGAATATATTATATGAAGTAAAACAATCCATGAAGTCATTACA
Source organism: Pinus albicaulis (assembly GCA_034641835.2). NCBI lineage: Eukaryota > Viridiplantae > Streptophyta > Pinopsida > Pinales > Pinaceae > Pinus > Pinus albicaulis. Next base: position 530,092,659 of record CM076583.1, read on the forward strand.
TTTTCACATCTGAAGATTGGAACCCAAATATCCATCCAGAAAAGTGGAAGTCACAATGATAGAAAAATACACCATGTCACATATAGCGACTTGATATAAAACCCAGTAACGGTCCACATGGAGATTATCGACAATCTGAGAAAGCATCCAAATATGCCCGAGGCATCTATAAGAAAGTGAAATAGCAGTATGTAGAATAGTAAAGCAACAGATAGAGTAACGACGTCCATTGTTCCAAATACAAATTAAAGTACCCAAAATCCTTGAACAGAGAAAAACGATAATCATGTGAGGAGTGTGATATGTCCAAAATATAAAAAGACCATCAGACCATATCAATAAACCAACAACATAGACCAGCATCGCTAGTTTTGAAGGCAGAGTGATAAACAATCATTTTTTTTTCACAAGAGAAAAAATGTTGTTTTGAATATATTATATGAAGTAAAGCAGTCCATGAAGTCATTACATTTTCACATCTGAAGATTGGAACCCAAATATCCATCCAGAAAAGTGGAAGTCCCACCCCAGACAATGATAGAAAAATACCCCATGTCACATACGGGGACATGATATAAAATCCAGTAACGGTCCACATGGAGATTATCGACAATCTGAGAAAGCATTCAAATATGCCCGAGGCATCTATAAGAAAGTGAAATAGTAGTATGTAGAACAGTAAAGCAACAGATAGAGTACCGACGTCCATTGTTCCAAATATAAATTAAAGTACCCAAAATCCTTGAACAGATCAAGAAAAACGCTAATCATGTGAGAATTCAAAGTAAAGTTAATCTATTAACATTGCGAATAAAATTACACCGAAGTCAAAAACATTGCTTGGCCATACTCATGGAAAATTTGTCATCAAAAAATCAAAAAATTAAGAAGACTGCCCTCATACGGGGAAACCAGTCTTGAACGTTTAATTTACAGAATTCAAAAATATTACAAAGGTCCAGCACAGTAAAATAAACTAAAAGCAGCCCAATTAAGTGGGTCTGCTAAGCAAGAAAAACAAATTAACCAAACTACTCCTCCGGTGGTTCCTCCACGATTCGGCACCATCCTTCGGAAGGTCCAGGATCGCTAGGTGCTACCTCCACATGCATGCCATGGCTCCCCTCCTAAAGGCCCAAATGTTGGCCGGCTTTTTCCAAGCTCAAACCCGTCGGACGGGTGCATTCTTCCTCCGTTTGGGCCTCCTCGCGGAAGACCACAGTGACTAAAGCCATGATTCGCGGGCGGTTGAGAGAGAAATTAAAGGAAAATTGTGCAGTGCGCGTCGTGGGAGAAGGTGAACTAGCGGTGGGGAAGCAAGGAGCAGGGGAATCCATACGGTGGCCAGATCCTACAACCCGACCTCGCCCACTCCTAGTATTTGGATATCGACCTGCGTAATAATCACTGGACTGGACGGAAGTCGACTCTGTTGAGGGGCTTGAGGGAGCGCGCAGGGGTTGACGTCTAGTTCTCCCCCTGCGACAACACATCCTATGACGCACGCGAGGCATGGGTGTAGTCTCAGGCGTAGTGGGCACAAGAGGAGACAGAGAAGCAGAATTCCAAGAAACAGAGGAAGACAGAAAGAGACAAAACCGAGAGAAATGCAGATATGCAACAAGGTCTAGGCAGCAGATCAGCTGGCCACTTCTCCTTATCGTCACAGTTAGCAGGCAGTCTAATCCAGCAACCGGCTCGTCTGAAAAACCATAGCTAAATGCCATTTTGTCAACCCGACTGCAATGCAATCAAAGGACGTCCGTCATAATTAATCTCTGATCATTAATAATGAGAGCCGAAGGCGGGATCATATTGGAGTGTGCGGAATCACTAAGAGGAGTGGAGGTCCGATCTTGAACAGTGTTAAAAATTAATTAATGCAGATTTGATGTGAAAACTTAGTTGAACAGCGTTAAATGTTAATGCGATTGATATGAAATCGCCATATCCATGTCCCATCACCTTAAACGCCATCGAATGCACCCGCATCCGGGAGCAAGGCAAGTTTTTATTGAGGACACGTGGCAGAAATTGATTGGAGCGGATCTTTGTTTGGGCCACTCGTGCAGTGGAAATACGGACCCGAAAAATATTACGGCGAATTTGATAAGAAATTCGCGTCACAACTCTCCCTCCGTACGCCAGCCCAACTTCGGACCCGAAAAAGATTAGGGCAGAATTCATTTGGTTTTCGCGTCACAAAATTGGCCGACGTTAGCAGGCTATTTTGGAACGCAAATTTGGTTTGAATTATGGTTTATCGCCGTTTGAAGTCCGGCGGGCTCGACTTAAGAACAATTTTGTTTGATCCCATCTTATAAAATTTGTGTTGGTTTTATTTGATAATACACATATTTATAATAAATCATGGGAATACCACACTAGTAAACATGTGGAAAATTTATATAAATTATTGAGAACAATCATTTTTATGTAAAAATATCCAAATGTGCTTTTGGGAAATAAGAATTCAAGTATTTGGTTCATATTGTTTTAAAGGAAGGAGTGAATTTGGAGCCTCAAAAGATGCAAGCTATTACAAAATGACCTATTCCTAAGAAAATCAAGGTTCTTAGAAGATTTTTTAGACTTACATGATATTATTGATCATTTGTGAAGAATTATGCATGCATTTCAAGTCCACTCACATATCTCTTGAAGAAAATATCATTTATATGGAATGATGAGGCTACTTTGGCATTCTCTCTTTCAATGGATGCCATGTCTTCTACACCAACATCGGTTGCACCTAATTTTGGTAAAACATTCATAGTAGAGTGTGAGGCACTAGGACAAGGAATTTACGTAACATTAACACAATAAGTGATATCATTGGCTTTTAAAAGCAAGGAATTCAAAGAAAATATTTGGTGAAATCTACGTATGAAAAATAAATGGAAGCAATATTACATGCAATAAAAAATGGGGATAGCATATCATTGGGAGGTACTTTAAAGTCAAGATATACCATGATAGCATAAATTATTTTTTGAAGCTATGATTTTCATTAGAAGATTAACAAAAATGAGGAGAAAAAATGCAAAGTTTTAATTTTGAGATAATCTGCAAAAAGGGTAAGGAAAATTTAGTACATGATGCTATTTCTAAAATAGAAGAGGCCTCAAATTTATATCCAATTACATTTTCTATTCCTAGGTGGCTAGAAGAAGCTTGCCATAATGGAAAAATGACAATAGTACTAAACAAAAACTAAATTTATAAAGGATGGGATGAACTCTATGGAGCATTGGGAGTGAAAGAGAGATATACTTTGGTGCAAATGTAGAATATTTTTATGCACACAAGCATATTTGAATAAACAAATATTAAGGGAGTCCCATGTCTCTCTGATGGTAGGACGCAGGGTTCTTTAAAACATCTCAAAGGATCAAAAAATATATTTTTGGAAGGAATGAAGAAAGATATTCAAAATTTTGTAAGAGAAGGTCAGGTTTGCATAATAAATAAAAGAGAGATAGTAAAATCTCTAGGGTTACTTCAACCATTCCACATACATATTCAAAGACTAGAAGATATATCAATAGACTTTATTACAGGGTTACTAAAATATAAAGGTAAGTATGACATTTTTGTGGTCATTTATATAGACAAATTTGGTAGATTTTTTTTGTAGAGCTCAAAGTACATAAACAACAAGCCAAGTGGCAGAAGTGTCCGTGAAAGAAATTCATAGTCTTCATGGTTTTCCTAAAGTAATAGTAACAGGAAACTTTTGGAAATAATTATTTCTAGAACAGTCCTCTCATAGGAACCGCAGAGCCATATGTTATGTATATAAATTGTAATTCCTCGGATGAATAAAAGTAGAGAGGGAAGAGGAGAGTAGAGAGGGGATTTCTGCAATAAACCTCTGTGTGTGAACAATTGTTTCCAGTTAAATGATTTCCAAGCTTAGTTGCCATTGAATTATCTCGAACTGCTAATTATGAAGAATTTTTTAACTGTGAGGCGATTGGGTACTGATAATTCCATTCTTCTGTCTTTGAATTCCCGTAAATTGTTGGATAACCTTGTGAACTCACCCCACCCGAAGGCGAGGTCTGTGTAGAGAACCGGGGTCGTGAAAATTGTTCAAATATAAAAATCTCACTTAATAAAGAGAAAAAATTGTTGTGCTTTCAGAACCTGACCCGAGGATTGGACATGAGTTAACAAACAAAAGGATAGCGGAACCAGACTTGCACCCGTGGTCAAGCCCTGTACCAAAACCACGAGCGGAATCACAAAAGCGGGTTACCCATATCACACCGCTTTTGTGGAGTAGACGGTATTTCCTATCTGCGAGCGATTCCATAGGGAATGCGACACGTGGCGAAGTGACCCCCGGAAAACCACCATTTAACCCGCGCCATCGCACGTTAAAGCCTGACGTTGGAAGCCGAGCGAAATTTCCAAGAGTCATTGATTTGGAGAACGGCCATCAGACGGTGGTCGCACGTTGAACTTGCCCGGAGGTTAACTAAGGTGTGCGGAGGATAGCCAGGTATGATACAAGTGTTTGATTGGTTATTGATATATATATAGGTGGGGCCGGAGTATAATGAAATTGTTTAATTAAACGATTGGTGGATAATTAGCATAAGTCTGGAGAATTATTGTTGTAAGGCTGGGTGGTGAAATATAGAGCCGAAAGTTCATTACAAGTTATTTATTTAAAAAGAAACGTGGAGTATAAATACAAAGTGTTGAAAGTTAAACATTGGTTATAAGGCTTGGAGATAATATAAAGTCAGGAATATAAATTAAAGTCCAACCATTTTGGATAGTATTTGTTTATCAAATTCTACGAATTTGATAAATAAACCCGAAGAAAGAAGAATTCAATTAAGACTCAGGCTGGAGGAAATGAACGAGTTAAACCAAGGGAAAATGCTGACAGAGCGATTGTAGACACACCAGCTCTCCTTAGGGGTCCAATTTCAGTTTTTTTGCGTCACACGATGATCTCTCTTCTCTGGCATTTAATTGTATTGAAGATCACTATTCTAGGAATAAGGAGTTATTTTCTCCAAAAATAACCCTAGCCAAACATTGACAATGCATCAAGGATATCTTTCTATGCTTCATAAGTACATTTGTTCTACTTCTAAATCATGTCTTGGAAGTGGTTGTTTTGCTGGAAATTATTCACTAGTTGGTTTCATACCAAAGTCTTTTTCACATTTTCAGCATCCAATACATGAAAAAGATAATGGTTTAAAACAACACAAATATTTGAAATTTTGCAAGAATTGTATGGCACACTTTGAATATGAATTTTGAAGTCAAGTGCATGATGCTGTATAGGATCAAGTGTCATTTTGAATACCAAATGTTTCACAAGAAACTTCTCAACATGCTACCCTGCAGTAAGGATAAAATGACAATATTGCATCAACTATTTCCATAATAAAAGTGCACCTCGGCCATAAGACTAAACAACTACAAATGTTGTAGATCTAACAAGACCACACAATCAAATGTATTCCACAAGGCCAATACCGTATGAAAAATGAAAAGGAGTTTGCAACCAAAAATACCTTAGGCAACTAATTCAATTAGATACACCAAACCATCAGCAAAAAGGAAAACCAGCCTACTCAAAAGGCAAGCGTTTACCTCCTTTGAAAAATTTTTGAGTTCCGAAACAAGGGCCTTTATTGTCTTGTCAATGCCCCTAGTAATTTGAACGGGGTTTGCACCTGCTGCAACAACCTAAACAAAAAGGTTTCATTTCAAATTATTTTCCACAAATTTAAGATACAACCATTGTTAGTTTTGTATTTCCTAACAAGCTCATAAATTTTGACAAAAGAACCAAAATTTTTTAATACCTAATAGCAATTTTTTCACTCAAAAACTATCTTAGACTCAATAAGCCCAACCCAAAACTAAAAAACCAAACACCATAAGACCCTACAAAAATGAATAGATGATCTTAATCCGATACTATCGACAAAAATTTACCTTTACACCCTCACTTATGAAACCCTATGCTGTTGAATTTTAACTTCAACTGCTGCAGTAGAAGGACGGATGCAGCAGCAACATTTTTTTTTGGAGGTTTCTTGCATGCCATCTAGAAATTTAATTCAGCATTTAAAATTCCTTCAAGTTTTTTTTGTAGACGACCGCAGCCATATTTCTGTAAAGGATTGTATTTAAACACAACAACCAGCATTAACGTAATTCACCAACCAGAAATTAAACAAACAGAAATTTACCCGACAGTTTTGTAAATTCAAAAGGAGCACACGTGGAGCATTAATATTGGATCACATGAAATTGAAGGGAATCTGAAAACCTGAAAACCGGACCCGAATTTTTTATAGGGCACATTGGATTGAGAATTCGAGTTAAAATTAGGCAGACGTTAGCATCCCATTTTGGAACGCGAATTTGGTTTGAAATTCAATCTGTTCAGACTTTTGAAGTCCGACGGAAAGGGTTCTTTAATGTTTTGATAGTTTAATATATACATATGTTTTAAACATATGTTATATATCTATCATATGCGAAATGAAAGGTGGGCCATAGAATTTAGTTTTAATTTTATTTTTTTAAAAAGAGGGTTTATTATAATATGTTTTATATGTTACGGCATATAAAAATAAAAAGGAAAAAAAAGCTTGGTAGTTTTTTTTATAGACAGTACGTAAATTTTTTATTACACAGCAGTGTGTAAAAAGTGAAAGACCGAGTGTAACTTTTTAAGTGTGTATGCACAGCAGTGCGAAAGGGAAAAACACAGCAGAGTGTTTTAGAGACAGAGTATGTTTGTTTTGAACAGACAATGAGTCGGTTTTATGCACTGCGTTTTGTAGCAGTCATAATTTTGTAATCCCTCTCAGTGAGGAAGTAGTGTAATAGTTTTTTTTTGAGTTATTGAAGGGAATAGAAGTTTGTTTTCAAAGTATTGAAACTCTGTCTCCTGTCAAAGAAATTTTTATTTTCTTTGTGTTAAAAGAAGGGAGATTTATTCTCCATTCATTGTTCTGGAATTTTTCAATATTCCAACATGTGCAAGAACAACAAATGTTGTGGTTCCATCCCCAGCTAAATCATTTGTCTTTGCTGCAGCTTGCCTTACCAACTTGGCCCCAATATTTTCAATTGGGTCCTCTAATTCAACCAATAAAAAGGCCAAAACCATAGCATTGAGATACATTTCATTACACCATCAATAACAATAGAATTTGACTCAGCCATAACCCTTTCCTTTTATTGTTGTGAAAAGCTTTATGCATTACTCTAATGTGGCTAATCCATAGGCCAAGTAGACCACTGGGTAACAAATATGTTTCCTTTCACCTTTGAGTTTTCAAATTATGCCTACCAAATCTAAGACATTTAAGAGGGGGAACTAATACAACGTTAAAAAGAAAACCAGAGCACACATCTACAAATTACCTCCTTAGCTACTGTCACACCATCATTAACTACTTTCGGAGAACCATTCTTTCTCTCCAAGACAACATTTTTCCCTTCGCCCCAAGGGTGACTCCAACAAGATCATCAAGTTTGTTCACACCACCTGCAAGACAAATTGACAATGCTTTCAGTAAGTGTGCAATTGAATGCTAGACCATATGCCAAAACAACCCTCCATGAAAAATTAAAATAACACATTAAAATCGAATATAAGTGGACAAGGAAAGATCCACCGCAGTGAAGTTTCACGTGCAGGTGACCTTCCTTTAAACATAATTTTTTCTCTGACCTGCAATTTTTTTGTCATCGAGCCATCCTTGTTGAAGTACAACTCCTTTTCCATATCTCTTGTATTAACTACCTTCTCTCTGTCGCCTAATCTCAGAGTCCCTCTTCTGCTTGAGCGATTAAAGGAAATGGGTGAAAAAACTGAAAGAGAAGACAATTGTCTGCCATAATTATCAAACATTGCACCCAAATTCTTCCCCTTTCCATTGTTACCCAATGAGGTAGATGTGGTAATTGTTGTCATACCACCCAAAGCAGAGGCCATCTTCTCTTATGCTGAATATAGAATTACAAGATCTTCATATTAGTATGAACCTTAAAAAACATGACTCCCATTGCTAAAAACCAATTTTAAGTTGTAACAGGCAAACTAAACAACTATCGCAACTTTTGGCAACTTCTGGAGCATTAAGAGAGAAAAAACCAAAGAGAAATACAACCACAATCCTCATTTTAATGAGACCGGACTATATATTTGTATTAAGATAATAGAAAGAAATCACGACTATATTAAGGCCAGCACAAAACAATCTTTAACCAGTGTCTCTCGCGGCCTTCAGGTTGCCATGCTAGAGGTTGCATATTTTTAACTTAAATTCTTGACCTCTCATGCCCATCTATGAATGCATCCAATGGGATATCTACATCAAATGCTCCTTTATATCCCCAAAAACAAATTCCCTACTACAAGAGCACCCGTATTGATGGATCACCCCACACCATCCCACCCACTAGAAACAATGAAAAAGGAAACCCGAGAAAACTTCTGAAATATCTCAAGATGACTATATGGGTGGTTCTTATGAATCAACCAACCATTCAGAACATGCTCATCAATTCAAACCATGAGTATTATGTGACAATATTCAAGCAGGCACTGAATCAGATTTCTGAAGCTATGTTAGAGAAACCCTAAACTCTCACTGAAAATAGGTGAAATGTGGCACCACTCAGAGATTTACATGAGGGAGAAAATATCAGAAAAGCTCCAAATCTAGACAACTAAAGCTCATCACCAACCTGAGATTGACAACTTTACATTATGTAACCTATGAAATCGTAAATGGAGAAATCATAGTAAAAATAAAGTAACCTATGTAACAATAAAGTCGGATTCAGCCTGGGAGTGGTAATGGGAGAAATCATAGTGAACAACAGGAAACATGCAGAGTTGCTTACAATCAAATAGATGAAAAAACACATACAAAAAACCTAGATAATAATCATGAAAAAGCTTAATATTGAATTATGAACTGTAAAGGAACTTAAAAAATGTGACATTACGAACCTAGTCAAGCGCACAAGAAAAAATATCCTAGACATGACCCTGGTTGACAAGTTGTATTGCTCATGATGCAAGAGGATTTGTACCTGCACTGCCAAGTCAATCAAAATCCATCATTATCTATACAATAAATACAAGTAATTGATGTAGTATTTTTTACTCTAAGATGCATTTTTATGATAATGTTAGAACATATGTTGAAAATTTCAAAACATACCTGAATAAGCTCCTCTTCGTTTTAAGAACAATTTATTGGAGTCGCATGAACTTGGAACAAGCCTCCCACGATCTGAAAGAGTAGCAACTAAGTCAACAGTGACTTTTTTGTTGCTACGCTGGATCAAGGGAGGTTTGCTCCAAGATTAAATCGCTCCAATAAAGTATTCTCTACTAAACAGGGCCAACCACGTGAAGGTGGAAGCTCTTATGGCCCCTCCCCCCCCCCCTCACATCACTCTCAATTCCCCAATACCTAATCTATATTTCATTTTTTACTTTCATGAGCATAAAAAAAAATATTCAATAACTAATAAAAAAAAATTCAACAAAAAGTACGCAAGGAAACATTGCAATTAATGCTTGACATAAAAATAGTATGATAAATGAGTTTTTTATATAACGCAAAAAACGTTCCAAGTATGGTAACGTTTGTCTTATAATAATAAAATATTTTACATTATCAAATTTTATTTTTCTTCTTCCTATTTCTAAAGCTCCTAATTACATCATCAATATCATCGTGCTCTGCTCCTGTTTCATGCCTTTCGATCCGCACTGCTGACCTAGTTGCGTAGTCACGATGTCTGGTCTCATCCAGTGACGGGGCATCGCCTACAAAAACAGATAATATTAAATTTTAATTGTCAGTTTTTAAATATCATTGAACTAGTTCGGTAATATTAATAAAAAAAATTGCAATGAGATTATTTACCCGGTGCACCAGTTGTCGCCGCTGACCTAGTTGCGTAGTCACGATGTCTGGTCTCATCCAGTGACGGGGCATCGCCTACAAAAACAGATAATATTAAATTTTAATTGTCAGTTTTTAAATATCATTGAACTAGTTTGGTAATATTAATAAAAAAAATTGCAACGAGATTATTTACCTGGTGCACCAGTTGTCGCCGCTGACCTAGTTGCGTTGTCACGATGTCTGGTCTCATCCAGTGACGGGGCATCGCCTACAAAAACAGATAATATTAAATTTTAATTGTCAGTTTTTAAATATCATTGAACTAGTTCGGTAATATTAATAAAAAAATTACAATGAGATTATTTACCTGGTGCACCAGTTGTCGCCGCTGACCTAGTTGCGTAGTCACGATGTCTGGTCTCATCCAGTGACGGGGCATCGCCTACAAAAACAGATAATATTAAATTTTAATTGTCAGTTTTTTAAATATCATTGAACTAGTTCGGTAATATTAATAAAAAAAATTGCAATGAGATTATTTACCTGGTGCACCAGTTGTCACCGTTGGGACTGTTTCCCTGTCTTCCTCTCTGGTGGTAAGATCCTCAAGGGAAACATTCTATTTCATTTAAACAAAAAAAGTTATAAGGAAAACCATCAAGGTATAATTAGAAAAAATTATAAGTGGAAATTAATTACCGTCACGGCCCTCACTGATAGCAGCATTGTCGGCTTGGTCCCCACTACAATGATCAGGTTGCACGTGAGGATCATCTACATCTGGCTCTAAAACTGGGTTATTTGCCTCGTCGGTAGTGCTTCTCCCCTGATTTAAACAAAGTTGTTAGACATTAAATTTATGGACGAAAACAAACATATTGAAAGGTTAATGTTTTACCTTATCAGGCATTCTGGATCTAGGGACCTGCCCCAAGCTTCTGCGACGTTCAACTACAGCTTGATAGCTGAAATGGAAAGCGATATTTTTATCTTTCTCTGTAGTTTCTGTTCCGAAGTCATCACCCTACATTACATATGATTGTGTATTTTTAATAATATTTGATAGGATTACAAAAATGTTGGAAGGCGATACAATTAATTATAAGATGTTTAGCTACTTAATTACAATTCTTGCAGCTAATTTCAAGTAGCCACCCTGGCCTAGCTTGTGATGGCCCTTTTTCTCAATCCTAGCTTTGGTTGCCTTTGAGGTGTCACGCAACCTAGCATCAACAAAATTGAAGTCAGATATGACGTAGCCCACTTTTAGTTTAGATATAGAGAAAATTAAAGCTATTGAATTAAAGTTGTAATTTACCTTGCGGGTCCAGTTGGCATTTTTCCTTCTTTCTTTGCCCTTTTCTCTTTTCTGTCATGGATGAGTGCTCTCCACTCACTCTCTGGAACTGCGAGATGACGCTCATATCTAGGGTTAAATTGTAATTGTGTCCTATAGGTGTCCCTGGTATATTTCAAATATTTTCCGGCTACCCGAGCCACCGCTGTTCTGTCAAATGTGCCGACCCCAAAAAGGGCTTCTAGATAATCTAGAAGTTCTTTTTTCAGGTTGGAATTCTGGGAATTACACCCTGTGCGTATGGTTGGGCCAAAAATTACCAACGCATGGCTCTCCAGAAACCTGTATAACTCATTGTTTCCTACACAAAAAAAAGAAAAAGAAAAAAGATATTATCATTAATTTAAAAATAAAAATCATGATAAATATGTTTTAGATAAAGTACATGAAATAGTTAAAATATTAAAATTTACTTGGGAGTTGTACATGCTTTATAGGGACACCTTCATCATTCACCAACAATGTGTCATTAATGGTCCCTGTGGAGCTGACACGTGTAGCTCTAGGAAATGCAATAATGTAGTTGGCCATATCAGCCTCATCATTGCCAACACATTCAGCGGTTGCCTGGGTGTCTGCTTGGGCAGCGTGTGTTTCTTGGCTGGCACCTAAAGGAGTAGAAGGTGTACGAGAGGGTTGTTGGGCAATCTATTGCCCTTGTGTCCCACTACCACCAACACCGGGTTCAGCAAGTGCCAAAAAACGCTACATACAAAAGAACTTTTTGTTAGTTTAGTCAATGTAAAATTTTAAAATCAAACTATCACAATTCATCTCATGCAGAACAAAAAAAATATCCTTTTGAATTTTTATTATTACCTGATATCTTCCTAGCTGGCTCATAAGATGTTTTATCCTCCCTTATGTTTCAGGTGTTTGAGGCATGTCTATCAAAGTATTAAATTCCGACCTTGCATCTCGTGCCTTTTTTTGCAACAAGAACATTAGAGATAGGGATGAAGAAAGCTCTTCCTCAAAGAGGGAATCATCAAGCGTACCATGGCTAGGTGTCTGCATATTTGAACAAAATTAATATTATTTCAATTATGTAAATAACTAAAATACCTGAAGATAGAGCAATGCTGGCACTTTACATGTTCTTCCGCCGGCCTCTTTCCGCGATCATCCCGTCTCGGGGTTGTTCCTGTACTGCCCTGATCAGTCTGCCACATTGCAATAAAATTATAAATGTAAAAACTTGAAAACAATATCTAACTTGAAAACACAAAATGAAAACTGAAATAATTTCTAATAAGACACCGGAAGAGAGAGTTAGAGTTTCAAATATGCCTTGCATTGAATTCAGTCCTGGAAACATGTCATTGCACATTAAGGCACCCAAACAAGAGACGAGTTGACAATGAAGACCTTATTGAATATATTGTTGGAGCAACTTATAGTAAACTTGTTGTGAAGACCTTGAGGATATTTTTGGAGCAACATTGTTGAAGCTGATGGTATAGCATTTTTGGAGACGATCTTGAAGGGCCTTGAAGTGAAGCTTTTGGAGCAACTATTGAAAAATCCTTAGAGCATTTAAGTAAGGCACTTTCTATCTTCCATCACCTTTTCCCTTTCAATATCCTTTAAACGATTTTGTTGATATTTAATGTTTGAAATCACGTTATAATTCCTTGATTATATGTGTTTGGGGACTTTCTCTTTGAAATTACCCAAAAATACCCTGGCAATTTTATCTTCAGGATGCATGTCTGACCCTATTGTTCAATATTTTGATTGATAGTAGTAAACATAGAGAGTTAGGGGGCTCTTGACTTGGTTTGGTTGGGCCATTAGATCCCTAACATCTACTATGGAGAACCCCCCTTGAGTTGGAGGAGAGCTAGCTCGAAGTGAAAAGAGGTTGGTGAGGTGATAATGGGGCTATTGAATTATACATGGTATCACACTTTAGCTTTAGGACTTTATCTTGAGAAGTGCAAGATTTTGCTATATCAATTCTCAAATTTTTTACAACACTATTGTTAAGAACTAATAAGAAGTGATGTTGAGGGGTTTTTGGGTATAAGAAACAATACCATTTAAAACTAGGGTTCTCAGTCCTTGGCATTCCTTCACCTGGGCCTAGGGGCACACTAGAATAATTTCACACTAAACCATGCAAACTTAAAAGTAACTTAACAGATCCATAAAGTAATAATAATCATAATTCCTAATTTCCTATTGTACGACATGATGCAAATTATTCAAACATGAAGCAATGAAGACATGCAATGTCTGAATTTCAAGATTGATGAACCAATACAAGAAGTTAGAAACTACAAATTTGATTCAATACTCTGTGTCCTAACTCCAGGAAGGAATCTAGTTTGTAGGAATGAAGAGGTTGTTATCTTTACAATCCCATCCCAACATCAAATTCAGTGATAATTTTCTATGAGGTTATGGGTCAAGGAAACATTCACTCCACGAATGATATATTTAAGTAGGCTTCTCCTATTCTAGGAAAACACCATACCTATAATGCATTCACTTGCATGTATAAAGGGAAAGGAAAACATGTTTTCATACAACGGTGACAAAGGCATCTTGGGGAAAGGTATCTTCACTTTTTATCTATGTTGTTCACCCACACCACTCTCGTGTTTTCACTAATCCTGTTTTGTCATTTTTGGATTCAAATTAAGTTAAGGCCTTAAGTATTTTTTGACCTTTCGGTGTAGTTTTTATAAGTGGTATGTATGGATTTTCCATTAATTCTGCACTTTTTCTCTTCATGTGCATGTTTCCCTAGAAATAAAATGCATGATTTAGTCCCATACATTTAACAAGTTGTTGGATCAACTCCATTGGAAATATCATGTTTCCTATTCAATCAAAATTTATCTCAGTTAGGGTAGGTAGGAAGGTTTTCCCTTTGTATTAATAGGGCACTTCTAGCTTGCATTTTTATTATATCTTTCAAATTTAGTGTCATTTCAATTAGGGCATGAATTTTTGCAACTTTCAAGGTGAGAATGAACAAAGACAATTTTTTGTGATGGATGACTGTATATGACTCCATGGCCAGAGGAAAAGGCACTAATCTACTTCTTCAAATATCTATAGTTCTCATTCACCTCATATGGAGATGGTCCCCGATTTTGAGCCAAATGTTGCAGCAAAAAGTTCCCCCCCTCCATAATTTGATATTCAATGGAAATTTCTTAAATTGATGATGGGGCATGATTATGGAACATTGGTACATACATATGTAATGGAATTCCAAGATCATGATATATGTTTGCATATGTTTATGGAGGTGGTGGAGCAAAAAAGAGCTCAAATAGAGCTGAAATTTTTCACATAAAAAGGACTGTGGGCTTGACTAATGGTTCCATTTAAAAAATGATATCTAGACAGAGAATAAGTGTAACATGCAAACATGCATTGAAAATCCATCTGAGTTTGCATTTTATTACTTATGATGGATTCAAATTTGGGTTTCAAAATGCCAGGTTATGGCATGATTTTGTCGAGAAACCCTTAGTTGGATTCTCATGTTGGTTTAATTTATATTTTAAGTTTGTTTTTCAGTCTTTGGGTGATAGTAACTCATGAACTAGGTTACCAATGTGTAACAATCATATTTCAAGAATAAAGTTGTGATTTTTTTATATTATTATTATTATCTATTAGCTACGAGTATTGACACCTAATGCCTGGAATTTTGACATCTTGATAGCATGGATAATTTCGAAAATGTTTCTAGTAATGTTAACATAATAACTATCATTACGTGTCTTCACTTTTTTCACCATAATAGACCCGTGATATGGACTCATCACACAACTTCATATGCTATGTCCCAACAAGTTCAAACTGGTTGAACCTACCTCATAGTGTGGTTATTAAGGACAAGTTGCTTGATATATAACTCGATAGCATAGACCACGTTGTAGTTCTAAAAAGAATCCTCAAGTGTCAAAAAAACTTCACAATATGTTCTACTATAAATCCTTTTGGGATACCTGAAATAATATATGTATCATCGATGAATTTTAAAGTATGACAAGATCCAGAGGGAAAGGAAATCAATGGAAGAGTGATCCACCAATGAGAACCTAGAATTTAGCATCAGATGAGTTAGAGTCTAGGAAATTGAAACCCTATAATTTTAATTAGTGATGAAGGACATCACATAGGTAATTATATTTTGATGTAGAATAATATGTTAATTCAAATTTAAACTACATAATATGAAAGGCATGCCATAAATTTTTCCACGTAAGTCCAAGCAACATATAAAAAGGGAAATCCTTCTTTTTCCATGGGAAATAATTTACCTTTCCTTTTTCAAGATAATCTAAATCACAAAAAATATGAACTATACTGCACACATTCTTGGATAATGTGAAAGTGGAAAAGGAATACCCTACACAAGTGATGCACACATGTACATTTGAACACTAATAGATTTTTATAGTTGAAATGCAATGCTTGTTTTCATTTAAATGTAGGTTTTTAAAGCAGGGAGAAATAATGGCTGCCAAATTAATAAGCGTTTCTTTGGGAAAAATTTAAATCTTGTATTGGGTGATGAAGATAATAGAGGGTATTGAATCTTGACTCTTGACATCTACAGAGAACCCTACAGCCTAACACAATCCAATGGAATTGACCAAAAAAACCCAAATAGAGTCAACCCTACTATAAGAGGAAGGGCCTGCAGTAAGAACTTACCATTTTGCAAGAGCTGAGGGTGAATGCTGTTCTGCAAGAGCTGAGGGTGAATGCTGTTCTGCAAGAGCTAAGGGCGAATGTAGGGTGAATGTTGTTCTGCAAGAGCTCACGACGAATGCTGAGGGTGAATGCTGTTCTGCAAGAGCTTAGGGCGAATGCTGAGGGCGAATGCTGTTCTGCAAGAGCTGAGGGCGAATGCTATTCTGCAAGAGCGGAGGGCGAATGCGCGCGTGATATCAGAAGTTAATGTAGCACACATGTACATTTGAACACTAATATATTTTTGTAGTTAAAATGAAATGCTTGTTTTGATTTAAATGTAGGGTTTTTTAAGCAGGGAGAAATAATGGCTGCCAAATTAATAAGCGTTTCTTTGGGAAAAATTTAAATCTTGTATTGGGTAATGAAGATAATAGAGGGTATTGAATCTTGATTCTTGACATCTAGAGAACCCTACAACCTAACACAATCCAATGGAATTGACCAAAAAAACCCAAATAGAGTCAACCCTACTATAGGAGGAAGGGCCTGCAGTAAGAACTTACCATTTTGCAAGAGCTGAGGGCGAATGCTGTTCTGCAAGAGCTGAGGGCGAACGCTGAGGGCGAATGCTGAGGGCGAATTCTGTTCTACAAGGGCGGAGGGCGAATGCACGCGTGATATCAGACGTTAATGTAGCTATTGCGATGGATACAAAACAATAAAATCATTTCTATGTAGCACGCATATAAGTTTCGTATTTTTATGTAGCGCGAATATAAGTTTCGTAATTTTATGTAGTGCGCATATAAGTTTCGTAATTTTATGTAGCACGCATATAAGTTTCGTATTTTTATGTAGCGCGCATATAAGTGTCGTTATATCGACGGCAGAAAAAACGTCGCTACTGGAACGGCTGCCTCCAAACGTCGCAATTGCGACACTTAGACGTTGTGTTGTACTTGCGACGTTTGGAGGTAGTCGTCGCAATAGCGACGCTTTGGGCCATAGTGTCACAATTACGACGTCTTCCTCCAAATGTCGCAATTGCGACACTTTTCTAAGTGTTGGTATTGCGACACATTTCTATAAATGTCGGTATAGCGACGGTTTCGGGCGGGATGGAAAAAATTTGGGGAAATTTCCGACATTTGGTCAAAAGCGTCGGAACCAAGTGTCGAAATTTCCGCCAAATGTTGTAGTGCAAGAAGCATGCTCAGTGGTACCGAGTTAGGACAAGAATTATGGGCAGAGGCAGTCGAGACGGCATGTTACTGGTTAACAAATCACCTTCATTAGCGTTGGAGGATAAGACTCCACATGAGGTATGTATTGGTAAGAAACCCTCTCTTTCACATCTGAGGGTATTTAGATGTGATGCATATGTACATGTTCCAAAGGAGAAAAGGAACAAGTTGGATAATAAATCTGAAAGGTTCATCTTTATTGGGTATAAGGATGGTTTAAAGGGTTACAAGCTTTGGAACCCGGAAACAAGGAAGGTTGTGTACATCCAAGATGTGGTGTTTAGAGAGGTGAAATATGTTGTTAAACAAGAAGTCCTACCAAATTATCTTGAGAAGATAGAGTTTGAGCTAAAGGAGGATGACTCAAACTCTACAACAGAAGAAGAATCAGAAGAGGAAGAGCCACAAACTCTAGCTGTGAGAAGATCAGTTCGGGAAAGAAGACAACTAGAAAGGTATAGTCCATCTACTTTCTGTTCAAATTTTTCTTTAACTATAACTGATGATGATCCTAGAACCATAAGGGAGGCAGTAGATTTAGAGGATGGAAAACTCTGGAAGGAGGCCATGGTTGATGAAATGGCATCCTTGCATAAAAATGAGGCATGGGATCTAGTGGAGTTGTTGGCTGGAAGGAAGCCCATCGGGAGCAAATGGGTGTTTAAGAAGAAGATGAGTGTAGAAGGAAAGGTGGAGAAATACAAAGCTCAATTAATAGCAAAAGGTCATTCCCAGATGCCAGGAATTGATTTTGATGATATATTTTCTCCTGTTGCCAAGGTTACTTCTATTAGACTACTTTTATATGTTGTTGTTGCATTTGATTTTGAGGTAGAATAGATGGATGTGAAGACAACATTTATTCACAGGGATCTGGAAGAGGAGATCTACATGAAACAACCTGAAGGCTTTATGGTGAAGGGGAAGAAATAACTGGTATGCAGGTTAAAGAAGTCTATGTATGGGTTAAAAAAGTCACCAAGGATGTGGTATCTGAAATTTGATACCTATATACGGGGACTTGGCTTCACCAGAGCAAGGAGGATCACTGTGTTTATTTTAAATTAATTGGTGACCATGTTATTTATTTGGTCTTGTATGTGGATGATATGTTGTTGATTGGAAATGACAAAGAAATTATCCAAGATTTGAAGATACAACTGTTCTCCAAATTCGACATGAGGGATATTGGTGCTGCAAACTATATTTTGGGCATGGAAATTAAGAGAGATCGGGCAAAGAGGAAGCTCTGGTTAAACCAGACGAAGTATTTCGAGACTATATTGCAGAGGTTCAATATGCAGGATAGTAAACTGGTGAATGTTCTGATTCCTGTAGGTGTAAAGCTGTTTGCTGAACAATGTCCCAAGACATAAGAAGAAGAAGAGGATATGTCTCATGTTCCATATGCAAGTGCAGTGGGTAGCCTGATGCATGCAATGGTCTATACTAGACCAGACATTGCACATGAAGTGGGAGTATTAAGCAGGTTTATGTCAAACCCAGGGAAGGAGCATTGGACAATAGTGAAGTGGATTTTCAGATATTTGTGTGGCACTAGTGATTATGGCTTGTGCTACCAGGGAAGACCGAGATTGGAAAGAGTGTTGGACATTCGTGGTTTTGTTGATGCAGACTGGGCTGGAGATCTAGACCAAAGAAGATCTACAAGTGGGTATGTGTTTAGCCTATTTGGAGTTGCAGTCAGTTGGATGAGTAAAATATAGCCTGTAGTGGCTCTTTTAACTACAGAGGAAGAATACATGGCAACCACTCATGCAAGAAAGGAAGCAGTTTGGTTGCAAAGATTGTGTTCATGTATGGGGTTGATGCAGCAAGCTATAAGGATAGATTGTGATAGACAAAGTGCAATTTTCTTGGCTAAGAACCCTGCTTATCATTCAAAGACAAAGCACATTGATGTTCAATATCACTTTGTGATATATATGGTTGAGGGTAAAAGGGTGTTGCTAGTAAAGGTCGACACTTTGAAGAATGTTGCAGATGCATTGACGAAGTCTGTGAACACTCAGAATTTCTCTTGGTGTAGAGAAAAAATGGGTCTTGCAAAACTAGGCTAATGACTTAGCTCTCCTGTAGCCCCCTGTGGAAAGAAAACAACAAGTGGGAGAATGTTGGGTATGTGTTATATTATTTCCATGACTAGTCACGCGTGGGGGGTTCACAGGGGGGCGATAGCCTGCCCTGTTTGTTACGTCGGGCGCAGCAGGGGGGTCACAGGGGGGGCGGCAGCCCCACCTGTTTTGGGTCCAGGGCGTTGCCCTGGGAACAAAAAATTGGACCCTATTTTTTGGTGGGCGGACTTGGCCATGGTTTTGTGCATGGGTTCGCACATGGTTTTGGGGCATGATGGTTTTTGGCCCCTGGTATTTTGTAGATCCAGTCAAGGGAACTACGGTTATGTTCTAATCTAATGGATTGGGGTTTATGTATGCTTTGGCATATATATATATATATATATATATATATGTGTGTGTGTGTGTGTGTGTGTGTGTGTGTGTGTGTTGTAACACTAAAATGAATATAATGAAAAATCAAGCTGGTCGTCCCGATTTGGGATCCAGGGGATCTGGTCGTCTCGCTATTGTTTATCTTATGCTTTTAAGATTTGTTTGTAAATCAATTTTGTTCAGGGTTAGAACCTACATTTTGTATCAGACCTGTTTCGGATTCAAGGGGATGCCTTTGCTGCTGATGGGTTTTTGCTCGGGCTTGAGGTAGAACCTATTCAGTGGGAGATCTGCGGGATCAATTCTTGCAGTGAAAGAAGATGGCAAGCGGCGGGAAGATAGAGATGGAAAAATTTAATAGTCAGAGTTTTGAGTTGTGAAAGGTCAAGATGGAGAATCTGCTGGTGGATAAGGATCAATGGATCGCGATAGATCTGGGTACTAAACCAACGACAATGTCAGATGAAGACTAGAAGAAGCTGGATCGGAAGGCAAAGAGCACAATATAGTTGTGTGTCTTAGATTCAATATTATTGAATGTATTTGGGGAAGCTACGGCAAAGACCTTGTGGGAAAAGCTAGGGACTTTGTACCAATCTAAGTCTTTGGTGAATAAATTGTTCTTGCAGAAAAAGCTATATAACCTGAGGATGAAGGATGGGGACTCAGTGACAGAGCATCTGAACGCCTTCAATACTATGGTAAGCCATATATCATCTATTGATATTAAAATCTTAGATGAAGATAAGTGCATCAATTTGTTGTGTTCTCTACCATATTCGTGGGACAGTCTGGTTATTGCAACAGGTAGCAATACAACTACCTTGAATTTTGATGACATTGTCTCAGCCTTGTTGTCGGAGGAAATGATACAAAGAAATATGGAGGGTCAGAATGGAGATGCTTTATCTATACGAGGAAGGTCCCAAAACATAAACAAGAATAAGGTTTTGAGTGGGAGATCTAAATCTCCTGGAAATTTGTAAAGGTGTGCTGGAAATGCGGAAGGGAATGGCACTACAAGAAGGACTGCAGATCTAAAGCTCTTGAGAAAGGAAAGGGATCTGATGATGCTCCTTCTGCAGAGGAAAAAACCACCTCGGATGAAGGTGGGGATGTGTATTTGGCTTCTTCTCCAAATACACATGTAGATCATGAGTCATGGTTGATTGACTCGAGTGCATCCTTTCACTTCACTCCCCATAGGGAGTGGTTCTGCGAGTATGAGAAATATGATGGCGGTGATGTCTTCTTAGGGGATGATAGGAAGGCCAGAATCGTTGAATGTGGAAAATTAAGCTAAAGCTGCAAGGTGGAAGGATTAGAACACTTCCCTGTGTTTTGCACATTCCTGCATTGGCCAGAAATCTGATTTATGTAAGCAAGATGGATGATGCACGTGTAAAAACAGTGTTCGAGAAAGATACCTTTAAGATTGTTCAGGGAGCACTGGTATTAATGCAGGGAGTTCGGATTGGAACTCTGTACAAGCTTCAGGGCAGCACTGTTATTTATGGGTGCAACAGTTCTGTGGTTCCTGAAAGTGGAGCGGAAAGCCTAGCGGTCTTTGGAGAAAATACCATGCTATGGCATCAAAGGCTTGGACATATTGGAGAGAAGGGCCTTCGGATACTACATGGAAATGGTATGGTAGAAGGTATGTCTAATATTTCTCTGGATTTTGATTTCTGTGAACATTGTGTATATGGGAGGCAGAATCGGGTGAGTTTTCCTTCTGGTGCTAAGAGGGCGAAAAAGATATTAGAGCTTGTCCACAGTGATGTGTTTGGACCTATGTCAGTTCCATCACTAGGTAAGTCTGTGTAAAATGTTTCATTCATATATGAATTCTCAAGGAATACATGGATATATTTCCTGAGGAAGAAATCTGAAGTCTTTGACAGATTTAAAGAATTTAAGGTTCTGGTGTTTACAGGGGTGAAAGATGTTGTTAAACGTGAAGTACTACCAAAGGAATCTGAGAAGATAGACTTTGAGCTAAAGGAGAATGACTCAGACTCTGCAACAGAATAAGACTCAAAAGAGGAAGAGCCACAAACTCCAGCTATGAGAAGATCAGTTCAGGAAAGAAGACAACCAGAAAGGTATAGTCCATCTGCTTTCTGTTCAAATTTTGCTTTAACTATAATTGTTGGTACTATTTTATTGCTATCCTTTTCTTCTAAAAATCCATCATTTATCTATCATTTTCCTCCATAAACTTCCCATAATTCCATTGAAATTGATTAATGAAGCATTATAATTGTTATTTTACATTAAATTTAATTTATGAGTTTTTATGTTAAAAATTGGAATTTTTCAACAAAATTACGGGATGTAATGACTTCCTGTAATCAGTTTATGTTGTGACATGTGGCATGGAAGGAAAATCGAAATAGAAGGCAAGGACGTGATCTAGGATGTACATACATGGTGGAAAATCTATTTAGCATCGGATTTGGAGCTCCTGAATATATGGTCAATGACGGTCAAACTCAACCTATTCAGCAGAAAAATCAAAAGTCATAATGAATGTACTTGATCTTTTGCTTAAGATTAGGAACTCTAAACTGATTCGAATTGTTTTGGAATCAGTTAGGATGAGGGAGTAACAAAAATAGCCTTTTAGTTGTAAATTTTAATAAATAGGAGGATTTTGATTAGAAAGGGATGCTAGTGAAAACATTGAAGAAGGCAGACTTAAGACTATAAAGTGTTTCCAGAACTCTGTTTTGAATGTAATCCATTCCCAGAATTTAATGAAAGGCAGAATTTCATCAATTACAGTGTTTACGAGTTAAAGGTTTTTATCATTTGAAGTTTATCAAAGTGTGCCATCAGAGCATGGAAGGGCCCTACGTGAAGATTGGTACACTTTCTTTTATGTTTTATGTTTCATAGAATTTAGTATTCAGATCTGAACATCGTATTTCATTTCATTTCTTGTGAGTTAATTCATTTAATTAGAAATTCTTGAGATTGTTATTTTATGATTCATAGTAGTAGCTTGAAAATTCAATTGCAAAATTATTGAACAAGTCCTTGTAAAAGGTTTAATCGAGCATTGAATTTTAAAACATTTCTATGAACTCTGTTTTCATGAATTTGATTTTGAGTATGTTTAGTGTGTTATCTTGAAAGAGATTTTGTGAAACATATCTTTGTAAGAAGATTAAAAACTCAGACTAGTAACACTCTGTCTTTGGATCAGTAGATTAAAATAGATAACATAAGCATTAAAAGTGTGAAAGGAACTACATTTCAAGCTCTTGTAAGAGAGTGTTAGAGCCTGTCACAGTAGGAAATTATTTAGGCAAACAGAACAAATCCTTTTAGGTCTATAAATATTATATGTGCCTCTAAGACTACCTACCTTGGTCGACATTAAATTGAGTCTAATCTAGAATCCTGGATTGGTCTTTACATTTTGGCGCTGTTTCCGGGGAGGCGCAACTAGAGGAGTTCTAAAAAAAAAAAAACTAAAAACAAACAAAAACATAGATTTAATTTTAATTCATCATTTTAGAAGTCATGTTTACATATGTCTAGACCTAGAGATGATAAGGGCAGATTCATAAAAACCCCCCATCCAAGAACTAACCCACCACTAGGAGCAGATCCTTTAGAAAGAATTGAACACACAACACCAGCTGGGAAAGTCACTGTACAAGAACTAGAGGATAAACAAAAATCAGGCCAAAGACTTACACTTATAGAGAGACAAATTCTATTGGCATACGAAGCAAAGAAGAAACACTTTCCTGAATCCTCTACAACAAGAGAAGGCATCAAAACAACTCAACAATCTCTCCTTGAACCTACTGTTATTGAACAAATTCAATTAGGAGAAAACCAACACAACAACTTCTCTTTGAAACAAGTGACACTGAACAAGAACTTAAAACAACAGAGGAACCTATCAAAATGGCTGAGGAAGGAGGAGGATCAGCAAGAAGACCCACTCCTGAACAACTTAGAGAATATGAGAGACAGCAGGAGGAAAGGATAAGACAACGAGAAATTGAACTGAAACAAAAGCAAGATCAAGATCAAAGAGAGGAGGAAGAGTCAACCTTTAAATTTCCTATTCAAGAACCAGGAGAAAATCATGATGAGGAAATCAAAATGAAAAACATACCTCCATCTGTGTTACCAAATTTTTATGGCATGGCTTCAGAAGATCCAGATTCATTCTTGTTTGAATTTGACATAGTATGCCGAACGTATGGTTACACAAATGATGCCCATAGGCTTAGACTCTTCCCAGCAACATTAAAGGCATCAACATTAAGATGGTTCATGGGACTTGGTGAGCATGCAATAACTGATTGGGATGGCATGCGAAAAATATTCCTAAAGAAATATCAACCTTATTGTAGATCAAAAGATTCTAAAGATGATATCTTCAGAATGAATCAACAAGAGGATGAAAGTTTAGAGGAGTATTTGGAACGATTTGTCTACAATTTACAAAAATCAAAACATAGAGCCATGTCTCTTGATCTGATTCGAACAATATTTTTGAAGGGCATTCGAGAGGAATACTTAGATGATCTTAATTTGATGGGCAAAGGTGATATTTCCACCTTACCTTTTGATGAAATTGCTGACTTATGTGAAAAGTATTCCAGGAGAAAAGCTAGAAATGGAAAAAGAGCTATATCATCCAAAGCCACAAAATTTGCTTCAGCTAGTGTCACAAGGGATGAAATAGGAAATCTATTAGAAGAATTCAAAACAGACCTATTAAGCACCTTAGGAAATCAAATTGACACTCTGAAAGCAAAGAAAAGACAAGAAGAAGAAGATCAATTAATGGCTGTCTTTTGTCCAAAATGCCGGAAGAAACATGCTTTGAAAGATTGTCCTTTAGAAAACATTCAAGTGTGTGCCTTTTGTACTGAAAATCATGATATATTTCATTGTTCTAAAATCAAGATTTTGCAGAATTGTAACTTGGAAGCCAATGCAGATATGGAAAATGTGTATTTCATGGGTGCCAAAAGACCATGGTAGCCAAGACCTCCACCTCCAGGTATGTTTCCAAACCAGAATTTGCAATTTCTTGCACAAGATCAAATGTATGTTCAGAATTCTTGGAATGTACCCATGCCATGGCAACACCAAAATTACCCACAACAACAATGGAAACCATTTCAGCAATACTCATCATATCCTCAACCATACTCATCATATCCTCAACCATATCAACAGTATCATCAGCCATATCAACAGTATCCTCAAACATATCAGCAATATCCTCAGCAGCAAGTTGTCCATCAACCCCAAAATATTCAACAAACATTGCCTGCTCCTCCACCAATAAATTCACCCCAATTACAACTTCCATCTAACCAACCTCCTAGACCCACTCAGATTCCTACTCAACCTGTACCAAATCCAAATAATAGAGCAGAAAGACCAGCTTACAATGTAGATGAGGGACCATCATATCCCACATTACCTTTACAAAATATTGATTTGAGGTCTGGTAAGGTACTTCAAAAAGAACTTCCCATAGCTGAGAAACAAGAAGAAAACAAAAACAATGAAAATGAAACTCTAAATCAAAAGAAACAAAATGATGACATCAAAAATAAACAAATCCAACCATTGCAGCCACCACCTTTTCTGGAAAGATTGATCCAAGCGAAACTTCCCATGTCTTTACCACAGTTTGATGCTTTAGATGAGCTGAAGAATGTCTATATAAAAATTCCACTACTCCAAGCCATAAAATACATTTCGATATATACTAAAGCAATTAAAGAACTATGCCTCAAGAAGCCTACAAGAAAAATACTTGATCCACAAACAATTCACGTTATTGGACATCTAGCTGGCCTTATGACAAACACCATTTCGATGGAAAATTATGTTGATCCTGGCATTCCCAGAGTCACTACAATCATTAACAACATATCTATTCAAAATACTTTAATTGACTTAGGGGCAGCAATAAATGTGATGACTCTTGACACAATGAAAACACTCCAACTGAGAAACTTGCAATACACACCAATTGTTCTAGAACTAGCTGATAGGTCTAAAGTGATTCCTGAAGGGATTTTGGAGGACATAATTGTTTCACTGGACTCTTGGGAGTATCCAGTGGAATTTTTAGTTCTTCAACCAAAATCTAATTTAGGAGGTCACCCTATCATCCTTGGTAGACCACGGTTAGCAACTGCTGATGCATTCATAGGGTGTCGATCAGGTAATATGATCATTTCACGAGGAACTGAAAGGAAACAACTCACTCTTTACCCATCAGCACAAACAACAGCAGTAGCAAACAACTTATGGCTTGATGATAAATACAATGATAAGGAAGAAGTTCAATCTGTTTTTAGCATCAATCATATCTATGATTTCCATGAAGATAATAATGATGATTTGATAGAGTTGTTCCTTTCTGAACCTGAAATGTCTGAACAAATAAGAAATGAACAATACCATGCTGCAGATGAATTTTTAGCACAAAGTTTTCAAGAAATATGTACACTCCATTCTTTGCAAACATCATTTGAAAACATTTTTCCCATTCAATCTATCACAAACACTCAAAGTAAGACTATAGAGATTAGTCCGGGCAAAACATTGAATATTAGCACTCACCTAGACTTATCTCAGGAAGAAAAATTGATTCAATTATTGAGAAAGTATCAGCAAGCATTTGCTTGGGACTACACCGATATGCACGAAATCCACCCTGAAACATGCACTCACCATATTTACAAAGATAATAACATAAAACCAGTGAGGCAACCAGAGAGAAGAATGAATCCCATTCTTCAAGATATTGTTAGAGAGGAATTGCAAAAACTATTGAAAGTTAATTTTATTTATCCTATCTCTGACAGTCAGTGGGTATCACCATTGGTAGTAGTGCCCAAGAAAAATGGCAAGTGGAGGATTTGTGTTGATTATAGGCAATTGAACAAAGCAACCCTCAAAGATTATTTTCCACTACCATTCATTGACCAAGTGTTAGACACATTAGCTGGGAAATCATCATTCTCTTTTCTTGATGGTTTCAGTGGCTATAACCAGATCAGGATAGCCTTAGAGGACCAGGATAAAACTACTTTCACTTGTCCCTGGGGCACGTATGCCTATAATTTTTTACCATTTGGACTTTGTAACGCTCCAGCTACATTTCAGAGAGTTGTTTTAGCTATTTTTGCTGATTTAGTTGATGAGTGTGTTGAAGTTTACATGGATGATTTTTCGGTTTATGGTAATTCATTTGAGCATTCATTAGAAAATCTTGAGAAAGTTTTGAAGAGATGTATTGAAGCTAATTTGTCCTTGAGCCATGAAAAGTGTTTTATGATGCTAGATGAAGGGATAGTATTGGGTCACTATATTTCTTCTCAAGGCATTAAAGTTGATCCATCAAAAATCCAGATCATTGTCAATTTGCCAATTCCGAAGACTCAAAAAGAGGTAAGAAGTTTTCTTGGGTATGCAAGCTATTATAGAAGATTTATTGAACATTTTAGCAAAATATCTCTACCTTTGTTTAAACTTCTAGCAAAAGATACACCTTTCAACTGGAATGAAGATTGTCAGAAAGCTTTTGAAACACTCAAAGAAAAACTATCAACCACACCAGTCTTAAAAGGACCTAACTGGAGCCTACCATTTCACATCTTTTCAGATGCATCTGATACTGTAGTAGGTGCTTCTTTAGGCCAAAAGGAAGAGTCTTTCATTTATGCTATCTATTTTATCAACAAAAATCTAACACCTGCAGAATTAAACTACACAGTCACTGAAAAAGAAATGCTTGCAATCATACACGCTGTAAATAAATTCTGACACTATATAACTGGTTATGAGGTTTTTGTACATACTGACCACTCAACCATTAAATATTTAATGAATAAACCAATCACTAATGGCAGAGTTACTAGATGGATGTTATTACTACAGGAATTTAATATTACAGTGTTAGATAGACCAGGTAAGGAGAATCAGGTGGCAGATTTTCTTTCTAGACTGCAGAACTCAGGTGAGATTGTTCTGGTTGAAGATTCTTTTCCAGATGAAAATCTATTTGCAATTTCAATAGTAGATCCATGGTATGCTGACTTAGCCAATTATTTGTCCACAGGAAAGACACCTCCACATTTTACTACAAAAGAGAAGAAGAGGCTCATCAAACAAAGTGCTAGATATTCATGGATCAATGGAGATTTATTTTACACTGATTATGATATGATTATTAGAAGATGTGTAAGAAATGATGAAATAATTGATATTTTAAAATCTTGTCATGACGAACCGTGTGGTGGGAATTTTGCAGCAAAAAGGACAACATTCAAGATTCTCAGCCTTGGCTACTATTGGCCATCTATTTTTAAGGATTCCAAGAAGTATGTGAAGAGTTGTGACAGTTGTCAAAGAATGGGTAGACCCACAACTTCAGATGAAATGCCACTTCAGCCCCAAGTACATTTAGAGCCATTTGAAAAATGGGCTCTAGATTTGGTAGGTCCCATTAATCCACCATCAAAGGGAAAAAATTACATCCTAGTATGTACTGATTATGTGACAAAATGGGCTGAAGCAAAAGCATTAGTCCAAGCAACAGAGAAAACAGTGGTAAACTTCCTCTTTGAAGAAATTTTTGTAAGGTATGGAGTACCTAGGGAGATAGTCACAGATCAGGGTACTCAGTTCACTTCAAAGTTAGTTCAAGATATTACAGAAAAATATAAGATCAAGCACAGAAAAAGCACACCTTACCATCCACAGGCCAATGGCCAAGTGGAATCAACAAATAAAACTTTGGAGGGAATTATCACTAAAACAGTAGCAATGAACAGAAAGAATTGGGAGGAAAAGCTCAAAGATGCACTGTGGGCTTACAGAATTACGTGGAAAGACACTACTGGATTTACACCATATCAGTTGGTGTACAGAAAAGAGGTACTGCTTCCTATCGAATTTCAAATACATACTTATAAAATTGCTGCAGATTTAGGAATTGATCTCAATGAAACACAAAAGGAGAGAATTATGCAATTAAACCAGTTAGATGAGATGAGACAGCAAGCAGAAGAGAGAACAATCCTAATGCAGAGACAAAGGAAGCAATGGCATGATGCACACATTAAGAAGAAGCAGTTTAAAGAAGGAGACTGGGCTTTACTCTTTGACTCTAAATTCAGAGACCATAAAGCCAAATTTACAACACATTGGATGGGCCCATATGAAATAGTTGAAGCATATGACAATGGATTGGTCAAAATTACTACAATTG
Organism: Pinus albicaulis; assembly: GCA_034641835.2. Lineage (NCBI taxonomy): Eukaryota > Viridiplantae > Streptophyta > Pinopsida > Pinales > Pinaceae > Pinus > Pinus albicaulis. The sequence goes on from CM076583.1 coordinate 530,121,587, forward strand.
ATGGAGAAGGCAACACCTTTACTGTCAATGGACACAGGCTGAAACTCTATCATAAGCCCATCAGCAAGGAAGATTTTATTGAAACAGTATCTCAGCAAAAGGAGGTTGAGATATCACAGCCTTCAGCTGTGATATCTCTACCTTAGTCATTTCAATTTCTTTTTAAAAAAAAATATAAAAATATAAAAAATAAACATAAAAATAAAAAATAAAAAATAAAAAATAAATAATGGTTTAGATGTGAAAACCAGACTCTGACACACTCTAAACCCGAATTCTTACTGGAAAACCAATCATTTGGCTGGTAAGAATTCTTTCTTCTACTTGTTTATTGTTTTTCATCAATTCAATAATGACTTGAGGACAAGTCAAACACTTAGTGGGGGAGAAGAATCAGTGGTTTTTCTCTTTGGTAGAAGAATCAGTGGTTTTTCATCTCCTCATTTTTAAATCTTCAAGGAATTTGTTTCAGTTATTCAGTATTTCAATTCAGTTGTTCAGTATTTCAATAAAGAGCTACTTTTGTTCTAATTAGAGGGACCTGTTTAAGCAATAAGATATGCAGTGGGACCTGTTCAGAAGACTATGTCAACATTACCAATATTAGAGGGACCTGTTAAAGACTGCATTAAAGATACTTCAGAGGGACCTGTTATAGGCTACTTCAACAAAATTTTCAAAGGCTTCTTATTATCAGAATTCGAAGGCTACATCAACACCAAGGATAAAAGAAGCTTCACAAACATGGTTCTTCAGATTTTAAAGGGACCTATTATATTCATTTCAAAGGGACATGTTTTGAAAAATAAAGATCAGTCATACCTGTACAAACAGATCAGTCACACCTGTGCAAGCCAAATCAGCATTCTGTCAGGCAACAAGTGTAAAGTATTGTTGAAATTTTCATTTTTAACATTTAAAATTCTTAAATTATTTTAGTGTTCAAAAATGATAATTATTATTGCTTGATTATCAATTTCAAAAATCCTTATATCCATAACCTTTGTTTCCTATTCCTTATGCCTATTTCTAAATGATCATTTCCATTCATACCTTAGGCTAATATTCTATTTCCTATCCCCATTCATACTTTAGCCTATTATTCTATTTCCTATCCCTATTACGCTCTTCAAACCTTTTCATAAACCGCTTTTCAAAAACTCATCATTTTAAAATCCGACCTCTGTCAATAAAGGTACCAACAAAGAAGTGGTCTGAATAGACACTCAATGAAGAGTCCACTCAATAGAAAGACATTTGTAAAACACATGATTACATTTCATTTCAACTGATGGAGTTATAAAAACGATGCTCTGACCCAAATTTACTAATGGAATGGAATGTATCCGTTATCATCACACGATTTGTATCATGATTATGCTTTTATAAATTAGTACTGTTCCTTTGTATTTATAATTTGAATGCACTGTCCAACTCTGCAAACAAACTCATGACCTTAAGACTCTGTTCTCTGCGTATTGTATGATATCAAGCAAGTTGAAGGTCGGTTGTTGAATTTTTATTTCTCTGAGTTCATAGAGTGGTTAAAGATTTAATTTTCAGACTCTGAGTTTCTTAAGGAGGGCTGAGATAGCAGGTGTGGTTCCATTGAAGAAAATATAGCAGATAAGTTTATCCAGGGGTTTTTCTTTACTTCCGCCTAGAATTTGAGGAACATCTCAGGTAATTGAAGAAGGAAACTCAGAGAATTGAGGACGTTAACCAGGTCAGTGGAACGCAGGAAAAGAGGTAACAACTTGAAAACCTTGATAGAATTTTTGAGCATAAAAAAAGGGGTTAGAACAGAGAATTAAAAAAAAAAAATGACCAACAGAGCGGAGCCCGAAAATTTTGATAGATTAAAATATCATGAAGACTGTGTCAAGATTTTAGAGGAAAAACATTGGTTTCCTTTCCTACAGAAATTTAATGGAAATAATGAAGAGGTTATGAAGCAATTTGCATTTTCCTTCAATGGAGAGAAAGCTTTAGTAGGAAATGTCTCTTTTAGAATTTCAGAGGATGTAATAGCACAAGCATTGGAAATCGGTCCTGAAGGAGAGAAGTATTTCAAAACCAAGCAATTCAAGGAAAAATCATGGACTCAGTTTATGTCCAGGTCAAGGGTTTCTTCAGTTAACTGGAAAAAGGGTGTTCCAAGAAGCTGGTTAGTTCACCCATGGGATGAGATGGTGTACATCATTCAAATTTTTTTTACATGTGAAGGTCGTTATAGTATAGTATACCTCTATCACATAAAACTTCTGTTGCACTTGAAAGGCCAATGCACTATCAATCTGCCCTATTTTCTCTTACAAAGTCTGACTAAAATTTCAAAGACTATTCAGAAACACAAAGGTAATGAAGATAAGAGTTTATATCATTTTGGCTTGATCAAAATACTAATTGAATCTAAGTTGCAGAAAAGAGGAAAAACATGGAAAGAATTTTTAATTGACAATCAAATCAAAGATAGAGAAGAAGAACAGGAGAAGCAAGGAAGCACATAATTGATGATTGATCTTGATGAAGAAACCCCTGAGATTAAATCAAGCAATGTTCCTCAACCGAGCAGTAGTGTAAGGACAAGAAGGCAGAGGCAAGAAGCTGCCAAGAGAATTGAAAAAGATAAAATCTTCACTACTTATAAGAGAAGATCAAGGAGAATTAAAAGAAGTCAAACACAAGATGATCAACTAGAGCAAAATTCAAGTACACCAATGGAAATTGTAAGCAGTGAGTCAGAACAAGAAGCAGAGATGGAAACTGAAAGAAATAAGAAAGGAAAGGAAGAACCAGTACCCACAAATAAGAAGCAGAAAAGGTTAGAGAAACAGATTGAAAAGCTGAAAGAGGAATTGATGGAAGCAAACATGTTAGAGAAGGTCATAAAAAAGGAAAATGAAATTTTGAGAGCTCAAAGCAAGAAGATACAGCAGAAAAATGAAAAACTGAAGAAGAAAGTCAAAGAACTTAAGATTGATCAAACTGAAATATGCAATTGGGCAACAAAATGGTATACTCAGAAAAAAATTCTCAAGGAAAAATATAAGAATATGAAACATCAGTCTCAAGTTCAGAAGAATGTGGATGTATTGTTACAAGCAGCAGAGGCACAAACAGAAACATAATTTAAAGGGAGCACATCAGGATTAGCATGAGGACATGCTAAATCATTGAGTTTGGGGGAGATGTTGGTACTATTATATTGCTAGCATTTTGTTCTAAAAATCCATCATTTATCTATCATTTTCCTCCATAAACTTCCCATAAGTCCATTGAAATTGATTAATGAAGCATTATAATTGTTATTTTACATTAAATTTAATTTATGAGTTTTTATGTTAAAAATTGGAATTTTTCAACAAAATTACGGGATGTAATGACTTCCTGTAATCAATTTATGTTGTGGCATGTGGCATGGCAGGAAAATCAAAATAGAAGGCATGGACGTGATTTACGATGTACATACATGGTGGAAAATCTATATAGCATCGAATTTGGAGTTCCTGAATATATGGTCAATGACGGTCAAACTCAGCCTCTTCAGCAGAAAAATCAGAAGCCATAATGTTGTACTTGATCTTTTACTTAAAATTAGGAACTCTAAACTGATTCGAACTATGTTGGAATCAGTTAGGATGAAGGAGGAACGAATATAGCCTTCTAGTTGTAAATTTTAATAAATAGGAGGATTTTGATTAGAGATAGGATGCTAGTGAAAACGTTGAAGAAGGCAGACTTAAGACTGAAAAGCATTTCCAACACTCTATTTTGAATGTAATCCATTTCCAGAATTTAATGAAAGGCAGAATTTCATCAATTACAGTGTTTACGAGTTAAAGGTTTATCATTTGAAGTTATTAAAGTGTGCCATCAGAACGTGGAAGGGCCCTACGTGAAGATTGGTACACTTTCTTTTACGTTTTATGTTTCATAGAGTTTAGTCTTCAGATCTGAACATCGTATTTCATTTCATTGCTTGTGAGTTCATTCATTTAATTAAAAGTTCTTGAGATTGTTATTTTATGATTCATAGTAGTAACTTGAAAATTCAATTGCAAAATTATTGAATCAGTCCTTGTAAAAGGTTTAATCGAGCATTGAATTTCAAAACATTTCTATGAACTCTGTTTTCATGAATTTGATTTTGAGTATGTTCAGTGTGTTATCTTGAAAGAGATTTTGTGAAACATATCTTTGTAAGAAGATTAAAAACTCAGACTAGTAACACTCTGTCTTTGGATCAGTAGATTAAAATAGATAACATAAGCATTAAAAGTGTGAAAGGAACTACATTTCAAGCTCTTGTAAGAGAGTGTTAGAGCCTGTCACAGTAGGAAATTATTTAGGCAAACAGAACAGATCCTTTTAGGTCTATAAATATTAGATGTGCCTCTAAGACTACCTACCTTGGTCGACATTAAATTGAGTCTAATCTAGAATCCTAGATTGGTCTTTACAATAACTGATGATGATCCCAGAACCGTCAGGGAGGCAGTAGATTCAGAGGATGGAAAACTCTGGAAGGAGGCCATGGTTGATGAAATGGCATCCTTGCATAAAAATGAGGCATGGGATCTGGTGGAGTTGCCAGCTGGAAGGAATCCCATCGGGAGTGTTATCACTCTAGTAATTCACTATTTGTGAGATTTTTTGGTTTTTAGTTGAGAAAACTAGAGGTAACCACAAACCAACTTTAAACTCTAGAATATAGCCTTCCTAGGGTTTAGAGAGGGCTCTCTCTATAAGATTTAGCTTTATTTGTTTTTATAATATTAGGCTAATTATGATTGTGTAATTGATTTTGGTTTTGATTGGTTTGGTGGGAAAAATCACTGGAAGAGATGAATAGTGGGAAATCTATTTGTCCATTGGGCTAAGGAGTCAAAAATCAAGCATACAGAGTTGGGATCAAGGTCAAAAAGTCAAATGTTTTTAGGGAAAGATAGATAACCCTTGGAGATCTTGGAAGTTTTTTTGTGAGATGGTATGGTTGGGATAAAGAGTAATGAAGGGTTCTTTGATCCGAAAAATGGAAGTAGTAGGCAGAGGTCAAATGAGAGAGGGAGAAATTAAGGGTTCCCTACATTGGAAATCAGATGAAATCATATAAATTACAAATAGTTAAGACAGGGTGCTTTTAACAAATCCTAAATTAATCCTCCTATTCCTTCATTCAGATTCAGAACACATAATGGATTGCATGTAACAAAGAAATATAAAAATGACAAATTTAGAAAATACTTCACTCCAAATAGCTCATCACATGAATCCTGAAATATGATGCTAGTTGATCTGATCTAGTCTGCTACTAAAAATTTGAACACAAAAAGCCTTCAACTCCACAAAAATGACTATAGAAATATTCAACCAATTATTCCACAATAATACTTCTAAAGATGAAGTATTTATACATAATTGTTTACAAAATATCCTAGAATGCTTCTAGGAATTATCTAAGGAAAATAGAATATCTTTACAACAATAATAGAGATAGCTGCTTAAAAAATCAGCAAGTTGTCCTATCCATCCAAAAGAAATAGAAACTGATTGAGGATAAGAGGCAGTTGGTTGCCTTGTTGTCTTTCTAGTTGGCTTTAGATATTTCAATTCTGTTTAGAAATTTGATCTTCTTTAATTGATACTCTTTCATTGATTCTCTTTAACCTCTGATACTCTTTAAACTCTGTAAAAGATCTTTACTGTTGTAAAAAATTTGTTTGACTGCAAATTTTAGCAAACTGTTTCACTGTTACCTTTCTTCCTTTTTAACTTTTATAGTAAATCTGTTAATGACTGCCAAACTTCATCACTTGGAATTTGTATTTTCTTCAACTTTATGAAATTTTCATCTGCTTCTGTGTACCTGGAAAAATTTGGTTTGATGACAAACAAGTTTTTAATTTCATGTTGTAAATAGAATAAGTCCTCAAAAATTCTAAGTAGGACTTTTCCTGTTGGAATGCCTTGTCCACTACCTGTTTTTTCAACTTGTTCCTTGGCATATTCTCTGATATTTTTGTTATAATCTTCCTAAGGCATCAACTTGTCATTGATGACCAAAATATTTGGCAAACTCCTTTGCCTTAAGTTCTCAAATTTAACCATGAATCTGGTTATGGAAATGTTCATGTTCTCACAGTTTTCCTCCAACTGCTTCATCAGGTTCTTTTTAGTTATAACCTTCTTTATCTCAATGATAGTTTCAGTTCTATCAGTAATTTCAATTTCTTCCAATTCTTGCTTGTTCTTGCTGTTGAGGAACTTTATCAGATCTAGAGCTTGTTCTGGTTTGTTATCCAATTCCTCTTTAGCCTTTTGGATCTCTTCTAATGCTGCTTTTAATAAGTATCTTTGTTCAAAAATAACTTGGATGGAAGGCCATACATCATTGATGGCTTCTATGATTTTGTTCCACAAACTAGTTTTCACATAGGAAATCTTTCCCTTTAAGGTCAATTCCTTCTGCATTTTCTTCAATTCTTCATGTAATATGATGGCCTTTTTCTCATGTGTTTTTGCATTTATCTGAGCCAATTTGTTTGAATTCTCAAAATTTTCTACCATCTGTTTTAATCTATTAATTTCATTTGTTTTAAGAGAGATTTCTTCCATGGCCTTTACCACTTTGTTGGCCTCATCTGTATGGTGCACTGCTGTGGTAGATGATTCTATAGCTGAGGTTGTGGATGAAGTTAGTGGCACTGTAGTAGCCAGTGGGAATTTTGGTGTCAAATCTACAGCTAGAGTTGATGGCACAACTGTAGTAACCATATGGATGACTATAGGTGCTTGTTGTGTCTTTGGTGTTTCTTTTTCCTGGACAAGCTTGTCCATCTGTATCTCCATTTCCTTGATTTGGGCTCTCAACTGGAAGATCAAATTCATCATGTCATATTTTTCTTTTTGTCCTTCTATTATTTCTTTTGTTTGAGGATGTTCACTTTGAGTAAGTTTAGGATGTTTCCTCAAGGCTGGAATATCCTCATTTTTCTTTTTAACTAATAACACTGCTGCTTTGAAATTAGCAGGGTCATATCCCACCTGCAAAACTAATTCTTGCAAAGATTTGATCCTGAGATATTTATCATACAAAGATGCTTTGTCCATTTTCATCTAGTCCTTCATGTTAGAGATGGTATTCTGGAGTTTCTGAGCACTCATGGATTTAGTTGTAATAGTAGAGTACAACATTTCTGAAGTCTGTCTATGGAATTCAATCTGATCAAGAGCATGATCCTTATCTGTTTGGACTTCCAAATCAACCTTCTTATAATCTGCCACTGTCTTAGGGGATTTGACTGTGGACTGCAATACTGACATTATTAGTTCGCTGCTTGAATAATCAAATGCAGACAAAAGTCTGTTTTGTACACTTGGTGTATGCTTGAGATATTGAGAATAAATATTGCTTTTGATCTCTTCATTCTTTAGTTTGATCTGTTTTTATTTTTCTTTGATAGCCAGATCTTTCTCCTCAGCTGCCTGTGAGGAAGAGGCTTCCATGCTCTGTTGTCTTTTTATCAACTGTGCATCTTCATTGTCAATTTTTTCTTCATTTTGATTCTTAATAGTTTGCTCATTGATGATGACAGTGGCAACATCTGTATTGGTGTCTATAAGATTTGTTTCTTCAACATCAATTGTTACCTTCTCTTTATCCATTGAATTTAACTTAGGCCTTTTGTTGTATATTAACCTGAATTTTGTTTCAGTTGTAGTTTCAACAACATAGGAACCTTCTTCCCTTAGTCTCTTTGTGGATTTTTCTTGCCGATCTACAATATTTAAAGTGTGACTAATATTATTATTATTTACTGCATCTATTAAATTATTCTCTGTCCACTCATTCTGATTTGCATATTTTTCTATCTCTGGATTTGTTTCATGAATGAAGGGAGTTAACTTACATTTAACCCTTAGTTTACTGAGGATCCCTTGTGGATCATAATTCCAAGGAAAACTTTCTTCAAATCTGAATTCCAATAGCTTATTTCCTGCTTCTTTCTCTGCATCCCTATGATTGCATATGAATGGCCTTATTTGATTCTTTAATTTGAACTGAGTTTTCTTCTTTGCTACCATGAGATTCATAGAATCAAAGTTTATGATTTGCCTGATATACTCCAAGGGAAAGATCCTCATTGAAACATGCTTGGGTAACTTGTAAGGTGACAAATTTGACCCAAAAACTCTAATCTTAGAATGTTTTTCATATAAGTACCAATCACCAAATTTATTCTGCTTTGATAACTGTAATATATTCTTCATTTCTTCATTTATCCTTGGCTGTTCTGATTTTTTTAACATTTTGACCACTGGATGTATGAATAATTCTGAAAATTATGCATATGTGAAATCTGCACATTCTTTCCTCAGCAAAGTAGTCCAGAAAATGACAGAAAGAGGATTTCCCTCTATGTCAAGCTTTTGAAGAGTAACTAGAAAATTATATAATTGAAAATATAAAAACATGTGGAAGAGGAAGGATGTGTATCTAAACACTCCTTCAATTGGAAAATTAGTCAATTGATATTGGATATTATCTGCAATGTAACCAGCATAATCAAATATTATAGATGGGGGTTTTCGTGGGGTAAAAGTGGATAAGAAACCCAATATGGATTCATCTGCATGTTCATTAGTGAAATACCCTAGGATGAAGGAAAGCATGGAAATCACATCTCTTGAACATTCTGGGAATCTGGAAGTGGAATATGGGGGATTTATTTGAGGAATCTCTACATGCAAAGGCATAAATGTCTAGAAAATCATGAATCCTCCTATTCATTCATTCATATTCAGAACACATAATGGATTGCATGTAACAAAGAAAGATAACAATGAGAAATTTAGAAAAAAATTCACTCCAAATAGCTCATCGCATGAATATTGAAATATGATGCTAGTTAATCTGATCCAGTCTGCTACTCGAAATTTGAACACAAAAAGCCTACATGTCCACAAAAATGACCATAGAAATCTTCAGCAATTCATTCCACAATAATACTTTTAAAGATGAATTATTTATACATAATTGTTTACAAAATATCCTAGAATGGTTCTAGGAATTATCTAAGGAAAATAAAATATCTTTACAACAATAATAGAGATAGCTGCTTAACAAATCAGCAAGCTGTCCTATCCATCCAAGAGAAATAGAAACTGATTGAGGATAAGAGGCAGCTAGCTGCCTTGTTGTCTTTATAGTTGGCTTTAGATATTTCAATTCTGTTTAGAAATCTGATCTGCTTTAACTGATACTCTTTCACTGATTCTCTTTAAACTCTGTAAAAGTCCTTTACTGCTATAAAAAATCTATTTGACTGCAAATTTCATCAAACTGTTTCACTGTTACCTTTCTTCCTTTTTACCTTTTACAATAAATATGTTAATGACTGCCAAACTTCATCACTTGGAATTTGTATTTTCTTCAACTTTCTGAAATCTTCATCTGCTTCTGTGAACCTGCAAAAAGTCGGTTTGATGAGAAACAAGTGTTTTATTTCATGTTGTAAATAGAATAAGTCCTCAAAACTTCTAAGTAGGACTTTTCCTGTTGGAATGCCTTGTCCACTACCTACTTTTTCAACTTGTTCCTTGGCATATTCTCTGATCTTTTTGTTATAATCTTCCTGAGGCATCAACTTGTCATTGATGACCAAAATATTTGGAAAACTACTTTGCCTTAAGTTCTTAAATTTAACCATGAATCTGGTTATGGAAATGTTCATGTTCTCACATTTTTTCCTCCAATTACTTCATCAGGTTCTTTTTAGTTATAACCTTCTTTATCTCAATGATAGTTTCAGTTCTATCATTAATTTCAAGTTCTTCCAATTCTTGTTTGTTCTTGTTGTTGAGTAACTTTATCAGTTCTAGAGCTTGTTCTGGTTTGTTATCCAATTCCTCTTTAGTCTTTTGGATCTCTTCCAATGTTGCTTTTAATAATTCTCTTTGTTCAAAAATCACTTGGATGGAAGGCCATACATCATGGATGGCTTCTATGATTTTGTTCCACAAATGATTTTTCACATAGGAAATATGTTCCTTCAAGGTCAATTCCTTCTACAATTTCTTCAATTATTCATGTAATCTGATGGCCTTTTTCTCATGTGTTTTTGCATTTATTTGAGCCATTTTTTTTGAATTCTCAAGATTTTCTACCATCTCTTTTAATCTGTTGATTTCATTTGTTTTAAGAGACCTTTCTTACATGGCCTTTACCATTTTACTGGCCTCATTTGTATGGTGCACTGCTGTGGTAGATGATTCTATATCTAAGGTTGTGGATGAAGTTAGTGCCACTGCAGTAGCTAGTGGGACTTTTGGTGCCAAGTCTACAGCTAGAGTTGATTGCACAACTGTATTAGCGATAGGGATGACTATAGGTGCTTGTTGTGTCTTTGGTGTTTCTTTTTCCTGGACAAGCTTGTCCATCTGTATCTCCATTTCCTTGATTTGGGTTGTCAACTGAAAAATAAAATTCGTCATGTCATCTTTTTATTTATATCCTTCTATTATTTATTTTGTTTGAGGATGTTCACTTTGAGGAAGTTTAAGTTGTTTCCTCAAGGCTGAAATATCCTCATTTTTCTTTTTGATTAATAACTCTTTAGCTTTGAAATTAGCAGGGTCATATCCCACCTACAAAACTAGTTCTTCCAAAGATTTGATCCTGAGATCTTTAGCATACAAATATGCTTTGTCCATTTTCATCTGATCCTTCATGTTAGAGATGGTATTCTGGAGTTTCTGAGAAATCATGGCTTTAGTTGTAACAGTAGAGTACAACATTTCTGAAGTCTTTCTATGGAATTCAATCTAATCAAGAGCATGATCCTTATCTGTTTGGACTTCCAAATCAACCTTCTTATAATCTGCCACTGTCTTAGGGGATTTGACTGTGGGCTGCAATACTAACATGATTAATTTGCTGCTTGAATAATCAAATGTAGACAGAAGTTTGTTTTGCACACTTGGTGTCTGCTTGAGATATTGAGAATAAATATTGTTTTTGATCTCTTCATTCTTTAGTTTGATTTGTTTGTATTTTTCTTTGATGTCCAGATCTTTCTCCTCAGCCGCTTGTGAGGAAGAGGATTCCATGCTCTGTTGTCTTTCTATCAACTATGCATCTTCATTTTCAATTTGTTCTTCATTCTGATTATTAGTAACTGGTTCATTGATGATGACAGTGGCAACATCTATGTTGGTATCTATAAGATTTGTTTCTTCAACATCAATTGTTACCTTCTATTTATCCACTGAATTTTACTTAGGCATTTTGTTGTATATTATCTTGAATTTTGTTTCAGTTGTAGTTTCAACAACATAGGCACCTTCTTCCCTTACTCTCTTGGTGGATTTTTCTGGCTAATCTGCAGTATTTAAAGTGTGACTAGTATCACTTTTATTCACTGCATCTATTAAGGTATTCTCTGTCCACTCAGTCTGATTTGCATATTTTCTATCTCTGGATTTTTTTCATGAATGAAGGGAGTTAACTTACATTTAACCCTTAGTTTACTGAGGATCCCTTATGGATCATAATTCCAAGGAAAACTTTCTTCAAATCTGAATTCCAATAGCTGCTTTGTTGCTTCTTTCTCTGCATCCCTATGATTGCAGATGAATGGCCCTATCTGATTCTTTAATTTGAATTGAGTTTTCTTCTTTGCTGCCATGAAATTTATAGAATCAGAGTTTAGGATTTGCCTGATATACTCCAAGGCAAAGATCCTCATTGAAACATGCTTGGGTAACTTGTAAGGTGACAAATTTGACCCAAAAACTCTAATCTCAGTATGTTTTACATATAAGTACCAATCACCAAATTTATTCTTCTCTGATAACTTTAATATCTTCTTCATTTCTTCATTTATCCTTGGTTTTTCTACTTTTGTTAACATTTTGATCACTGAATGTATGAATAATTCTGAAAATTCTGCATAAGTGAAATCTGCACATTCTTTCCTCAGCAAAGTAGTCCAGAAAATGACAGAAAGTGGATTTCCCTCTATGTCAAGCTTTTGAAGAGTAACTGGAATATTATATAATTGAAAATATAAAAACATGTGGAAGAAGAAGGATGTGTATCTAAACACTCCTTCAATTGGAAAATTGGTTAATTGATGATGGATATTATCTGCAATGTAACCAGCATAATCAAAGATTATAGATGGGGGTTTTCCTGGGGTAAAAGTGGATAAGAAACCCAAGATGGATGCATCTGCGTGTTCATCAGTGAAATACCCTAGGATGAAGGAAAGCATGGAAATCACATGTCTTGAACATTCCGGGAATCTGGAAGTGGAATATGGGGGATTTATTTGAGGAATCTCTACATGCAAAGGCATAAATGTCTAGAAAATCATGAATCTCTTGGGAAAATCTAGGCCAATGTAAAACTTGGTGAGAGCCTCTATAGATAAAGGGACTACTTGAGGATCATGTTGACATGCTGTAGTTTTAGCATTTGGTTAATAGATTCAGCAGTAATGGTGAGAAGCACTTCTTTGTTGGCATTTATTATGGCTCTCTGCTCAGGCACATAATACTGTTGACATAACTTAATCACTTCTTGGCATGGATGAGTTAATGGAACAACATATTTGGGCAAATGAGATTCTCAAATATGGACTTCTTCTTGATTATCTAAGGATTTCTCATAGCTACAGTTATGAATATCTAGCAGATTAAACTCAACAATTGGGTCTGCTATCTTGTAGTCAGTATCAGCTAATGGAGTGTTTTCAATGTCTATGACAGGGGGTTGCAAAGGATTTACAACAATAGCCATCTTAAAAGTCATAATTGGAGTTTATTTAGGCACTTTAGAACCTTCAGGATTGATAGAGCTCTGCTTTTTAGGCATTTTGGCTACTTCTGCAAGTTTAGATAGTTTGCAGAAGTATTTTTACTTTAGTAGAGGTTTCTTGGATAAAAATGGGCAAAATATGGGCTTCTCTTGGGTTTTTCTTGTCAATTCTGGATTCTCAATAGGATTTATAGGGTTTTACTGGTTTAGATACAAGAAACAAGGGTTTCTTGGGCTTTTTCACTGAGAAATTGGGCTAAACCACTTAAATATTGGGCACATAAGCTTTAAGATACCTTCAGAGGATTTCTGGCTTAATTTAGAGCTTAAACAATTTATAAAACTATAAAAAACTCACAATCTCTTTTAAAAACAACACGCAGCAAGAAACAGGGTTTTTGCATAAAATTTGACAGGGTATGGCCTATTTTTTGGGCTTTTTGGATAAATTTCAGTTGTTGTTTTTTAGGCTATGAATGAAATTTGTCTTTTAAAAAAGGTTTTTTCAATTTGAAACAGGTTTAATTTAGAAGAAAAACCTGTTATTCGCAGGTACAGGGTTTCGAAGTAGTTTCTGGGGTCTTTTAATAGGTTAGACAGTTCCTTGCTCATCTTTGGAGCAACGAAGAGCTCCTCAACAATCTTCAATGGCTGTGGGTTGAGTTTTACAGGCGTGTTGGCTTGAAAGCAGTGTAAAAAGGTTCGTTTAACAGTCGAGGGCTTTATACAGAGTTACTGCATAGAAAAGAGGGAATGAAATGTATTTTCAATGTTTATTATGCATTTTAGGGCAAACAGCGCCATCAATTAATGAATGTCAAGTCAGGCGGGAAGGGTGGTTTCGGCCTTCAAAGGGTCTAAAACCAGAGTGGTTATCGCGTGCAGTTTGGGCGGTAAGTAGTTTTGGAGCAAACCCACGCGATCCTATAAGAATCAACCACGTGGAGGAGAGAGGAAATCCAAATACTGCCCATTTCACATAGAAATGGAATGGGGAAATACGCACAATTTTATTTGCGAAACTGTGTATCCGTCTTCAGAACTCGGGATTGGACTGCGAACGGTCCAAATCAATGGGGGAAGTTGCGTCAGGATTTGGAGTGGGGTCCATGGTTGATCAATGCGGTGGCGAGGTTTAAACTTTATAAATAATCGTTTTTAAACGAAGTTTAAAACCTTAGGTTTTAATATGATATGGCGGGGGGTTAAATGTTTTTTATGTTTTTCGATTAAAACATTGACATATGTTTTAACCCTGGGTGCAGGTATATCATATAGCAAGCCAAACCTTTTAATAGGTGTTGTATTGCCATAGGGTGGGGGGTACTTTATTATTTTGATAATTTTTTAAACCAATGGGTTAATGGGCAGGGGTAATATTGCGCACATGGGGTATTATAGGACCCTAACAGTGGCTCCACTTGGGAATGGCATTTCCTGGTGAAATGTCAAGAAATTTTAGATCAGTAGCCTTTGGAATTTGAATTTGATGGCCCTGTAAGTATCTTCTGATATCTGCAATTATTCAAACTTATGATATTTACCTCTCAAAGCTTAGGGCCTTCTCTCCGAGCTTCAACTTGGTTAGGGAAACATCCAATCCAATCTAAAATGTTCAATGTATATGTACAATGATAAAAATAAATGAAACTAACTACTTGTTAACTCAAGAGAGTATTAGTGCTTCAACTTTCTGCCATTTACTGCTCCTTCGGATATCTCTGACCCATCTATTTCTTTTAGGTAGAAAGCATTATTACCTTTGTAACCATAAATGACATAAGGTCCTTTCCATAGAAAATAGAGTTTTCCATATTTTCCTTTGTCTTCCATTCTTGAATCCCATTTTAACACTTTATCTCCAATGTAGAAATCATCTTCTTTACTCCTTTTATCAAAAAAATTCTTGATCTTATCCTGGATGACTTGAGACTTGATATAAACTTCTTCCCTTGTTTGTTGCAAGTGAATAGTTTGATTGAACCTTCTTTGAATGTCATTCGTTTCAATTTGTAACTCTTGGATAATTTTCATCATTGGTACACCTAGGGAGGATGGAAAAACAACATCCATTCCATAGAAAAGTTGGTAAGGGGAGGTACCAATGGAATTTTTGGTAGTAAGTCTATTCCAAGTCTTTTTATTGTCTTCAAGTAACTTTTTGATGATGTTTACAAGACTCTTATTTGAGGATTCGGCTAGACCATTACCCTGAGGGTAATACGCAGTAGAATGGCCTAGGGTAATATGGTATTTGTGGCAAAAGTCAATCATTTTCTTGGATTTGAATGTTGCTGCATTTTCAGTAATTATCTTTTGGGCACATACAAATCTTGAAAGAATGTTACTTTCTAGGAAGGAGATAATGACAGTATCTGTGGCTTGCCTTAAGGGTATGGCCACAATCCACTTGGTAAAATATTCAGTGGCTGTCAGAATCCACTTATGTTGGGCTGATGATGGGGGGTGAATTTCTCCAATAGAGTCAAGACCCCATTGTTGAAATGGCATTTCAGTAGAGATGGGTTTTAAGGGTAGGGGTAACATCTTTTTCTTACCCTCAAAGATTTAGCACTTATGACAGGAGGTCACATATCTTTCTACATCAACAAGTAAGGTAGGCCAGTAAAAACCAGCTCTCAGAATCTTGTCTGCAGTAGTCTTCCAATAAATATGTCCTCCACAATCGCCTGCATGGAATTCTTCTAATATTTTGTTAGCTTCTTCTTTTAACAAAAAATTTAATAAAATCTCACTATGATCTCTCCAAAAAAGTACATTGTTTAAAATACAAAATGTTACTGCCTTAAGCTTTAGAAATCTTGCTTTTGTTCTTGATAAACCAGGAGGAGCTTGTAAGTTTAGTAATAAAAATATAATATCTGCATACCATGGTGAGTCTAAAAAGGCTGCACTGATCTCTGGAGTCGCCATCTCTTCTTGATCATCAACTTGGGAAATAAAATTTATGTATAGGGCGTTACAATTTGATTCAGCCATTAATATGGCTAAACCTTGACCTTTTATCAACTTGGTGGGTTTTATCTCTATGTCATATTCTAAGATAGTGGCAATCCACTTACCTCTTCTTCCAATATGACCATCCTAAGTAAGAATTCCTTTTACTACAGCATTAGGGACATAAGCAATGATGTGAGAATAGAGAATGTAAACTCTAAAGTCTTTAATAGCCTTTACCAAAGCTAAGGCTTGATTCTCCATGATATTATACTTCAAAGATGCATCTCTAAGTGTTCTACTAAATAAAGCTATGGGTTGTTCATAACCATGGTCATTTTTCTGCAGTAAAACTGCAGCAATGGTGTGTTCTAAAGAAAATGAGAAAATGATGAAATATGTTTTGAAATCAGGACTTATATGGACTAGAGTTTTGTTTTAAAGAGTCAAAAATACATCCATAAGACCAAGTCGTACCTCTATATGATTAGTTAGGCCTACTCAATAGATGTGACCCTTCATAACGATGAAAAATTATAAATTGACATGAATCCTCCACCAAAACTTAACCAAGGTCATGGTTGTTCTAAGGTGATATATGCGAGTCTCTAAGGCAATATTTGCAAGTTTTTTTGGAGTAGAACATGAGAGTTTTTTGTGTCATATAATATAGGAAAATACGATAATTTCTTAGGCTTAAATAATGTGAAATTTATAATTTTTTAAGTCTATAAAAGATATGAAAGTTACAAAGGTTATTCATGTGCAACTTTATTAGCTAAAGAAGGACTGCTTCCATGATGAAATGTGAGTTGAATAAGGATAGTAATGTGTTCCATAGGAGGATTGTACTAATTTTTTTATGCGATATAGAGAAGGATCATAAGGTCTACAAAATATAATATACAAGGAGAGTGAATTTATTTATGAGACATATACATCTAAAGGGTAGGTTTGTGACAATGATTGGAGGGCTGAATTGGGGATATTATGGAGGTATTTGTCTTGGTACTAGGTCTTGATATCTCATTTTGATCTGATTCTATAAGAAGAGCATTGATTGTTTTTTCCACCTTGTGGAGTTTTCTCCTTGCGTGGAGCCTACATCTCGTGTTCTCTAGTTTCTTTATGATCATCATGTAAGTTTTGGTAATTCTTTGATGAATAAAAACATAATAAGACTAATAAGAAGCCAAAAAAACTCACAAGGAATTATCATGAAATAGAAATCCTTCCTAATATACAAGAATCTTGATTTTAAACATGGTACCAAAGCTAAGGTTAGAAGGAGGAAGATCACATCGTTTTTGCAGTTGTACTTGAATTCTTCTTTGAAATCCATATCGAGTCTGAGTTCACATCTCTATTGTTTAAGACCATGAATTTGAATTAAAGAAGCTTGAATTACTCTATATGGAATTGATGTAATACTATGATAAGAGTTTCTTCATGAAGTTTGTAAGGAGGAGGTCCAAAATTATTGCAATTCCTATTACCTTCCTCATACTGTGAGATAATTTACCTTGACTATGCTACACCTAAATAGTGATCTGAGTTACCATCACTATAATAAAATCTGAAGGATTTTTTTTCATAAAGATTAAAATGTGATTTTGTGATCCAAGATTTTCCAAGGTTTTAATGAGATCCAAACTACTTCATCTGAAATATATTTTCTTTCGAGATACATCAACAGAAATATGAATTTTCATATGTTATATGAGTTACCCGTGACTTTGATCTAACACACTTATGATCAATGATCTGAATATTATCCTTGATGATTCGGTAGTGTGAATTAATTATTAAGGCATGACTGCAATCTGAGTTGCTTTATTTGAGTAATACTATGGTATTATGACAATGATATGTGGGTTACTTTCCTTGACATAATAGCGATATGCATGATATGAGCTACACCAATGATGTGTGTCATCTCCTCCAAGTTTTGGAAGTGATACAAGTTCTTATTAGGTATGCAAGATACTTCTTCTAAAGTAATACAAGTAATTGAAGTCTGCACTCTAAGATAGAGGCCATGATATGATCCATCCTAATGAAACTTCTCAAAAATACTTTAGACAAGGAATATCAAGCTCTCAAAGGGTAAGTTGGGTTGTGTGTTCTCAGATCTAGATGTGCTCATGGAGGACTTGTTCTTATAGTGAAGTAACCTAGTTCGAAAGAAGAATGTATTTGTGATTAGAAACTGAGTTCTCATTTGAAAAGAGGAAAATAACGAGCCTAATATATATAAGTTCTAAGCAATCATAATGGCTGAGATATCCCAATTGTAATAAAAACACCAAGGATATTATTTGAATGCTACAGGAGGGCCGAGAGGCAGTTATGGTTGTGGATTAGAGGCCTGAGAAACCTTAGGGAACAACGAAAGATAATAGGGTTTGTTGATTGTTAATGATGTGTGCTACAGGTTGAGGCTAGGGTTACTGCAGGCCTACAACATTGCTGAATTTTGAAGGAAAGCCAAGGTATAAAAAGGGTATGTGGTAGGGTTGCAAATAGATTAAGTCTTTTGGATGAAGGTTGCTACGGGATATGTCCTGAAACGATTGAGTTTATGTGTCCTAAATGAGGGTAGAATCCTAGCATGTACATTCCATCATATGTACCTATTATGCGGAATTGTGATCTACGAATAAATCAAATTCCCTAAGTGTGGTGTTTTCACTTAGAACAACAGAGGAAATAATAACTATCACTTTCTCTAAAACAATAAAATATACAGAATGGTAAAGGAGCCTACTTGTGATTGAATCGCTTCTCCTTCTCCTTATGTCGATGTTTTTGTCGCTCTCAATCCAACCCAAGTCGCTAGATCGATTCCTACAAACAAAAACAGAGAACAACAAAAAACATGCAATATACAAATATCTACTTATCTTACTCAAATAAAATCTATTATATATGAAATACATACATCATTCAAGAATACATTGCACAATAAATAGAGACATATGTATGGGAAAATGAATAAAAATATTTGTTAAAGAGTAGAAGGGGAAGATTACAACCAATGGATCGATTTGTTTTCAAACTGCTGTAGCTTCTTTCCAGCCTCATCAAATCCAGCATTATCCCAGCAGCATATCAGTACTTTCACTCTCTTATCAAATGAGAATCCAACAACATAACTTTACCAAAATTCTTCCTTCCCTAGAACTAGGATGAGTGCTCAATTTATAGGGAAACTGATGGTAGTTTCTCAATGAATAACTTTCTAATAATAGGCAAGAAATGTTCCCAAGTTTAGAGGTGTTACAAGGACACTTGGATTTTAATTTTGACACATATGGACCCTTCTAGAAGGCACTGGCCATGTGGAGATTCCTGGAACAATGAGAATTCTGCTCCGAGGTGACCAATGAACCCTTGATTTTCAGGAAGTGCACTGTAGTGAACCCTTGCATGGAGGAATTGGCACTACAATGCAGTTATTCCTTTCAAGTGAGCATTGGTGAGTCAATAGGTGATATAACATATACTTCAAACCTTGGAAATCTCACAATAGAAGCCATGAATGAAATGTCTTCACTTGGGGCCTGTAGCAACTAAAATATAAGGGGATGATAGACCCTATTTCATTGGTCCTATGGATGATGTCTTGTTTGACTAGGTCTTGGGGGATGATGCCCAAAATTACCTATAACATCTTCCCCCTAAAGCATGAAGTCAAAATAGTAATAGTATTTGGATGAGATGCTTTACGATGTGAAGATCCAGAACTGAAGTGGACGGTGACCTGCATCAATCTTACAATACATTACATCATGTTATATTTCATCTTGATCGTGAATTTCTGAGGGAGGCATTCCTATGCTCAACACATAAACTATCTAATAACATGTAAATAGTTCAAAAATTCGTCTACATTGGAATATTTCGCAATATAGACATGCCTATAGATATAGGCCCATGTCGGATGATGATCTATATGTAAATTCGTCGTACAGATGATGTGTAAAAAAATCTTGAAATCGAAGCCCAGATGGATGAAACTAGATCCGAGGTCTTCTTATCTCATTCACTCGATCCTTCAGGTACAATTCTAGCCATGCGAATATATGATTTGTAGTCGAACATGGTAAGACATCGTTTTATTACCAGCCAATGATGTGAGTTGTTAACAAATGTGAGAGACCCACCATTGATGTTAATGGCTCTCAAGGTACTGAAGTATATTTTGCAAAGCGTGAATATATGATTTGATGTCGAACACCCAAAAAAATCTTTCGGTCAAAGGTCCAGAAGCGAGAAATTGTCAAAGATGTAACAAGCCTCAGGGTACTAGAAGATGTTTCTAAGTAAAATTCTTGGATGATGAGTTGATGTCGACAGGAAGCAAATTTATCGCGAAACAGGAGTTACTGATTTCACAGACAAGAAGTGACTTGATATAGCAATGTTCAAGGATGATTTCATGAAAATGAAGGTTTATGAGTATTGCAGAAGGATGAGGATTCACTGGATGACTTCTCTTGAACACATCGGCGACACTGAGATGAGTTGGCAGCATTGACCAAAAACCGAAGTGAATGTATGATGAACCATAGGTACGAATGAACCATCAAGAAGATTACCCAACCCAAAAATTCACGATGATGGAGTGAAGGTGTCATGTTCAAGAGTGACCTACTACCATAAAGTGTTATGTTCACTTTCCCAAATTTTCCTCGGCCATTTGTTGACCAGTACCTCTTTATTTTTTAACAAGCTTGAGGAGGGTAACATATGATTGATCTATAATTCAACCCTTCGGGCGAATGCATCACTATTTAATAATTTAATGAGTCTAGCGATAAACGAAACTCGATTCTTGCCATGATCGACAATTCCGTCACTATTTTATGTTTTAACGATTCTAACAACAGTGACAGCCTAGTCCTTTTTCATATTTAGAGAGTTTGAAAAAGAGGAAAAAAGAAAACTCCATGAGTCATTTTTCATAAATTTCTCGCTCAGGTCCGAAGAAGTGTAAAATGATACCAGAGAGAACCTCCTAGCCATTTTCGACTAAGGTTTTCCTTTTTCGTAAATAATCTATCTCAGTCTGGAAAAGGGTTAAACTTATACTGAGTAGATGTCCTTTCATTTACTTTTATGACTCCAAGAGCTAAAAGAAGACTCCAAGGGTTCCTTTTTCGCTGTTATCGAAACTCAAAAAAGAGATAAAATTGCGCTTCAGGTCCCTTTTCATTTTTATCAAAGCTATATAAATAAGGATAAAATTATGCTTTGTGGTCAAAACATTATTGAATAAGTGTGCACGATTAATCTGTTGTATCAGTTGTAAAACATGTTCAGAACACCATCAAACGGATTAAAAATACATGTTTCATAGAAAAAAATGAATAAAAACCATAGTCACAGCATTAAATATGATTTGAAACAATCAAATTGACTAATTAAAAGAGTTTTTACCATTTGAAAGTTACCATTTTAGAAATAGGAGCTCTGAACCAGTTTTTGCCCCTGAACTTCAGCAGTTGATTGCGAACGATTCTGTGGACGATTTTCCTCACTGTTCAATCCAAGTTGGAGCTATGAACCTTCTCTTTCTTTCAGTAGAATTTATGTTTCATTTCATTGCAAATTTTTAGGGTTTTGAGACCCTTAGGGTAAATATATAATAAACTAAGGGCAACACACCCTTGAATGTCGAAAGGTGTGTTGCAGTGCACTCAAATTGAAGGCCAGATGTACTACAACGTTATGTCCCTTGACCTGGGGTGCGTTGGGTGCAATTTTCATTTTTGTTTCTTGTTGTGTGACCATAATTTCCCAAGTTTTTTGCATGAAAAGGGTCCTAATGAGTCTTATTATTGTGTTTCAGGTATTCATTGGATCAAAATGACGATTAAATGGAGGGAAAGAGAACATGAAGAACAAAACATGATTTCCCTAAATGATCCAGGTACAGTAAGAGCCCTCAAAGACTGTTGGTTGCTAAAGTACTTTAGATTGTTGGGTATGAGGCAAAAAATGGAACTCTTGTAGTTCCTTGTTCGTTCATGGGACCCGAAGATACAGGCTTTTCACATTGGGGAAAAATTGGTCCCAATATTAGTGGAGGATATTTATTTTCTCATAGGAATATCGAGGCGAGGTCCACCCATTTCTCTTTCAGGGTCTGCTCTTGGAGGAGAGTCAGTGAGAGATTACATAATGCATCACTGCCATCCAGGGAATGAACCTAGTAAGGATGGGAAAATGAACATCCACGATGTACGTGATTTTCCTTTAAGGACCATCCTATTCACTATTGCAAAGCTTGTCGGTTCCGCTACACCACATGTGGCAAACAAATGATACATGTAGTATGCACTGGTGTGTTTGGAACCAAAATTATTTAACTGGGCTAAAGCTGTCCTTTTTCAGGTGAAAGAACAACTGATTAAGGAAAAGGGAGGAAGGAAGGAGAATTTCAACTATGGCTCGATCATGATCTCCTTTTCCTTAGAGCAGATTTCATTGATGCAACCCCAACATGTTACACTAGGTATGTCTGGCCCTAGAGATCCACGGATGCAGAGATGGGTAAAATTGATGGCTAGACATGTTGGTCAATCAACCATCGTATTCTCTACTGCATTCTTCGCCTGATTTAGACAACATATGGTTTCCATCGATGATTATGCATATGCAGGCATAGACCTCCGAGGAGATCCAGACTTGATTCTACCAAACGGACCTTAGTGAGGTGCAATTGGTAAGAATGTTTTGACCATGTTTTTTTATTTTTCTAAGTTTTATACATCTTTTTGTATTTTGATGTTTCTGTTAGGTCCCTATATTACTAGTATAGTCCCTTATTGTTGTTAGTGTAACCCCCTTATTGTTATTATTATTCCCTTGTAACACCCATATTGTTATTATTGTGCCCTTAAATCATTATTGTTAGGTTGGCTAGGATTACATTGTGGCCCCACTAGGATTACATTGTGGCCCCATGGACTCCTATATATAGAAAGGAGGTTTTGTAATTTGTAGTATCCAAGAATTGTTCATTCATGTAATGTATTGGAGGTTTCCCCCTCGAAGTGGGTTATTTCTAAGCCGTTGATATCTCTTTTCTTCTATTTTTGGAGCTGGTTTCACAACATTTGGTATCAGAGCTTTGGATTCTAGGGTTTCGCTGCTCCAAACAGGTCATCATGGAATTTTCTCTATAACTTGTTTTCTACAAAGGTTCAGAAGTTGCAGTTTTTAGAGTGAGAAGCCGAAATCCTGAGGAACATTGTCGCAAAATTTCAGAGCTTGTTTCGCAATAATTTCGGAGATATGATATGTGGAAGTTAGGGATTTTTGCAAGCTCTTGAATTTCATCTAAAAAGGTAAACGCAGAATTTTCACTATAAATTTTTTTCTACGAAGGTTCAGAAGATGAAATTTTTAGAGCATGAAGCCAAAATATAGAGGAATACCATCACAAAATTTCATAGCTTTTTTTGCAACATTTGTGGAGATATTATCTGTGGAAATTAGGTCTTTTTCAAGCTCCCTAATTTCATCTCAAAAAGGTTATCATGGAAAAATCTTCATAACTCTCGCTCTGAGCATCGGATTGGAATGATGTAAAAAGTGACTGGAAGTACATGGAATTCAATTTCCTTTCTATAAATTTCAGAACCAAAGGAGCAAACAGTGACACATGGCAAGTCATACAAGTTCGCTCTACTGAACTAGTCCATAATTAGGTCATTGTGGGAGATTTGACATAACTTTGCCTTGAAGAATCCAAATCAAGTCAGACCTGTGGAATTTGAAAGAAGCATCAGAGGAATACTACAGGGCCAAATTTAAGATATTGAGGATCTGCAAGTATAGAGATAAGTCAATTTCAATCTCAAGCTCCTCAAAAGCAAGTAAAAGGTGTGTATTTTTTTTTTTCCGAATTGCATAAGTCTTGTTTGAAGAATCAAGTTGAATTGATTCCAAGGGCATATTGTAGAATAGATATCAGTATTGGATTCTCAAATGGCCCCTAAAAAGAATTCAACACCCATTAAGCCTTTATAAGGCTTTACTATGACTCATGAAGACTAAGAATGGCAACATGATATATCAAAATTACAAGAGCAAGTGCAACAAATTTTGCTCTCGCAAAGAGCAACAAAAAATGACATGGAAGTTTTGAAGAAAGGCGTGGAAACTAAGATGGATGGTTTGAAGAAAGGCGTGGACTCTAAGATGGATGGTTTGAATAATGGCATGGAAGCTAAGATGGATGGCATGGAAGTTGGCATGGAATCTAAGATGGATGGCATGGAAGCGAAGATGAAAACATGAAGAATGATCTAAAAGAAGACATAGAAGGTTTAACAAAGTTGATACAAGAAATGTTTCCTAATGGTGAAAAGATAGTAGAGGAAACTCATGATGAGAACAAAATAAATGTTAATCGTGATTTCATAAACTCTAATGTTGGAGAGAAGAACCACCATATTCCAAAAATGGATATGAGGAAGTTTGATGGAAAGGATCCTATAACATGGATACTATATATGGAGCAATATCTTAATCTCAATAATGTGCAAAACACACAAAAGGTACACATTGCAACTTTACATTTAGAACAAAATACATTTGTATGGTATCGATGGCTTTGCTCCCGTAAAAAAATTGTCACTTGGTCAATTTTTATGGAGGAAATGATAGCACATTATGAGGATACAAAGAGCAACACTTTCTTTCGCCAATTGATAAATCTCAAACTAAAGTGTTCAGTGGGGGAGCACATTGAGGACTTAAAAAAATTGAATATAAGGGTAACTGATATTCCAGAGGAACACAGAATTGATCTCTTCATAGGTACTTTAAAGGATAACATCCAACATGAATTTCGCAATTTTGGAACCTGATTCATTGGAGAAGGAATCAAGGTTGGCAAGAAAAATTGAATGTAAAATTATGGAGACAAGGAAGCCTACAACTCACTTCTATAAAGATGGAAGTGTTGCTACTCCTAGATTTCCACAACCTACAAGGTTGACACCACAACAATTGGAAGAAAAAAGAGCAAAAGGGATTTGCTACAGTTGTGATAGAAAATACACTAAAGGTCATAAGTGTGCTGAGAAGAAAATATTTTACATAGATTGTGAAGAGGAAGAAGAAAATGAACAAGAATCTCCAAAAGAAGAGGATATACACCAGGAACCAGCCCTAGAAGAGGAAGAAATGAGTTCGACCATATCGTGTAATGCATTGGCAGGAATTACCACTCCTCAAACTCTCAAGATAGATGGAAATATCAAGAAGAAAAAGGTAATAGTGTTGATTGACTCAGGTAGCACCAATAATTTTATTCATTGTAAGGTAGCCAAGGAATTGATTGTTTCATATACCCAGCACCAGAATGTCAAGTGATGGTTGTAAATGGAGGAACTATAAATTTCTCTGGAAAATTCCATAATATCAAGATAACCATGGGGGAATATGTATTGAATAGTCCAATGCTTTACATTCCTATGGGAGTTGCTAATGCTGTACTAGGAGTACAATGGTTACAATCTTTGGGAACGGTAGCTTTTAATTTTCAAGAACTTTTCTTGAAATTTTTTTCATAAGGAAAGGAAGTCGAATTACGGGGTATAGTAGGGAAGCCAGGAAAGATAATAAGCTCTAATGCCATGACAAAGCTTCTAAAGAAATAACAACGAGGCATAATTGCACAATTATGCTCACTAGAAATTCCAACATCAAAATCATCTATTTCTGCAGAACTCTAAAAAGTCTTGGATAGTCATTCCAAGGAGTTTGAAACTCCCAAAGGACTCCCACCTATTCGTGATCATGATCATGCTATTCATTTGATTCCAGGAAGTGTTCCTCCAAACATTAGGCCTTATATATATCCATATGTCCAAAAGAGCGAAATTGAACGTATGATTGCAGAAATGTTAGAGGCAAGTATAATTCAAACTAGTCAAAGTTATTTCTCTGCTCTTGTAGTATTGGTACACAAGAAGGAAGGATCATGGTGCATGTGTCCGGATTATAGGGAGCTCAATAAGCTCACCATTAAAGATAAATTTCCCATTCCTGTGATTGATGAATTATTGGATGAATTACATGAAGCAATTTATTTTACCAAGTTGGATCTTCGTTCAAGATATCATTAAATTAGAATGAAGACTGAAGATATTCCAAAAACAACATTTCAAACTCATGAGGGTCATTATGAATTTTTGGTCATGCCTTTTGGCCTTACCAATGCACCTTCTACATTTCAAGGGTTGATGAATTCCATTTTCAAACCCTTCCCTAGAAAATTTGTGCTAGTATTTTTTGATGATATACTAATCTACAGCAGGTCTTGGAAGGATCATGTTCAACATGTTGACAGCGTGCTCAAACTATTGCAGGAGAAACAATTATATGCAAAAACATCCAAATGTTTCTTTGGAGTACAAGAGGTGGAATATCTGGGTCATATTGTATCTCACGAGGGTGTTAAGGTAGACCTAACAAAATTAAAGCCATTAAGGAATGGAAAGTCCCCACAACCATAAAGAAGTTGCGAGGATTTCTCGGGTTAACAGGGTATTATCGCAAGTTTGTTAAGAATTATGGTAGAATAGCAGCACCTCTAACAACATTATTGAAGAAAGATGCATTTTCATGGACTCCTGAAGCAACTAAGGCCTTTGAACGTCTCAAAGAGGCAATGTGCCTAGCACCGGTCTTAGCTACACCAGACTTCACAAAAACCTTTATTGTGGAATGTGATGCCTCAGGAAATGGAATTGGTGCAGTTTTAATGCAGGAAGGAAGACCCATTGCTTTTGAAGGTCGTCCAATCAAAGGAAAGTATTTACAAAAACCTATTTATGAGAAGGAAATGTTAGCAATACTGCATGCACTAAAGAAATGGCGAACTTACCTAATGGGAAGACACTTCAAGGTAAAAACTGATCATGATAGTCTTAAACACTTTTTGGAATAAAGACTATCTTCAGAAGAGCAGCAAAAATGGGTCACAAAGATGTTGGGTTATGACTTTGAAATAATCTACAAAAAAGGAAAGCTTAATGTTGTTGTAGATGCACTCTCAAGAAAGAATGAAGAGGTGGAAGCATTGCTTTGTGCCATTTCTATTGTCCAACCAAATTGGATAACCGAAGCAAGAGATGAATGGAAGAAGGACAAAGATGTATGGACACTCATTCAAAAGTTGCAGCAAGATCCTAGTACATCTGATACATTTAGTTGGAAAAATGATTCCTTATGGTACAAAGATCGCTTATATCCTTGTAAGAATTCCCAACTAAAACAAAAGATTCTTCTGGAATTGCACACTTCTCCTTTAGGAGGACACTCAGGATTTTTAAAAACTTACCACAGGGTGAAGAAAGAAATTTTTTGGGATGGCCTTAAATCTGATATTCGAAAGTTTGTGGCGGAATGTTTGGTTTGCCAGCAGAATAAAGTGGAAACAATTAAGACCCCAGGACTTCTACAATCTTTATCCATTCCAAGTCAACGTTGGGAGGAGATTTCAATGGATTTTATCACAGGTTTACCTAAGTCCGAAGGAAAGAGTGTCATCATGGTGGTAGTTGATAGACTTACCAAGTATGCACACTTTTGTGCATTATCTCATCCATTTAAAGCAAGTACAGTTGCTACTAGATTTATGGACACAATTCAAAAGCTACATGGAAACCCAAGGGTTATTGTGAGCGACAGAGATCCCATTTTTACTGGAAATTTTTGGATGGAGTTATTTTCTTGTTTGGGTACTCAATTAGCTCGTAGCTCATCTTATCATCCTCAATCCGATGGTCAAACTGAGATAGTAAATAAATGTTTGGAAGGATATCTTCGTTGTTTTGTATCTGATAAACAAACACAATGGGTCAAGTGGTTACCTCTCACCGAATGGTGGTATAACACTTCCTTCCATACTGCAGCAAAAATGACCCCATTTATGGCACTTTATGGATATCATCCACCATCCATCACATCATATTTAAGAGAAAATTTGAAGTTTCAAGCAGTGGAAGATCACATCGAGCATCAGCAAGAAGTTCTCCAACTCTTAAAGGATAACCTGAATTTGGCACAAAATCGAATGAAACAACAAGCAAATCAACATCGTAGCGAGAGAAGTTTTGATGTAGGAGATTGGGCATTTTTACGGCTACAACCATACAAACAAATGTCCCTCAAGCAAGCAAAGAAGGATAATAAATTATCGCCAAAGTACTATGGTCCTTACAAGGTGTTGCAAAAGATTGGTACGATGGCATACAAATTGGAGCTTCCTGCTTCTTCGCGAGTACATCCAGTTTTCCATGTTTCATGCTTAAAGAAGGTTATAGGTGAAAATCTTCCAGTTCAAACAATATTGCCAGAACTTGATGAGGAAGGGAAAATCATATTGGAACCTGAAGCAGTCATGGAAACAAGAACTTGACAGCTACGGAATCGATCAATTTCAGAGTATCTCATCAAGTGGAAGAACTTACCCACCGAATATTCTACATGGGAGGATGAGAATTTTATACAGAAGCACCCAGAGCTACTCAAGCGTTGAGGACAACACTTTTTTGAAGGAGAGGGGCATGTTAGGTCCCTATATTACTAGTATATTCCCTTATTGTTGTTAGTGTAACCCCCTTATTGTTATTATTGTACTCCTGTAACCCCCATATTGTTATTATTGTGCCCTTAAATTATTATTGTTAGGTCAACTAGGATTACACTGTGGCCCCACTAGGATTACATTGTGGCCCCATGGACTCCTATATATAGAAAGGAGGTTTTGTAATTTGTAGCATCCAAGAATTGTTCATTCTTGTAATGTATTGAAGGTTGCCCCCTCGAAGTGGCTTATTTCTAAGGCGTTGATATCTCTTTTCTTCTATTTTTGGAGCTGGTTTCACAACAGTTTCCCAAGACTAAACTAAAGTTTTTATATTTGCAGACGTAGGTTGAGTTCGACCAGTGGGTCAACCAGAGCAAAGAGCAGAGGAACCTGTAGAGAGGGCTATTGGGAGAGCAGTCCTTCGGGATCTAGATATGACCGAGACTCTTATTGAGCTACAACAGCACATAAAGGGAATGAATCTCGAGATTCTAGATTTCCAGATTGAAGAGTCACCTATGATACTGCAGCGCCATACTATTGGTGTTCCTAACTGCTGAATGCGGTTATTGCGTAGGATAGCTAGATCAATAGCTTGTTATCATGAACATCACTAGTTTACTTTGACATTTTGCATACATTTTGAGGTCAGATGACCAATGTGTCTTGGGCACAAATTTTGTAAAAACCTATAACTATCTATCTATTTTCTCTTAGTGTCTTCCTATGTTTATTGCCCAATCCTATTCAATTACGTGATGTGAATTGAAAATATGTCTTTACATGTGTTGCATATGTATGTTTATAACAGAATTTTCTAAGGAATCAGTTAATGTGTTCAAGTTTCTTGAAATGTGTTGATATTGAATGAAAAAAAAAAAAATCCAAAATTCGAACTCTTAGGAACATACGATGCAGTGTTGGATTTCTGACAGTATAAACACTAGTTAGTTCCGGTACCACAAGTTGTGAGTCTAACCTAATGATGATACGGTTAATACCAAATGAAATGGGATCAGAGAGAAGTTTTATAAACATGTTATACTCATCAATATTGTTTGTAGATAGACCAATACAAATCCCTTGAAAACTCACTAACTCGCCCTTCAGAGTGAAAATGTCCCAGGCTTCAGAGGATAGAATATGTGTACTACGAATAGCGCCACCAACATACCCAACGAATGGTTCCAAAGATTCAGACATCTGCGATGAAATGTGAAGCGGGTTACTAACTTCAAAAAAACTCTATAAAAACAAACTAAGACAGTAAATGTAAATCAAAAGCATATATACAATATAATACAACAGTTTACTACGCTCATGTTTAAGCATAGTAACATTTGAGATACAACCTATTTGGGGGTTGCGCCAATGGAATTCTATTATAATATACCAACTCGTAGGCTCCCTTAGCAAGAACTATTTTGACAATATAGGGGCCATGCCATAATGGCTCAAATTCTCCTGTACATGTTACATTAGCTTCCTGAACATAAATTAAGACCAGGTCACCCTCTAAGAAGATGCAAGGCTAGACATGTTGGTCGTATTGCGCCTTTATACTTCTCTTATGCACTTCGTTGGAAAATGCGACTTCACGACATGTTTCGTAAGATGGATGAGGTTAAAAAGATGTGCTTATTCTGTAGAGGTGTCAAGTAACAAGTAAACGGTGAGTTTTAACAACAATATTTCACATTGTATAGGAAAGATAGCTTCCAGACCATACACCAATTGAAAGGGGGTAAATCTAGTTGCGTTTCTCACCGAGGTTTGGTATGCCCACAAAGCCGAGTACAGGATCAATGCCAATTTCGTTTATTAACTCCTATCATTCGTTGAAGCATTCGTTTAAGAATGTTGTTAATAGCCTCAACTTGTCCATTGGATTGTGGATAGTAGGGAGTAGAACTATCATGTGACAGTCCTAATTTGGTAGTCAAATCATTCATCATGTGATTTCAAAAATGATTACCATGATCTATGACTATAGCCTGTGGAACACCAAACCATGAGATGACATGATTGAAAAATAATAATGCAGATGTTTCTCCTATGTTATTGAATGTAGGCACCACTTTGGCCCATTTGGTAAAGTAGTCTACTGCGAAAAAAATATAACCATGCCCCCCAGACGAATGAGGGTTGCAGGTCATTAAGTCAAAGCCCCATTCTGCAAATGGTCCCATAGTGATAACATGATGCATAGTTGCTGGTGGTTTGTGGATTTTAGGATAAAAAATCTGGCATGCATGATAACTTCTGATCGCGAGGATGCAATCGCGAAATATGGTAGGAAAAAATTAATTGGCACAGAGTATCTTCTGTGCGGTAATGTATCCAGACAAGTGTCCACCACAAGACCCAGCATGACAATCATTTAAAACCTTTTCGGCCTCCTCATGAGTGAGGCACCTCCTTAAAATCGTATCAAAACCATGACGATAAAGTGTATCACCGACAATCAGATAATATTTTTCTTGGTATCGAATACGTCTATGTTGAGAGCGAGAGGTATCTAGCAAAAATGTCTAGGTTTGGAGATAAATGATAAAATCCTCATACCAAGGATCATATGATCCAATCAGAAACATAGACTCATCAGGAATTGATGGTTTCGATGTAGTAGCAATACTATCAGAGAGAAGAGCACAGAGAAGCTTAACCAAAACTAAAGACTTATTTGACTTGGATTTGATGAATTCCAAATCAAATTCCTATAAAATGATGATCCATTTTGAATATTTCCCCCCCAAAAATTTACGTGACAGAATGTAAGTCATGGGGTTGCAATCCAAAATGAAAATGATCTTCCGGAACAGGATATAATGGCGAAATCTTTGGACAGCTTGAACGGCCGCCAAGGTGAGCTTTTCAACGTATGAATACTTGACTTCTGTATCGTTGAGATTATGACTCAAATAATATATCAGATGTTCTATCCCATATTCTTCTTGGAATAATACCATATAAATGGTCGTATCAGCCATGGCGATATATAAGAAATAATCACTTTGATAATTGGGGGGATACATTAATGATGCCCGGACAAGTGTATCCTTGACAACATCAAAAGAAGCTTGCACAACCTTGTCCCAATGGAAGGGAATCCCATTTTTCAAGAGTCGAGTAAATCCTTTAGCCATTTCGGCATAGTTGCCTATGAACCTCCTTAGGAAGTTAGCCTTTCCTTGAAGTTTCTGTAACTGAAGAAAATTTGATAGTGCAAGCAAATCAAGAATGGCCTGGACCTTCAATGGGTCAATTTGAATTCCTTCTTTTGAGACAAAAAATCCTAGAAAATGACCAGAACCAACGCAAAATACACATTTATGTGGATTGAGGCATATTTTGTAGTGTCGACAGCATAGAAAGATAGCTCTCAAATGCATCGGTTGATCAGTACGGTTTTGTGAATGCGCGGGTAAATCATCTAGATAAGTTTGAACTATGTACTTGATGTCATTGAAAGCATAATCCATTGCTCTCTGAAATGTTGCCCCAATGCTCTTTAAAACAAATGGGAGTTTTCGATAAGTGAATGTGCCATAGGGACATATGAATGTTGTCTTATATTGGTCCTCTGGGCGGATATTGATTTGATTATAACTGTAAAATCCATCTGTTCGCTTGAGGGGTCTTGACCCAAGTTTGGATTGCAGGGTTTTCCAACAAACCCCTATACTACTGGCCCTTTCGACAATGACCTGCTTGCGCAGGTCAAATTCTCACTCTAATTAGTATGGGTGGGTGCTGGAACCAGGTTTCCGCACCCTGAGAAAGGATAGGTAAGGCAAGCAGAGTTGCGCTAGACCCTATGATTCCCAGATTACCTTGTTCTGCACAAGGTCAATTAGGTCTCTATTCGTATCCACATGTGCTAGATCTATAATTATATGCTTTTATGACAGTAGCACAATATTGCATAAATAGAATAGAACAAATCCAGATACAGAAAACACACTTACACAGATCTTCGCAGCTTAAATACAGAAAATGCACAATGCAGTAATTACCAACGATTCACACAAAGAGTACTCACAGATTCAATTCTCTATCAACCTTTCTTATTCATTCATTCATCAATTCTTCCTTAAAATTCCCTTCCCAGCCTATGCACACAGCAGCAAGGTCCGTACATAGATGGACTTGGATCTCTGCGCACACAGCCAGCAGGATTCCTTTCCCCAAAACCCAAACAGATAGCTTAAACCACAATTTGCATCAATAGCTCTTCATTTCCTACCTTACAATACAAAATTTTCCTCTATTTATAATAATATAGCCTAGACTTTTCTATGGTCCGCAAACCGTGGTTTTCGGACCCCTGGTTTACCTTTTCACCCATTACAATGCTTTCAGGGCTTTGACCCACCCCAAAACCCCTGTGCTAGACTAAATCTAATGAAAATGATTCAAAATGGACCAGTTTCGTAGCTTGTAGGATACCCTGTTCCAACAGTCCCCCAACACAATCTTGTGACTCGTCCCGAGTCACTGCGGTGTTGCGGCCTCGATCTGCGCACGCATGGTATCCAGAGTGCGGGAGAGCAGAGGGAGCACTTCCTGACTCTGGACACCAGCTCGCTATGCAATGTTTACAAGTGTCAGGGAGGCAGGGCCATTTGGAGCCGCAGTAACCTGTTCTAACATCCGGTGGAGGCACGCAATGGCGGTATGAGCATCCTGGGAGATCTGGAGGGCGGTATCGCCCCATGGTTTCAATAATTTTTTGACGACATGCTTGGCGTGGTGAAGATTTGGAATTGTGTCCATGACGGCCAAATGTTGCGCAGAAATGCTGGAGGGCAAGGGAGCGCTTATCTGATCAAGATCAGCTTCCGCCTGCCGTAAGTCTTCCTGTATATGTTGAAGCATAGAATGGTACCGGACCGTTGTCCAGATCTGCGTAGCTATGTTGACCAATTGCATACCCTACATAAGCTTCTCCTGAATAATATTTGTTGCTTCTGTGACCAAGGCAACCCGCTGTGCCCGAACTTCCAGAGGTATTTCATAATACTGTCACGCAGTCCGGTCACGGTGGCAAACCTCTTGCAACACCGTGATGTATAATCCTTGTAGCACTTCACAGGATAGCTGCGCCAAGTCTATTTGTATGTCCGCAGTGGTTGGAGCATGATCGTTAACTAGGGCAGTGTGAAGGAGCGAACAGATATGGATTCTGCTGGTCGGTAATATGGGACTCTGGAGAAGTCACAACATATCCCTATATCTCAGTGTTCCTTCCTGGCGCAGGACCAGTCGTGACCTGATTTCGACACTGTTGGTGGGGGACCATGATAATAGCATACCCTCCTCTGTTGTATCATCTCAGGCCATCCAACTGGGTCTCGCGGTCGTCCCCAGGGTGCGAAGGTTGGGTACTCCTAACGCACAACTATGGTGCCTCTCTGTGCGGGGTTCACAGGCAATTCCCTCTGCAGGAGGCCAACGACCAATCATTTGATCAAACTCGACATTCCCCGGCCCTCTCAATATGATTTCTACAGGTGTTGAACAGCCATGGATCGAATCATTCGGCGGGTTAGGGACCGCCATAGCAACAGAGGGATAGGCGTCCAAGAAAATGTCAATGATCCTAGTAAGCCAGTCGGCGAATAACAGGGGCATGGTGTAGAGACAATATGTAGTCTTTTGTGAATTTATCCTGCTATTTGCACATTTTCCGGAGCTATCTAATGGTGGAGTAACCCGTACGTGAAACTTACCATCGATCGTTCGAATCAAACTTACCATAAATGTCCGCATTGATGGCCTACCACCCATTTTGCGTAACTGTAAGGTTCATTTCTTATCAAAGTGGGGTGGTCTAACGGTCGATATTCATACCTGAGGACTCTCCCACGGATCCTTAGACCTCGGATGATGCTTGCGTGCTGTTCACGTACCCCGAATTAAGGGTGATGCCAGGTGTTTCGTAACAAGGTTCTGGTACCAGTTCAACAATTTGGCCACCAAACCTCTCGATCGGTGCGCTTCTCCCTTGGTCGGGATATCCTTGTTCGGTAGGTCAGCGTCAAGCATCTTCGTGCCATCTGTCACCTGAAGTGTTCGCAACTTCTCCCAAGTGAGGAATACCGGCCCTTGCGTATCCCACCAATGCATGGGTGCTCTGCACATGGTTAGCGGTAGTGCCCCTAGCCTACGTTCCCTGGGAATGTTGGCTTCAATCAACTTCATAATATTACCTGTGTTATCATGGTAGGGCAGGTCTCTTACCTTGGTAGAGATGCAGCAGATATTCCTGGTGGTCTGAAGACATCGTAGCGTCGAAACCTTGTGCAACCATCCTTGCCAGTTTTCTAGTTCCTCATCAAAGTCGAAGAAACATTCACTGTCCTTTTCCTAGCAGAGTACTCCTTCGATCGTGGGGTTAACCCGATCTTTGTCTCGTGCAGTTAATTTGTAAATGTGATCTATTTCCTCCTCCTCGTAGGTTGGCTTTGTATACCGCGCACCTTCTGCTGGATCTAGTGGTACTATTACACACGTACCGTTGTTCTCAAACACCATGCTGCGTTTTTTGAGATTGATGACACCCCCCATGTCTATAGCCCAGTCCAGTCCTAGGAGTGCAGGGTAAGGATCCATATCCTCCAGAATTTCTATGACTTCAAAGTCAACTAGTAATTTTACTCCTGTGATATCTACCATGACTTTTGGCAACCTCCCCATAGGGATGATCTTCTGTTGATTTTCCATGCGCAGCTAGATGGTGGACCATTCCAATTTAGGCTCTCCCATTCATTGCCATGTTTACTTTGGTAATACGTTCGCATCTAACCCAAGATCGAGAATAACTTGATCCATCTCATAGTTGCCAATCTACGCAGTCAACTGCATTTCACTCCCAGTGCATTTTTTATAACTGTATAGTTTTTGTACATCCCTGGTCTCAGGAATAGAGTTGGGCCAGGCTACACAGCTATTCAATAATACTTGAAAATTTTCTACAACATGTGGGTTACGTAGCAGTTTCAGACATGCCTTCAGAAAGGGCTCAACCCCTTCCTCTATCTTGAGGTGCGTCGACAGCTGCGCGAGGGCTGCTAGTGGTTCTTGTTCTTTGAAATTCACTCCTTCCCATGAGGCAAGCTCCTCCTTTGCTCCCTGGGTGACCATCCTGCTGCGTGTCATGACTTTTATGCTCAGATCTACATTCCTTAGCTCGGTTTTAACTCTTTGCACATTCTGCGTAGGGGTGGGTTGTTTTTCCTGCATCTTGGCTATTAAAATTGGGCAATCCTCCACCACATGGTCCATCTGCCTACAATACTTGCACAATGGCCTAGTGGGATTTGGGCATTCTCTGGTGAAGTGTCCTATCTCTTCGCAGTTATAACAGATTAGCTGCCCACGTCCTCATCCTGCACTTCCTCCCCGACCTCCTCTGCCCCGAGCTGGGGATCCTCTGAGGTGAACAGACGGTCTTGGCAATGCAGGGTTTGATTGTACCCTATATAAGTTCCCACGATCTATCATCAAGTCATAAGTAAAACATTTATGCTCATCGTGTCCTACCGATCGGTAGAACCTGCACCATTGTTGCTTTAGTTCTGGGACATACACACCTAGCTGAGGGAAATGGTTTGTATCATGCAATCCTGCTACTCGACAATCGTCACACCACAGCGCAGGTCCGCTCAAACCTAGTCGTGATAGGATGGGTTCCCCACTTGCTCCTAGGCGTATCAGACTAGGTCCTCCCACCTGCATGTAATCTACCAGTAGAGGGCATTGATCCTTCGTGTGTCTAGATACCCGACATCCTATGCACCATAGATCTGCACGGCCATCCTTTCCTCGTTCCTTTCGCAAGTTCTGAATTTCCATATGCATAGCCCCAATTTGTTCTTGAATTTGCTGTACCCCTACCGACATATCTTCCCTGGGTGCAACTTCTAGTTTCATAGCAACTTCCACAGCTTTTTCCTATGATTCAAAGGTTTGGTGACTCATTGGCGTGTGTAGGTGAGGTAACAACATAGCGATGAACCATTCTGTATGTTGCCTATCGTCATACTTGAATCCTCCTTCCCTGAGTGCTCTCTTCAATCATTGATCAACCTCCCATACCGACTCAGACGCACCTTGATTGAAGTCCTTTACTTCTGCTGCCAGCTGAGAATAAGATTTTGGCTTTCGAAACTGTTGTTTCAGAGTGTCTTTGATATCTTGAATAGATGCAACCCAATTCTAGGCAATGTATCTCATATACCAGTCCAGTGCTCTATCCTCGAATGCCAGGGATAGCTGCGCCCTCTTCACCATATCGGTTGCCACATTCTGCGTAGTCTAGACAGAGTCTGCAAAAAACCAAAATCGGTCCATATCTTCATCCCCTACCCCCTTGAAGGTAGGTAATCTTAGATGCGCAGCCATATCGCTGTTCGGCAGGGTTGGTGGTATGGGAGAGTTCTTACCTTTGTGCTGTCTGGGCGGCGGTGTAGCTGGGGGATATTGTGTTGCTGGTTCTTGCAACGGATTATAGGTGGATCTCTCCCCGTCAAGGTTCGTGTGATAGTAATTTCCACTACGCGTCGTGCTTCGGTCTAGATCCGAGGTCATTTAGTCGATATGACTACACAGAATGCTTTTTTCACACAGTAATATTTTAATCAGCAGTGGTAATGTCCTCAGAAATTTGCCTCGGAACCCTTTAAAGAATCGTCGTTTGGCCTCGAAGTATGAGACAAACTGATCAATGGAAAATTTTGTCACAAATCCCTCAAGCACACTGTCCACCCAGTGATCGATCGTGCGTGTGATAGTATTATCAGTCCTCTCCAGCTGTTGAATCAGCTCTAGGGTCCACTGAGTGACT
This sequence comes from Pinus albicaulis, assembly GCA_034641835.2. Classification (NCBI taxonomy): domain Eukaryota; kingdom Viridiplantae; phylum Streptophyta; class Pinopsida; order Pinales; family Pinaceae; genus Pinus; species Pinus albicaulis. Next base: position 530,158,829 of record CM076583.1, read on the forward strand.
CGCTCGTCCTTCCAGCACTTCTTGAACTCTACGAGTCTGGAAAACCACTCTTGAAGCTCAATCGCAAATGTCACAAATAATATTTCGTAGCTTTCTGTTAGAATGTACCTATTTTTCCACCTTTCTGCCGTTAACTTTTCGCTGCGATTTTCTTTTACCGCAAATTCCTGGATCTGATTTTCGAACCAATCTTTGATTTCCTTTATTTTAGGATTCCAATATTCTCTTGTCATTACCTAATCCATTTCTCAAGATTCTCCAAGTCCTAGCAATGGAACCATTTTTTGGCTCGAGGGGTCCAGACCCAGGTTCGGAGTGCAAGGTTTGCCAACAAACCCCTTTACTACTGGCCCTTTCGGTAGTGACCTACTTGCACTGGTCAAAGTGTCACCCGAAGTAGTATGGGTGGGTGTTGGAACCAGGTTTCCACACCCTGAGAAAGGATAGGTAAGGCAAGCAGAGCTATGCTAGACCCTGTGATTCCTAGATTACCTTGTTCTGTGCAGGTTTAGTTAGGTCTCTATTCGCATCCACATGCACTAGATCTATAATCATATGCTTTTATGACACTAGCACAGTATTGCATAAAAAAAATAGAACAGATCCATATACAAAAAACACACTTACAAAGATCTTCACAGCTTAAATACAGAAAATGCACAATGCAGTAATTACCAACGATTCACACAAAGAGTACTCACAGATTCAGTTCTCTATCAAACTTTCTTATTCATTAATTCATCAATTCTTCCTTACAATTCCCTTCCCAGCCTATGCACACAGCAGCAGGGTCCACACACAATTGGACTTGGATCTCCGCGCACACAGCCAGCAGGAGTCCTTTCCCCAAAACCAAAATAGATAGCTTAAACCATAATTCACATCAATAGCTCTTCATTTCCTACCTTAAAATACAAAATGTTCCTCTATTTATAATAATCTAGCCTATACTTTCCTATGGTCCACAAACCGTGGTTTTTGGACCCCTGGTTTACCCTTTTACCCATTACAATGCTTTCGGGGCTTTGACCCGCCCCAAAACCCCTGTGCTAGACTAAATCTAATCAAAAGTATTCAAAATGGACCAGTTTCGTAGCTCGTAGGAGACCCTATTCCAACACCATCCATGAATGAAATGATTTCACTTTCAGCACAATCGTCAATAATCTTGTCGATAAAGGGAGTATGATAGTTGTATTTTTTACAAGCAAGATTCACATCTCGATAATTGATGCACACTCTGATTGTCCCTTGTTTCTTCATGATAGGAACAATTTTGGAAACCCAATATGTTAGCAGAACAGGGTAAATGAAACCAACACGCAAAAAAAATTCAACTTCTTCTTTAATGGAAGCAGCCTTCTTCATATGAACAAGACAAAGGCGTTGACGTACCAGTTTGACATCAAGGTGCATTTTAATGGTCTTTTCAACGATACTAGTATCTATGCCTGCCATTTCCTCGTAATACCAAGAAAATATATCATGGAATTCATGAAAGTGAGAGTGATAAGTTTTGAGTTCTGATGGAGAAAAATACACGCCAACAAGAATGTTTTCTACAACGCCAGGTTTCGTCAAATATCGATAGAAATGGTTTCTTCAATATTTGATAAGTTTCGCTCAGATTCAATTGCATTAATGGGAAAGGAATTCGAAAATCAATTTTTGATCGATGGGTGATATAGTTCAATAATATTATCTTCTTTGTAATCCTGAAGATGGAAACGATGATGACGATCTTCCCATGGTTCTCCTTCTGGCATCATGGATTCCACAATGCTCTCATCAGTCAAGAAAGTGGATGAAAAAGGATTAGATGCAGTACCAAAATCTAATGAACAATCGACCCAAACGATCGGCGACGATGATTTCAGATTCGCCGCCCAAGAAATGTAGATTCACTGCTATGCCAACTCAATTGGGCTGGGCAATAGAAATTCATCCAACATAACAACTTCATAATCACCCATAATCTTCCTTAAGCCAGATGGAGTGGAAGATATCATGTAGCAGGTCTCTATGTTTGCAATTTCTGCCGACGTCACAAGCGGCAGTAATGTAAAGGTTCCCATCAGGGAAGAATCATTTAAGAGTTATACACCAATGTTTTGAAGTGATATTTGGGTTATGTGAACTAACCAAATGCTTATAGTTACTTTGTAACTGGAGGCAAAGAAGGAGAGTTGATTGATGACTGTGATAACACCTTTATGTGGAAAGGTGATCATTCTAAAATATGTAGAGACGATCGCAGTCATAGCATATACCCATGGCCTTCCGAGTAAAATGTTGTAGTCAAGGGGTCCGACAACGACGCCAACTTCAAAATTTATTGTTTTTCCCCTAGTTTGACATGCGTGCTATTGATGATACCACAAGGCTTATATGTACAACCATCAAAATCTTTCAATGTCGTAGGCGATTGAGATAGGCACGGTGAGCCAAGTGACCTCTAGCAGTTTAGAGACATAATGTAGGTATATTATCCCTCATCAATAATAGTACGATGAACGAGGTGATTGAGAACATTTAGTTGGATGGAGAATGCCAATTCTGAAAGTAATTTTGGAACATAGCCCGTATGACTAAAGACTACAAGATTGGAATCTGTCGGATCAATTCCACCAATTTCCGACAACAAAGCCTGTTTCTGGGAGGGAAAATTTTGAAGTACCTCAAGCATCAACATAGTTGAAGGGGATTGAGCCAAATATTCAACTATATTATAATTTTGAGCAGCTCAAGCTCGAGGATTGAATGTCAATTTATGGACGACTCCCTTCGGTGGCTTTATTGTTTACTTAGGAATAACAGTTGTTGGAATAGATTCCGTAGATGGATTCATGGTTGAGGTAGTAGGTTGATTAGTAGCATGACTACCATAATATTTATTACACGTTGACACCAAAACATTAGTTGTTAGCGTGATATATAGCATAAGCTCTTGGGAACTAGAAGTTGGATCCGTACCAACCAAATTTGTGTCTAGATTCGAAAATGGATCTATCAACACAGAGGATGCATGCGAGGTATTAATAAATTTTGAGACTTTGCTGTGGTGAGAACAGTATCAAACAAAGTGCTCCTCATTATAGATTATGCAAGGGTAACGAGGTTTCCTATTTCCAGTATGTTGATCAGATGATCGTTCCTGCGGGGTAGCATTTTTCTTTTTCTTCACTTTCCCCTTTTTCTTACTTCTGGGTTGCTTGTCACATTTTCCTTTGTCAGATGACACAACAAGAATTTCAGAAGGTGCAGGATCAGATGCAATAGAGTGATGTGTTCTTGTAGTATTGATCATACCGTTGCCAGCATGAGAGTCCTTAGATGGAGGAGGAATAGTAAAATTAGATCGCAACGCATTGGGAATTTTCTCATAGAGAGTGTCAGACTGAGTATAAATCAAATCTAAGTACTGGGCACAAGCAATGACCTACTCTTCAATGACGACGCCACCCTTAGCCACATACTTGGTGATAGATGGCAGCAAGGACTTAATGAACCACTCAACAAGGAGTTTATCAGGAACAAATGTCTTGACCATTCTACGACGACGATGCCACTCATGAATATGATCAGAAATGTGAGTAGAATTAGTCTGTTTGAAATTGGTCAAGAGTTCCATTCCAGTTTTATATCGTATAGGTAACTGGAAATGGGTCAGAAAGGTAGTAGCTAAGGCAGTGAAATTATCAAATGAAGCTTGTGGTAAATCAATGTACCACTTCGCAGCCAGACCAGTGAGCATACACTGGAAAATACGTAGCCTAATGGAGTCATCATTTAAGGAGTTGGATGAACACCACAAATGATAAGTCATAACATGCATTGACGGGTATTCCCCAGGGTTTCCATTGAACTTAGGAATATCCGAGGGTAATTTATGTGGTATCACCAAACACCAAGGAGCATGATAGTTAATTGGATCGTTTGTAAGCCGGTTTAAATCAGGTAATTCTAAAGTCGCAACAAAGGGAAACTGTCGATTTAAGTTAGGTTGAGCATGGCCAAGGTATGATGGAATTTCTTAGGCAACAGACCTTTGAGCACCAACATAAGGGATTTTTTGTTGGTAACCCAGATAGGGGCTGTTTTGATAAGCAAACGCTTGAGGATTTTGTTGACCAAAAACTGGGTAAGCTACTTGTTGTTGGAATGAGGGTTGTGGAATTTGTGCTTGTGGCTGCCAAGGTGTCTGTCCACCAATATTATAGCCCAAAATTTAATAGCTTGGATTTGGTTGTGAATAGGTAAAGCTCGGTCGTGCCTGTGAAATCCCATAATATGGTAATACATCTTGTGAATAAATAATTCCAGATATATGAGGTTGTTGTAAACCAGCCGAAGGAGTTGGAGTCTGAGGGCCCAATACTTGAGGGTATTAGGTGGAAGGACACACCTGAGACAGTTGAGGTACAACACTTTGAGCTTGTAACAGGGGTATTGATGTATTAGCAAGTGGAGTAGATGTGGGTGTAATAGGCTGAATCGGTTGATATGATTGTGTAGAAATTTGCTGAATAATGAATAATTATCCACCGAGACTATCCTGGTCACATACTATTTGAACTTCATACACAACACATAATCTCTTCCACTCAGATCATCACACATGCAGAAATAAAATCAAGCGATAACACATCAAATCATCATACACATTAACACAGTATGTATGGGGAAATATTATAGCTGAAAACCCCGTAGCTATTGTGTATATTATAATGGAGAAATCATGTAACAAACTGAGTACAATACTCCTCACAAGTACTCAGTACTATCTCATGAAGTTACACACAAACTAGCTTGGTTTTGAACATGTTACTGGTTCAAAACTCACCACTAATTGCCTTGCCTCTATTGCATGTTTCAATGCTATGGGATGGCCTCTTTATATAGATAAACCACCAGCCTGAACTGCGCAATCCTCATGGGCTTACTCCACCTATCTGTGTGTTGCAAATAGCAACAGTATAGTCACAACCGATAGCTAACTCCACCCTTTCATCTACCTCTTTCACTGGTCTCCACTGAACTGATCATGCACTGTAGTGAACTGATGTGTTCTTGAGTTGAATAATGAGTTACTAATTAATGAATTAAATAATATTTAATTCACTCCACTCATAACTAATTGATTATCTAATTAAACTAATCTCAACTAGTTCAACTAAAATAAACAGAACACAACTCCACTATCTGTCTCATTAACTCCACCAAACTTCTGCCACTGAAGTCCTAACTGAAGTCAACCATGCATGATGCCATCAAACCCTTGGGAACCACGTGATTCCTCTGTCAGATGCATGAGCCACTTCTGTAGCTCAAACTGAAGTGCTCCAAGATAGTAAACTGTTGTTTGTAGTCTAAATATTATTAAGGGTAAATAATATTTGACTTCCATATTTTTAGGAGAGGCAGTCTAAAAATAGCCTTCGACCTCTTTGACCTAAAAAATAGAGTCTCGTCTATTTTTACCAATATGACCAATGCTCCAAGAATCTCAAACTGGAATCCCCGAACCATGCTCCATATGTCTAAAAATAGACATAGTCTAAAAATAGACTTTGCGCCAGAATTCGCCTGCGGGCCCACTTGGTGAAGGCAACTTCATTTCACCAAGCTCCATCATCTTGCTGCATTCTCAACAGATTGCACAACCGTTTGTGGTTGAACAGGCAGAATAAGTTGCCATTGACAAACAGTTATTCCAACATTAGGATGACCATATAACGACGGAGTACTGTCAAAATGGGTGAACATAGGTTTCTCCCCAGTTTGAGGACTATAATAAGATGGAATATATTTTTCTCCAAATGTCGGGAGTCCAGTTGAGATTGTACTGGATGAAATATACCTAGATGAACCAGCTTGATATTGCACTGAAGATGTATATAAAGGATCAAGTCGTTCAGTACTCATTAGAGATGTACCAGACAGAATACTATATGATGACATTGGTGAAGTCCGTAGGTTTGAGGATGCACCAGAGAAGGCTCCAGATAAAGATTGGTAACCAAGTGGGATGGAAGGGCCACCATTTAGATGTGACTCTGGTGATGTGGTGAACTTCGACGGGGTAGCAAGAGCAGGTGTTGTTGCAACTGCAATATATGGTATAGCTAAAGATTTTGTCTCAATTATGGTCATACGACCCAATTTATACCCTGTAGGATCTACAGGAACTTGAATTGACACAGGATCAAACAAAGCAGTGTGAGGTGATTGAGGAAAATACTCGTAAAGATAAAGCTCCTCTCCAAAATGAGTTGGAGTTGAAGGTATTTTTTCTTGTGGTATTTATTCTATTGAAATCAAACTAGGTGGAAGGATTTCGTCATCAGGCTCGAGATATATTTCAGGTGGTAAAAGAACGACAGGATCTGAATCAACTTCCAGTTGAACAATGTCGGGTTCGGGAGGTATGGTCTCACTAAATGGATGGATCGTGACCACAGGTAGCTATGAGGACTCTGTCTCAACAACAATAGATGAACCAGGATTTGTAGAAACAACTTGAGATAACTCTGGTATATGTGAGGATGATGTTGCACCAGATGTACTGATAGTACTGGCTTTGTTAGAACGATGTCGCCTCCGCCGACCAGAAATGGTTTCCAGTGGTAAAGGTGGTTTAAGTGTTATTATAAGCGAACGACAGGGAAAGGGATGTTCTTATTCCACGATGACTGATTGATTTTATGAAAAAAACAAATAAAAAAAATGAAAGGTTAATTCTAGGCAAAAGGTTTACCAAGTGATTGTGAACTACAGAATACCTCCTAGCGAACCAAGAAGTACAAGTAGAAAATCTCCCCGAATGATGTGTTCGGTGTATCATAAGTTACAAGGCGGCCGACTCGGTTATCTATGGATGGATAGAAACCTAAAGGTGTCCTACCAAATATACCCGAAGGTACGTGGAGGTCCAAGTCTGTATTAGCGTTATCTAATGTGAAACCGCACAGTGAGAGCACCCCCTTATACTTTTCGTACTAGAACACCACCCTATATACCCGAAGGTACATGGATGAGCTTCGATATACTTACATACGTAGAGTGAGGTATCACACTTGGAATATATCATAGAAAAGTTAACGACAACTGCTATGTTTAACGATGTTGGAACACGTCTCTAGCCTAGACCTTCTAAATGTTATCGTTAATGTTCCAATGCTTTCTTAGGTAAATTGATGTGAATTTATGTTGATCTGTTTTAAAAGTTTTTAATTGAGTTTCATCGCATGATGTAATGGAAATTCTTAAAAATGGAAACTAAATGATAAGAAAAATTTTCAATTTATCTTTTTCAAATGAAAATCCTAGCTACTAAGGGAAAGAGCAATTGGTTTTTGAGAAAACAACAAAGAGCACAAACTAAATGCAGCTTTCCTAACTTGTTCCTATGAAACACACACAATTCACTATATGCACATGCATGTTTTTCTTTTCAGCTCCCTTTAATGTGAATGCAAGAAAAAAACTATATGCATCAATCAATAAAACAAGTGTTTTCTTATGAGAAACGAGGAATGAAACAACAATTTCTCTTAGGAAAATGAAGAATGGAACTACAATTTTCCTACATGAAACGAGGAATGAAACAAAAATTTCATGTTTGAAAACAGAATTGATTTAATTTAGAAATGAAATACTTTGAATTTGATTTGCCAATGATAAATAAAAACACTAAAGAGACATTGAACAAATTTACTTTTCAAAGGAGGAAGAACAGGAAATTTTACTGGTCTCTAAGAGGTATCAGACATCCTAGAATACAACAAACAAGTGGTTGAGAATGATAGCAATGAAAAATTTAGATGGAATTTGGTTGGTTGAGGGGGAAATGCAGTCTCTAAGGTGAGACAGTGCATTGCAGAGCACCCCTGAGTGGGATACAATGCATTGCAGTGCACGGTGTCTTTACCAACAATGCATTGGGCACATCTCAAATTGAAAATCAAGCAGCTAGAAACACTTCTAATGCAATTTTTTCATTCAAATGACTGATAACTAAAATTATATGCTACTGATGAGGATAAATAGAGGCAAAAACACCAGGAATTATAGGATACTCCCCAGCGGAATCGCCAATTTCTTATGCGGAATTGTGATCTAGGATAAACCAAATTCCCTAAGTGTGGTGTTTGTCACTTATAAAAACAGAGGAAAGAATAACTATCACTTTCTCTAAAACAAGTATATATACAGAATGGTAAAGGAGCCTACTTGTGATTGAATCGCTTCTCCTTCTCCTTCTGTCATTGTTGTCGTCACTCTCAATCCAACCCAAGTCGCTAGATCGATTCCTGCAAACACAAATAGAGAACAACAAACAACATGCAATATACAAATATGTACTTATATTACTCAAATAAAATCGATTAGATATGAAATACATACATCATTAAATAATACATTGCACAATAAATAGAGACATATGTATGGGAAAATGAACAACAATCTTTATTAAAGAGTAGAAGGGGAAGATTACAACCAATGGATCGATTTGTTTTCAACCTGCTCCAGCTTCATTCCAGCCTCACCACATCCAACATTATCCCATCATCATATCAATACTTTCACTCTCTTATCAAATGAGAATCCAACATCATAAATTTACCAAAATTATTCCTTCCCTAGCACTAGGATGAGTGCTCAATTTATAGGGAAACTGATGGTATTTTCTCAATGAATAACTTTCTAATAATAGGCAAGACATGTTCCCAAGTTCAGAGGTGTTATATGGACACTTGGATTCAAAGTTTGACACATATGGACTCTTCTAGAAGGCACTAGCCATGTGGAGATTCCCGGAACAATGAGAATTCCGCTCCCAGGTGACCAACACACCCTCGAGTGTCAGTAATTGCACTGCAGTGCACCCTTGCATGGAAAAATTAGCACTGCAACGCATTTAGTACCTTGTAGGTGAGCGTTGGTGAGTCAATAGGTGATATAACATATACTTCAAACCTTGGAAATCTCACAATAGAATCCATGAATGAGATGTCTTCACTTAGGGCATTTAGCAACAAAAATATAAGAGGATGATAGACCCTATTTCATTGGTCCTGGGGATGATGTCCAGTTTGACCAGGTCTTGGGGGATCATGCCGAAATTGGCCTATAACAATACCCTTATGATTGTGATATATTTGTGTAAAATAAAATGTTCCATGACCCTTAGAACAAAGTTTATCCCTACAATATAGGCCAAATATCCTGAGATGGGTTGCAAAAGTATTTATGGGGATAGAAAATTCAAAGGAGGGTAGAACCTGAGAAAAAGATCAAGAAAAAAGAGAGGTTCCATATAAGGTATGGATTGGAATAACTAGGAGTTGATTCATTTCTTGGAATAGTAGTGTGATCTGTGAAATTTGAGGAGTCCAATTACAAAACAGAGGGAAGAGATTTTGAGCCTTAGTTTAGGAATTGCATATAATAAAACTCAGTGATAAGAGGGTTTCTTGAGAAGCTACGAAAAATCACCATAGAATAACATATATCTTATGTAAGGGAATTATGAGTACTTCTGACATAAGTTGAGGCTTGTTGATGCACTCTCCCTATTTGAGAGGACGTGAGCATGTATTTCTCCACTCAAGATGAGATGGATTTAGGTTGGACATATGGTTCTCCTGGTGGTAGGTACTATGACAGATTAGGATTGACTTCCTAATTCAAGTACATGGGCATGGATAACGAGAATGGTGGATTGGATAAGAATCTTGGACTCACATTCTTGAGTCATGTACTGTGACATATTAGGATGGCCATCCTAAGGTGGTATGGTCGCCCATGGAATGCCTCCCAACATTTTGCTCTTATCTTGTGGAGAGATAGAGTGTACCTGTCAAGACCTTGATAATTTGACAATGTTGGTGATGATGATACTATCATCATTGATGCTTCTCCATCCAAATCCCTTCTTATGTGAATATTTTAACTTGAGATAAACGTATTGAGTCATTATGAATACCTCCCTAGTTAAGAGGGAGTGTTGGAAAAGTAACTAGGTTCGGTATTCATAATTATCTTTATACTTATATCAAAAGAAAAAAAAATAAAAAATAAAAAATAAAAATTATATTATTTTTATTTATTTATTAAACCATGTTCTTCATGCTTCTAGGTTTTGTTGAATTCAAAGAATTGAATTTGAGTCAAAGTCCAATTAGACTCTCTGTAATAAAAATGATTTTTTGTTAAAAAAGAGTTAAAAATACCTCCATAAGACCATGTTGGCCCTCCATGGTCAGGTCGGCCTGCTCAATAGATGTGACCCTTCATAGTGACAAACAAATATATATTGGTGTGAATACTCCACCAAAAATGAAGCAAGTTCATGGTTTTTCTGAGGTGAGATATGTGATTCTCTGAGGCAAGATTTGTGAGTTTATTTGGAGTAGAAAATGAGAGGTTTTTGTGTCATATAATCTAGGAAAATATGCTAATTCCTAAGGCTGAAATAATGTGAAGTTCCTGAGATTTGAAGTCTATAAAAGATATGCAATTTACAAAGGTTATTCCTTTGCAACTTGATGAGATAAAGAACGACTACTTCAATGATGAAATGTGAGTTAAATAAGGAAAATAATGTGTGCCATAAGAGGACTGTAATAACTATGTTATTCGAGCTAGAGAAGGATCATGAGGTTTGTGAAATACAACCTACAAGGAGAATGAATTTATATGTGAGACAAAGGCGTCTAAAGAACAGGCTTGTGAAAATTTTTGGAGGGATAACTTAGGGATATTATGGGGGTATTTGTCTTGGTATTGGGTCTTGATATATCATTTTGATTTGATACTTTAAGAAGAGGATTGATTGGTTTTTCCCCCTTGTGGGGTTTTTCCCTGGGATGGAGCCTACATCTTGTGTTCTACTATTTCTTAGTGATCTTCATGTATGTTTTGGTAATTTTTTAATGAATAAAAACATAATAAGGCTAATAATAAGCCAAAAAAATTCACAAGCAATTATCATGAAAGATAAATCCTCCCTAATATACAAGAATCTCAATTTCTCAATAACAATGAGAGTTTTTAAGCATACAATCTCTCAAGCAACAACGTTCCCTGTGAGGGTGAAGAGTGGTTTTAAAACATAGAGGTGGAATGTGGCACTTGACAACATTTCATCAAAGATATGAATTATAAGGCTAAAGTGATAGACGTGCAGGCTGCTTTGTCATAGAATCTTATCACAAGGGCCAGTGGCTAACTAGAAGTGCATACACTTTTAAAATACTATCTGGGAGTTGGTTTGAAAGTCAAAATTTCACCTACCTTCTACAATCATTTCCAGGCCGAGGAAAAGGAACAATTTTCAAAAATATTCTCATGCACAATGGTGATCCCTGGCATTGCACCAAGAGTGATGCAACTCCCAAAGGCAACTAAACTTTGCCCTATCAACCCGGGGTTCATACAAACTTGGAGGTGACAGTGCTATATGCACATTAGATGATTTATACTTCTGCCATCCTCATCTAAGTTCTACAATGAGGTGTTACTGCTAGGATTACTTCTAGGAAAGGAATTTTGTCACACTTCTAAATTTAATCTAAGACTGGAAATAAACCATGAAAATTACTCTATTAGCAATGAAAGAAACTAATCTATATCACACGAATTCATATAGATAATTACAAGGAAGATAAATTCACATGTGTTCTAATCTGGGAAAGGAAATTACACTAAGTAGCATTTAGAAGCTAGATTGTTGAATTGAATTGCAAAAAAGGAAACTAATCTAAAGAAGAAATACTGAATCAAATGACTAACTGAATCCTATCTATCTCATGCTTAAATGTTGTGTTTAATGATGCATCTAGCAATGAGATAATCACACTTGTAAATGACTATATTTTGTAGCAAAAGAAGGAGGCGTTGAGGTGGTCTAAGAGGGTCCCTGAACCATAGGTTCAGAGCTGAAGGTCTATTGGTGGGTTGGCTAGGCTTAGATGAGTTGAAAGAGTGATTTTGGGGTAAAGGAGTGAGTGTTTGGTACGGATACAAGAATTTGCTACAATATTTCTTGTGGTGCTACAAGATGTCCTGAAAAGCTATAATAAACAAGTTGTGTGGATTTTGGGGCTACAAATGGTAAAGAAAAGGTTAGGAGAGTTGGGGTGAAGGTGGATTTAGGTAGCTGAAGGGCATCCAACCCCTTTTCCAAGCTCAAAAATCTTCACAATGATTGTCTTTCACCTTCAAGGTGGCTCTCGGTGATGTGGTGGTGATTTCCAAAAATAGGGTTGAACATGAATTCCATGGAAGGTGGTTGATGAAGGTTGGAGACTGAAGCTGTTGATGCTGAAGGGGTCCTCCTCTGCTACTCTATTCAAACCTGGAATAAAACTACATGTTCATGCATTCATCATTGATAAAGTTATCACAAAAATGGTGGAAAATATGATTTGAATTTAAATAAACCTACCTATGAAACTAAACAAAAATCTACCTCTGCATCTACAACATGTTCATGATAATCAAAGTAAACTATATAAATTTTCCATTAAATAATAAACTAAAATATGTTTTGTTTTTTGGTGGAAGACATTCCTCCTAAAGCTCCAATTGAAGAGGTGAGAGAGGGAGGCTTAGCACACAATTTTCAGGTTTTATATGCTACTCAACATAAAATGAAAGAGATTAAATACTGCAACATAAGAGAAAACACAAGTACATAAGAGAGACTGAGGCCAATGGATTGGGCCCTAACCCACAAGCTTAGCTCCCTAAAACTAACTCAGTGGAGAAGAAGCCTAAAACTCATTTTATTTCATAACCAATCTTGTACATAGCATATGAAAGCCAGAAATGTCTAATACAAGAGTCAAGTGTGCTCTAGCTACCACCAAAAAAATGAATCCTAGTGAGAACATTCTCTACCCTATTTATGCTCAAGGGTAGCTACAAATAGCTCCCTAAAAAGTAGGTATTTGTTCCCTTGGAACTCAAGAGAAGTGGAGCTTGGCTCGCTTTGATCTTTCACTTGCTTGGCTGCCTTTGATTTCGAGTTTTTGGAGGAGAATCTTAAGGATATATTGGGTACCTTTAGGAGTTAAGGAGGTGGTCCACCCTCCTATAATCACTCCTTGTTGTCTACTCTGAGCCCTGATTGTGCAATCTTCCTCAAAATTGGCATTATTCCCCTGATTTTCCTGTATTTAAACCACATTAGGCCTCGAAGCATGACAACCCTTAATGAACCATTATCACTAAGAAAAACATGACAAAATGAAATTAAATGTGAGAAAGAGAGAATAATTAGTCTAAAAAGGTGAAAATTAACCCCTTAGAATGTACCTAATGATGGTGCTCATCACACTAGATTTGTTTCCTCTTTTAAGACTATGGCTATACCAAATATCTATCAATGCAAAAGTGTTATGATTTTTTGTTTATCTTATCTTATATTTGATTGGTGTGTCTATAGTCTGATGTATATTGTGAAACTTATATAAATTGGGCTATGGCCTTGTGCCTAGCTAGTGAACCTGTGGTATGGACATGTTGCTAGTTTAATGGTAGGGTGTCGCTCCTCTCATCAACTAGATCTGAGATATTATCTCCTGACATAACAAAGACTAAATAAATTCAATATAAGACTTTTGATTCCATGTTATTTTCTTATTTCATGTTGTATCTGCTGTTTATATCGACTCTATGATTTAAGTTGTTTGCAAAGGGTGTGAGTTTGTTGGTTGGGTCCACCAAACCATCTCAACAGCCCTCTTGCTAAATTATTTTTTCAAGTGGTTTATTAATTTTCTAGTGGACTGAATATTTTATATCGTGGTGTGTTGACTATCATGGTTTATTGTTTATATTTAACCATTCCTGTGTGCTTGATATTTATACTTTGTTTCACTTCCATTCGCATAACTCTTTGATTTGTGTTTACTTCATATTTAGATCTAGGCATTTTCAGTCATAAGTGTGATAGATCCTAGCAAGAAATAGCATATACTTGATTGTGTGGATAATATCTTGAGTTATATTTCCTTGTTTTGTATGTTCTGAAGTGTTTTATCCCATTAATAATTTGGTGCAAGATCTATTTAGGGTTTTGATTTCACTCATGATCTGTGGTGTTTTGAGAAGGAGGAGATAAAAAGGTACTACAAGACCTTTTCCATTTGAAACCTTTTGTTAAATGTTGTGACTAGGGTTTTCAAGAACTTCAATATATATATTTTTAACCATTGAATGAGTTTAACAAGCCTTGAAGATTGGATTTTGAATGAAAAGTTTGTGGTAATATTACTTGATTCCTTTTTCCCTCGATGTGAAAATAGAGTCTGCATGATTTATTCTTATTGTTTTTTTATCTAATTTATAGATCCTACACTTATAAGCATTTGAAAAATGGTTTAAATTTACGCACTTATAATATTTGATGACCAATGATTGTAGAAGCGACTATTGGATGAATGAGGCTTTGATCATTTAAACCATATACTTGTAACCTTATTTTGGATAGTTATCTACAAGACATTGGCTTGTATATTTAATATTAAAAATTGTTTTTTCTCCAAGTGTCCTTCCTGCAGCAGCATTACCAATTTACTATTTCCAACATCAAGATTTCATTCATAAGACAATACATTTGTTAGAGAGTATGTGGAAGTTTGTGAGATTGTTCTGTAAGGGATTGGTTATTTTCTTCTTATGCACACATCGTTTGCTCATATAGTTGATGCATCTAGTTGTGTTTATTGCACTATATGTATATTTAACCCATATCTTTAATTGCTTTGATTATATACAGATTTGAGTACAAATTCAATGAGAGTGCACGATTTCCAACTAGGGTTTATTTTTTGCTTTGGCTTGAGTATTCTGCTTGGCTTAAGAAGTACAAGAATTCTCTAGGGTTTTCATTTTTTTGTTTCATAAAGGCATTCTTTATGTTTGATTTGCTCATTGTTCAGGGAGTTAATGTTAAGTTTTATAGTTGATTGGTAATTAGGGTTTATTTTTAATAAACTTCATGAGTGTTTATAGGAGCTAGACTAGGAGTTGACAAGTGTTCAAGAACTTGAAAAGGTGTTGAAGAGTAGATTAGAAGCAGGGATGTGATTGGCAGGAAACCGGAATCTCTTTTGAGCATTTCCAGTGATATGCTTCAAAGGCTAAAAACGCCATATTGATATTAAATGTTGGGTCATTGATAGGAAAAATACTACAACCAACACTTATAACTAATTCATGGCTTCAATACATTCTTTCCATAGGTTTTTTTATTCCGCTAAAATATATTACCAACTTTTTTTTTATTGAATCATCAATTCAAGATATCTTGTTAATGAGGATCAAAGATTAAATTTTTTTTATTCAAATATTCAAAAACTAAAACTAAAATCTTGTTAGGAAAAATATTGCGAGGGGGGGAGTGAATCAATATTTTTTTATTCAAATATTCAAAAACTAAAACTAAAATCTTGTTAGGAAAAATATTGCGAGGGGGGGGGAGTGAATCAATATTTTAAGCTCAACTCACTTTAACTTTTCATTTCATATTTTGATTTCTATACACTATTTTCATTTATGAAACCAGCACATGTATGTGATTGTGGTAATATAGAGAGAGAGAAAAAAAAATATTGCGAGGGGGGGGAGTGAATCAATATTTTAAACTCAACTCACTTTAACTTTTCATTTCATATTTTGATTTCTATACACTATTGTCATTTATGAAACCCGCACATGTATGTGATTGTGGTAATATATATATATATATATATATATATATATATAGAGAGAGAGAGAGAGAGAGAGAGAGAGAGAGAGAGAGAGAGAGTGTGTTAAGTGGTTGGGAGGAATTGTTAGCTTCTCTGAGAATGATTTTGATTCTAAGTTAACAAAAAGTCAAGATTTTGCAAAATTTGATGAAATATATAATAATAATAATATAATTTAAGGTCACAACCAAGCCAAACACCAAGTTTTTTTATGAGACACCCTTGTTTGTGGGACAAGGGACCTTCCTCCCAGCATAGTGATTTGACTACTAAAGTCTATGGAGGTGTACATGAGGTTTACACAGTCAACCCCACTATAGATTTTATGTGAGACAACATATGAGGAAACACATATTCTTAACCATTAGGATTTATGTGTGTGGGGGGGGGGAGGGGTGTGGATTTAAAAAATTAAAAAGAAATGTTATGTATCAAGGTAAACCCATATCTTTTAATGACAAAGAGAAATATTTTTTTTAATTTGTAAATTTTTAATAATTTATTTTATGTCATGTATTAATTCCTTAATATTAAATGATTAAAAAATCCATACCTTTATAAATCTTATAAATCCATTTAATGTCTTTTAAATTGAGAATGTAGTGTGGTTATCCTCTAACTAGGTGGAGAGTGGAATCACCTCCTTTAGTTTCTAGTTATTCTAGCTCACTCAGATAAGTATAATGCTTTATGCATATTTGAATGATGGATGGTGACTATGCTTTTTATGTTGTTGGTTGATGTATGGTCTTGTTTAATTCATGAAAGAATTCCTAACTCACTACATATTCATGGTTGATAATTTGTCTCATATATATCTCTATGGTGATACTGAATTAATTGAACTGTATGATTATTTCCATCTTCATGAGTTTCACAATCACTTACAAGGTTGTGACTGATTTTCTAAAGCTCATTGAGTTAAACTGTTATCTCATAAGTTCTTGTATCTTATGTGTTTATGAATTTGGGCAGCTCACCATCATAACTATGATTGTGGGTCATATTACATGTTATGAGTTTAATTTATATGTTGGATTTTAAATTAGTATATATATAGATCTGATGATCACTTAGCCCATGAAAGAAGCGATGACTTTGTGATTTTATGCACACTTATATATTGTTGTAGCTAAGTAGTGTAATCAGCCGCAACATCCTAAGACTAATTGTTTAAAACATGGTTTTTATCCCTCTTGTGTAATTAGGTAAACTTGTATACTACTTGCTAAGGAGTTAAGGAATTATTAACTCTGTTATCAACAAAATCGTACCTGATTGGATGCTGATCAAACAACTTCAATGTAACTATTTCAAACCAATATTGTGACTGAGGCTTAGCCTCCTCAGCCTGAGAGGGCTCTCTCAAGGGTTAATGATATGGGATATAGATAGATGGATAACTCTATTATTTGTGTTTTGGTTCAGGTTGAGAAGATGAATGCTTGCTACCATTGGGCTATGGAGTTAGTGATAGGGCTCTCAATAACAAAGGCTTTTCTTGTGGAAGCTAAGGTTTGTATATACTTCAATGAAAGGGTAACACATTCAGGAAAATCCCAATAACTTGAAGTTCAAAGGAAGTCAGAGCATGTAATACATGAATTCTGAGTAATGAGACATCAAGGCTATGGAAGAGAAACATTTCAAAGATAGGACATAAAACTCATTGAAAATACACTAATAATCTGAGGTGAAGAAAAGTTGTATGTTACTGTATATATCAGTCAATCCAAAGCCTTACAAAGTGGTCTGCTTAGATAACATTTTCCAACCTGTATGTTGAACAAACATTAGAATGTATACATTGGGCTTATGGAGTAAAAGAAATCTCAGAAAATCAGTGAATCTAATTGACATGGAAGTTGAGGCATATCAGGGTTTTTTTCATGAGACATACACTTAAGACATGTGAAAACACATTCAATCCATTTATAAAGGAATTTAGAGCATCTAAAGATGAGTTCTGAGTAATACAGATGAACACCACTGCAAATAAGATATATAAGAAACACTGATAGAACATGAAAACACTGAAAACCCCTTCTTAATCTCAAGTTTTTCAAGTAGAAGCTCTTTGCATTAGCTGAAACAATCTTTTTACAATATGCACCAGTTTTGCCAAAAAGTCTCCAACCCTTTGCTAATTAGACCTCTTGGCCTTTTATAGACCATTACAACATGATATTAACTCATATTCTACTATATACTTCTAATTCCTAACTCTTGACAGCTTGCATAACCATAAAACATCAAATTTATGACAAACAGACACCTATCCTACTTGACAGTCCTATTTCAACTAGGACTCAAACTCTTCATTACTATCTTTAACAACCTTATCCTAACAACCTTATCTATTTGAAATTACATCATTGACAATTTTATCATCACATGGTCGAATTTGGAATGAGCTTTAGCTCTTCATGACCACTTTGCTGACCTCCACATAAGTAGGAAACCAAACCCTGTTTTTAGGCATATGGTCTTTTTCATTCATTGAACATTCTGACCATCATGTACTCTTCATTTCGTGGTCCTTTGCTGTTTGAATTTGAAGTAACACATGAAAAAACTCCTCCCTAGGCTCCAGTTGTCCAAAACCATCATCAAACTGCTCAAATGAGCTGAAAATAGACTGCACTACGAAAACAAGACAGTTTCGTAGCGCTTTTCGTAGCACTACCCTTTAACCATTTTTTCTTCAAATTCTTGACTTATTTCCTTCAAAATCATCTTCATTACCTTTATATATATCCTCCATATAAATTTCAAACCTTAATTCATATTTTTACCCCCCAAAATGTGATGAAAAAGGGCAAGAAAAGCTGCTACAGCAGTTTCGTAGCGCTTTTTGTCTTTTTTACACTGTTTGCGCTACGAAACTACTGAGTGAGCAGTTTTGTCCAAAATTTTCCAAAATTAAAATTGTAAATGTGCTAAAAACTCAAAATAAATTTTATTTCATCATATCACTTGAAAAACAGAGTCATTCCAGCCTTCTTGAGGTCCCTTCTTCATTTGCAATAGGTTGGCCTACTGGTTTTTCTTATTTTTTTCCTGAAAAATAGGTCTTGGGAGAGAGCCTTTATATCCTACTCCATGATTTATTTTGAGAAACTGAAAGAGGTTTTTGTAGGCCATGATTTCTTCAATAAAAACCTCTCTCTTTTTTTTGAAACACATCTCCTTCTTTCCAAAACTTTCCTTTTAACAACATGTGTAAAACAGGAAAACTCTATTTCTGAAAATAAGGCTTCAAAGAAATCCTTGTATCTCCCAAATTATAAAACTTGTGAGAAAAGTGAGAGATTTTTTTGTAGATGGGGGTGTGATGAAAACAAACCTCTTTAATAATTCCAAAATAATTTTTCTTTTGGCCAAAAATGGAACTTGAAGTTGACTACTAAACAGTCACGTACAGGACATTTTGTAACAGCAGTTTCGTAGAAAATTTTAATTTATCAATATCTCCCACATCCTAATGAATTTGAAGAAACGGAGAGAGTTTTATGTATTTAAGTCTGTTAGGAAGAAAAATATCTTTCAGTTTTCCTAAATTCGTTTTCAGTTACTCAGAAACCTCCTTGGAATTTGACTACTCAAAACCAGAAAACAGAGTTTTTGCTTCATATTGCGCTACGAAAAGACAGCACTTTCGTAGCGCAAAACGACTTTTTTGAACTAGTGGTGCTACAAAAGTAAGGTTTCTTAGATAATTGGCTAGTTTTGATGAAAAACTTAGGGAAATGAAATCAATTATGAAATTATGAATTACTTGACATAAAAAACCTTTAAAATGGATTCGTTTAACACTAAGGAAGGTTCAAACCTAAAAATCTAATACTCCCTTTTGGTCAAATTCATGAAATGACTCCTAAGACCCTATTTTGACCCATGATAAAAAAAAACTTGAAATAATGATGTTTTGAGAATTTTTGAGTGATAACAAACTCAATGATTAAATTTACTAACCTATAATAGATAATAGAGCTGGAATGCTTTAACTTGGGTGAATTTAGCCTTTAGAGACATGTCTTTCTTTTATTATGTATATAATGTAAATTAGACCTTTTTGGTACCCTTTTCATTCACTCTAGACAAAATCAATCTTGTTGAGAGCTTATGAACAGTCCTTAGTCATCATTCTCATGAATTTGGTGTTCTAGGAATATGCCCTATTCTTAAGGAATCCTTATCATCTTCCCCAATGATTTTGCAAGAAATTCAGTGATCATAGCATCCATAGTTGCAAGGGTAAACACCCTTGTGTGGAGTCTGTATCACCACAGGATCAAATATGCCCTTTATTACATTGTCACATCTGATGATCTGGGGTGTCAGGCCAGGAAGGAAAATTTGTTTGGTGTGTGGACCAGATCATGTCCAAACTAGAATACGTCTGTAATATTCCTAATTAGCTCTAGCTAGTTGGAATATTAATTTTTTCTTTTGTTAATAAAATAGATGAATAAGAGGGTAGAGAGACCCATAAATATCTTTAGTAGGAATAAAACCACTTCTAATGTGAATGTGGATCATTGTATCAGCTGAATAAAGCACTTTTGGGTGTGAAAAGGGGCTAAAGCATGTGAATAGGGTCAAGATTGACCAAATCAATAACGTTGTCATGGAGGTGGTGGAGAGTTATTGGAGGACATCGTAGTTAAGATGGAGGAGTGTATGCATGAGAGTAGCATCTATAATGAGTGGGACCAAGGGTGAGGAAGCTCACCAAGAATATAAGGAAGGGGATGGAAACCATAGAAGGCATTCTAATTATTGTTTATGTCTTGGTCTTTTATGACTTTCTACATGCTTCAGCTGTTTAGCGGAGTCTATTGTGTTGTTTAGTACAAGGGTGTTTTCAAGCATAAATCTCACCTTCATCCTTGGGGGACTTCAAGTGCCCACTCAAGAGAGGTTCATTGAGCTTCATTTCCACTCTCTGACATCAAGCCAAGCTTCAACCATCATCCATAGCGTAGTTTCCTTCAGGATTGTGTTGTTTTGCAGGGCAGTAGCAGTGGAGGGTTGATAGGCCCAGTTTCTGAGCTTGTTTTCTAGTGAGGGGAGCAGCCCTTCATCCTGGAGGCTAGCAAGGAATTTCCTTAAGAATTATTCCACCATATAGCATTAGGTCAAGCAAAATCCATCATTCATGGTGCAATCTCCTTCAGAAATTGCGTTAGTTTGCAGGGCAGTTGTAATGGAGGGTCAAGTACCCCAGTTCTTGACCTTGTTTTCTAGTGAGGGGAGCAGCCCTTCATCCGAAAATACAGTGAGGAGGGGTATCAGCAATTTTCACATCAGATTAACCACCTCCCATCAGTTATCCATTTTCATTTCGTTATTCAGCCCTAGGGCTGCATTTTTCATTTTGTGTATTTCTGAAAACCCTTTCTGGGTTGTATTAGAATTGTGCTAGAAAGCCTATATCTATGATCCCGATATATTCTAAGCACTATAATATCCATGTATTCTCATCGACAGAGGAATTTATTCCTAGCAACAAGTGTGTTGTCATAACCTCCGGAATTTTTTATAACAATTTTTCTTCATATTTTTGTACTGGGTCCTTAGAGACTAGTTTTGCCTAGCTTGAGGGTCTTTTTCCTCAAGATATTCTACACATTTTCTGCTATAATGTCTAATAAAATGGCTCTATGATATGCTATTATTTGATATATTGATATTTCACTACAATTTCCAATTTTATGTTCTATATTCTCGTGTTTCCTAATTTGGAATATTACAGTGGTATCAAAGCATAATCTTGGCTCAGCCTGTGGGGCACTACATCTATAAATCTGGAGCAATGGATGGAAGAAAGTTTCCAAAACGTCTTCTCCAAACTATGCAGGATATTTCCAGAGAAATCAAGGAGATGAGGATGGAAAGACATAAAGAGACCCTAAGAATGTCTCAACATGGAAAGACTTCTGACACCTCACATTATTGGTGTGAGCAATCAACATTACATCCAGTTCCACAACGCTCCACCATTTCTACATTCCTAACCATTGGAAATGAGGTAGGAGGAACACAAAAGGAGGAGACTCTTGGTGATTATCTTTTAGAATATGAATCTCAATCTCATAGGTTCAAAGAGAATCTAAACTTCTAAGGGTTCTTTCATACCAAGGATAATAGAAGTCCAAGTAATCACAATAGAGGTAGAGGGTACATGCAAAACAATGGTCTGCAGCATAATTTGGGTAGATTATTTTTTCCTGCTTTTGATGGGTCACCCAAGTGCACAACCAAGGCTTGGGTACAGAAATTAGACATCTATTTCTAGTTTAACTGAGTTTTAGAGATGGAGGCCATTAAGATAGCAGCGTTGCACCTTGAAGGTGAAGCACATGAGTGGTGGTTTCATGGCCTATCTACATTGGGGCATGCCAGTATAATTTCTTATGCAAAATTTACCAAGAGGTTGGTGGAAATATTTGACCAAAGAGATCCAAAATCTGATTTTGTTTAGCTAGCTAAGCTCAAGCAATCAGGAGATCCAAAGACTTATATCTCAGAATTCCTGAAACTTTCAGTCATGGTGCTAGATCTATCCACAGCTAGAAGAGTGGGTATAATAATTGATGGGCTAGCAAAGCCTTTGCATGAGTTGGTAGGATCCACTAGAACAACTACGCTCCAGGATGCTATTGAGAGGGCTAGGGACTTGAACATTATCACATGCAAGACCCCCCCGCTTTAGCAAGAGCTATCCTCTCAGTCAAAAGGGGAAGATATGAAGGTTCCTCCCTCAAGAGAGAATCAAGACAAAGGATCTCTTGATGATGATGAGGTATTCTCTGATAATAAGGAGAAGAAAGAAGAATAGTTGGAAGGAGATACCAATGATGTAGTACCAGGAGGAGATCCACCACCACCTAGAGGTGGAAATGGAGCAATTGCTCCAACAAGAGGAGCCCTTGCATCCTTTCGGGGAGTTCCAAAGAATCTAACATTGAGAGACCGAGGCATAGTCCAAAAGCAGCATATGTCATTATTGATAGACAGTGGGACTACCCAAAATTGTATTTATGCCCAAATAGTGCAGAGGGGAGACATACCCATCAACGATTCTGAAGGATTCTTAGTTTTGGTCGCAAGGATTAAGCAGTGGGGGAAGTGTGTTCCAGCATTGACTATAACTTTGGGAGAATACACCCTAATAGATCACCTCTTTGTGGTCAAGACCCCTAACACCAATGTAATATTTTGTGTGCAGTGGTTGATTACACTGGGGAAGGTCACTACAGATTGGGAGGCCTTGCATATGGCATGGATAGACAAGAAGAGAGATAATAATCAAAATATCAGGGGCATGCACACCCATACACCTCAGGAAGACTCCACACATAAGATGGGGACTGATTTGTGTAGAGGAAGTCAGGACAACTCAGTCCACTTAGATATACAGTTTACTATAGACCATGATGTATTATTTTTTGGAGGCATTCAACCCGGGAGGCCCCCGGATTGAAAGTTGGTTAAACAGTTCTCATAACAAGTGACACCACTCATAGATCTGACTAAGAGGAGAGCCTTGTATGGGACCATCACAGTGCAAGAGGGCCTTTGATTGGCTCAAGGAGGAGATGAATATTTGTTTGATATCATTATTACCAACTTTCACCAAACCTCTTGCACTGAAAGGTGATGCTTCAAGAGTGGGTGATGGATATTCCGTAGCCTTTGATTTAGAAGATACTTCCACATTGGAAGGAGTCATCCATATATGGTAGATTTTTTCTAGTTTTCATACATGCATTGGCCAAACTTAAGAGGTTTTGGATGGGAAATAGCTTCGAAGTGAAGATTGACCACCATGAAATTCAATATTTTCTTGAGCAGAAACAACTGCAAGGGAGGTAGAAAAAGTGGGATAGTAGTATTCCAGCATGTGGATTTGGAATTGAGCATGTAAAAAGGGGGAGAAGTGAGGTGACAGGTGCCTTATCACAAAGGCCAGCAGCACCGTCATTGTTGAGTATGGATCCAAATTGGGAGTCCCAACTATTGGTGGAGTATTCCAAGAACCACTTCACATGTGAAGTTCTTGATGGGCAGGTGACTGATGAGAGGTATAGGGTGATGGATGGATTCATCTATTACCGGGATTAGATATTCTTGACTAGAGGTTCTAAGATCCAGGAGAAGATTCTACATACAGGACATGATTTACTCCTTTCCAGTCACCAGGATTTCAACAGGATATATCGAGCCATTTGGGAGAGATTCTCATGGGAGGGTCTCAAGGAGGATGTGCTCCAACATATCAGGGGATGTGTAGTTTTCTTGGAGATTTAGGAGGAAAACAACCATCCTGCAAGGTTGTTTCAGTAACTCACTTTTCTAGGAGAGAGATGGGAGAGCTCATCTATGGACCTCTTCACCAGCTTGCCAATAGTACATGGTAAGGATTGTATATTTATATTCATTGATCAACTAACAAAGCATTTTCATTCCTATTCCATTCATTTAAATTTCATTTCTCCATAAGAGGGCAAGCATCTCCTTGGACTTCATGGTATTCTTATGACCAAAATCAGTGATAGAGATAGCCACTTCCTGGATGGTTTTGGGAAAATATTGTTCTATTTTGGGTGTAATCAGTTGGCACCCAATGCCATTTACTACTTCCAATTATATGAGCAGAGAGACAATGCAAGCAAGTGGTTGGGAGGCTACTTGCCACATTATGTTCAAGGGCAGAAAGGAGCCAAACTGCGTTGGTCTCACTTGAGGGACTATTATCACCATCTGAAATTTCATATGTCACTCAGTGTATCTCTCTTCTTAGTTCCATATGGTGATGATTTTCTATTCACTATTGATGGAATGGGTTGGGCAAGCAAGGTTCCTAGAACCAAATATTGGATCCTAGAGAGTCATGGTATATCCTGGCCTCTTAAGGACAACATTGTTGCAACCCAAGATCAGCAGTAGTTCTACACATATCATAGATGGGGAGAGAGATAACATAGGGTGGACAATTTGGTCTATCATTTTCAGCCATACAGCCCATCTACATTGCAGAAGCAGGGGACTGAGGAGCTTCTCTATGGGCCACACATGGTGATCCATCTGGTTGGGATAGTGGCATATAGGCTGGAGATTCTCATTGGGATTAAGATCCCCAACATTTTTCGTATCTCATGCCTTAAGAAAGCCATTAGACAGCATGTAGTTTCCTCCATGGATCTCCCACTTTTTTATGATGTGAGCCATTTGGTTTTATCACCAAAGGCTAACTTGGACACTTGGTAGGGGCAGCTAAGGGACAGATTGATTGAAGAGCATCTGGTTCAGTCGAGGAGTTTATCAGGTGAGGGTGCTACATGGGAAGGAGAGGAGGTTTTTCAGTATCCATCCTTGCAGTTGCTTGAGGACAAGCAACATTTGGGAGGGTAAAATTGTAATATTACTAATTATCTTTTAGCTAGTTGGAATATTAATTTTTTCTTATGTTAATAAAATAGATGAATAAGAGGGTAGAGAGACCCATAAACCTCTTTAGTAGGAATAAAACCACTTCTAATGTGAATATGGATCATTTTATCAGCTGAATAAAGCACTTTTGGGTGTGAATAGGGACTAAAGCATGTGGATAGGGTCAAGATTGACCAAATCAACAGTGTTGTCATGGAGGTGGTGGAGAGTTACTGGAGGACAATACAATTAAGATGGAGGAGTGTATGCATGAGAGTAGCATCTTTAATGAGTGGGAACAAGGGTGAGGAATCTCACCAAACATATAAGGAAGGGGATGGAAACCATAGAAGGCATTCTGATTATTGTTTATGTCTTGCTATTTTATGACTTTCTATATGCTTCAGCTATTTAGCGGAGTCTGTTGTGTTGTTTAGCACAAGGGTGTTTCCAAGCGGAAATCCCACCCTCATCCTCGGGGGACTTCGAGTTCCCACGGTTCATGGATCTTCATTTCCACTCTCCGGAAACAGGCCAAGATTTTATCGTCCACAACGCAATATCCTTCAGGATTGTGTTGTTTTGCAGAGCAGTAGCAGAGGAGGGTTGATAGACCCAGTTTCTGAGCTTTTTTTCCAGTGAGGGGAGCAACCCTTCATCCAAGAGGCTAGAAAGGAATTTCCTTGAGAATTATTCCACCATCTAGCATTAGGCCAAGCAACATCCATCATTCACAGTGCAGCCTCCTTTAGAAATTGCATTACTTTGCAGGGTAGTTGCAATGGAGGGTCAAGTACCCAAGTCCTTGACCTTGTTTTCTAATTAGGGGAGCATCCCTTCATCCGAAAAGATAGTGAGGAAGGGTATCAGAAATTTTTAGATTAGATCAGCCACCTCCTAGTAGTTATCCAGATGCATAGCGTTATTCAGCCCTAGGGCTGCATTTTTCATTTTGTGTATTTCTGGAAACCCTTTTTGGGTTGTCTTGGAATTGTGCTAGAAAGCCTAGATCTCTAATCTCGGAATATTCTAAGAAATATATTACCAGATCCATGTAATATCATATACAGTAGCAGTCAGTCCCATCAAAAACTGCACTGTCATAAGCTCTGGAATTTTGTATAGCAGTTTTTCTTCATATTTTATGTACTGGGTCGTTAGAGGCTTGTTTTTCCTAGCTTGAGGGTATTTTTCCTCAATATATTTTACACATTTTATGCTATAATGTCTAATAAAATTTCTCCATGATCTTCTCTTATTTGATGTATTGATATTTCACTGCAATTTCCAGTTTTGTGTTCTATATTCCTGTGTTTCCTAATTTTTAATATTACAACATCTTTACAACTTCAAAACACATTTGGGGTATATTTATCCTTCTAGGCATGGATCATATCCAATGATCCAACAATCCAGATTTCAATGGGGTTAAGATTGTATCGGGAGCCGGTATGGGTGCTAGACTAGATCCCCGTCGAGGTATGGTGCATATGGTATCTTGGGATCCATATATGGATGAAGGTTGAAGCATAAGTGCAAGGATGGATGTGGCCATAACTAGATTGTTATGGATCATGTCCAAATTTTGGATTTGGGATCCAAAGGTGGCTAAAGGTGCACATCCCTATGGAGGTCAGATGAGCACCAAGCTGGATATCCCTCAAATAAAAAATGGATCCGTAGATCTAGTGGTTAGGGGATGATATTAGCTTGTATAACATTGTAACAGTAAATATGAAATAAACTGGATATAATGGGGAGTGGTTGAAAAACACAAAGAGGGAAGGCCTATTGGGGGTCCCAACCCAAGTTGACATGGAAAATTCCACGAGGACTTCATAGTAGCCATGTGGATTTCGTGTAGGTACCCATGATGATGTGTATCCCCATTATGTTGACATGGTAACATCTTAGTGACGTGGAATTTTCATTATGTTGATGTGGCAATGCCATGTGGTACCTTAATGCTGATGTGGCTCTATACGATTGAATAAACTTCAAATGAGCATAACTTTCAATCTGACAGTCAGATTGAGATAAAATTTATATCATTTAAAATATCTCCATGAACTAAATGTGACAGTGGTATTAATTTTTATTTTTTACGGCATTGGAAAAAGAGGAATTTTGTAACCCCGTGTTCATAACAAACTTTATAGATCATGTCAAATAAATAGATAACACCTCCCACAACCAATGATAGCATAAGGGATTGGGAGGGAGTGTTACAAAGTTGTATAAAACCTTAGGTTCAAAAATAGACCTGAAGAGGCTCATGTGAAAATCAATACAAATATATTTTAATTAATGCATGTGCTAATTTCCTTTGAATTGTATAGTTGATGTGGCTACTAGCCTTGACAAAATTCTTACATTTCCTTTTATTTATGTATTGACATGTGTTTTAGATGTGTGAACAACATCAGATCAACATGCTTAGTGTTGGGAAGATAAGGTAACAAGTTAATATGTTATGCTTAATATAACTAACAATTGTGTGTCTGACAACATAAGAAGATACAATTTGCAACAAGAAATAAAGGATGGACAATAATATGATATAGCATAGTATGGAATGAAATCATCATGATCAAGAAGAGGAAATTTTCCCTAATAGAGTATATACTCTCAGGAGTTTGAGCACTGAGTTAAAGAGTTGCAAACTAGAGAACTAAAGACTCATTAGAAACCAAGAAGAACATGAAAAGTTGAACACAATTAATTTGCTACAACATTTTTCATGCATGGAAGGGTTGTTGCAACATGAATTTAACCCTGGAAATATGGAATGGTATCATGCTGACAAGATCGGAGAGAAAAATCATAAGGTTGGAAAGAAAAAAGGCCATTAACATGTTAGGACTATGGAGAAGAACACATGATTCATGAATGCCCTACCAAACAACAAGACAAAAATAGTTCATGTAAACTCCAAACACATGAACCTACAACTAGAAATGAAAAAGAGAGATGAGGGAGCACTCCCACAATCTCTCTAAATTATTGGAAGATCCTCTTAAACTATTTAGAAATATTTTTGTGACCTTAAGGTTGCTATAGTCCTTGGGGAAAGACACTAACTAAATTTTTGAACATATGATAGTATGTTAAGTGTTAATGCTGAAGTAAATATAGAATTTTTGGATTGTTACAAATGTCTAATATTAGTTGATATGATAAACACAAGAATTCAAGAATGTTTTAATTTTTATGAAATCAAGATGTTATAACTCATGCATGGATTAATTGACTAACGTTTGATGTATATATAGACAACTGATATGCATAGGAATCCAAGGGAATGGACCCCATAATTGTTATAAGAAATAAAATTGGGTCATAAACTTGCTACAAATTTAAAGAAAACTTATTTCTATGTTTAATGAAATTGTTATGATTACTCATGGTGTATTTATAATGAACTTGGAAGTATAGCTTGCAGAACTGCATTAGAGGGGAAATGAGGATAAAAGGTTAGTCAAGAAGGCTTGATTGGATCAATATGAAACAGTTGGAAAGCAATAATACAACTATAAAATACTCTTCGAATGCATCTTTCCAAATTTTTTATTCACGATGAGAAACTAATTTCTAGAGAAAAATTATGTTACAAAGCATTGAAACGTCCTACATTTTGGGTGAACACTTCACCCATCATCAGGCACATGAAGCAAAAAAATAGGTGAAGAGGAAGAGAGACACAACATTGACGTCTCTCTCCCAAAAATTCCATTATATATAAATTTTTGGTCTATATTCCTTTTCTCATATATTTTTGAGAGAGAGACGTTAAGTTTATATCTCTCTTTCTATTCACCTAAATTTTTTTCTTCATGTCACTAACAACGAGTGAAGCTTTCACCCAAAATTTCAGACATTTCAATGCTTTGGAACACATTTTTTCTCCAAAAATTACTTTCTCATTATAAATAAATTCCTTAGGAAGGGTATTTCCCGTGACAAAAATTGTTCTTGGATGACATATATTATAACCGCCCCTCCCCACATTTACCAGCTTCTACAAGCCCTCTGGGTAAATGTGAAGCGAAGTGATACTATGAAAAGACCCGACCTCCAAGTTCCAGTTATGGAAGTGGAGTTTAAAACCAAAAACTTTACTGACATCCCTCAAATACCACAGACCACTCAAAAGGTTGCAAACGAACCCAAGTGTTCAATCCCTCATATGGAACACTTTTCCACCAAACTATCACCCCAACCGCATGCACAAAAAGGAAATAGTGTGGCTATAGGCTTCCAATCGCATGCATAGGCTTGCCTCCATGGGGTTATGGCCTAAATCCCCTTATTTTAAGCCAACGGACCTGAGACCTGAGCCACTTTTAAAGTATAGCCTCCATACCACTTCCAAAAACTTGTTGTAACTTCCCAAAATCATATTAATCATGATGGAAATGCTAAAAATTCAAACATGAAGAAATAACTTGAACTAGACTTCCTAGAACACACTAGATATTTCATCAAACATATGGTAAACATGTGAGTTACAAGTCAAGAATTCATATCTGATCTTAAATCTCTGAACTTCATCTGAGAATAACCAAGAAGGTCTATTTCCCTCTCAAGTAGTTGCAATAACACTTTTTATCCCATGAATTCGTCAATCATTAAATTACTTATTAAATCATGAATAAGATCCATATAAGTTACAACACATCATATAACCAGCAAATAACCAACATCTAAACCATGGAAAAATAACCATCAAATCAGCATAATAACAAGTACCAGTGCTCATAAATCACAAGAGGAAAAATATCTCTCATCAAAATTTTCAAAATCCAACCAATTTAGGTACTTCCACATACCACCTGACCATAGATTGGGTTGAACCAAATATTTATTTCATCCAATCACCCTCCTGCCATATTCCAAGCATGAATGTGGGATCTCATAGGATAAACCAAGACATAATCAACCAATGACTTCATAGGTTAAACTACGTCCACCCTCAGACTACTGTGATCTCACTTAAATTGGTCCTCAGATCACAAAACCAAACCAATCTTGGATGCCTCAGAATTTCTTCACAATACCTTGAGGAATTTTCTTGTCTCCACCCACCTGTTGAGGACTTCTGAGATAAAACCATCTCTACCCCGAACCCTTGGGAATTTTCCTAAGACAACCTCACCCAGTTCTAAAACCTTTCGGCAATCCAGAGCTCAACCGAGAATAAATCCCATCACACCATGGTTGTCTAGGGAATGGAAAGGATAAGGTGAAACCACTGTCAAACCAGGAAACATACATGCCAATGACAACAAATGAACCAAATAAACAAATTCATATAGCATGCATTGACACCTCAACTAGGAAATCACACATGAAACTTGGTACCTACAAACTCCTCCTATTGAATTCATTGATCCAACCTTCTCTTTGCTTTCCTTGGCTTTCCTTTGCCTTCCTTGATTTTTTTTTCCTTTGCTTGCTTGCTTTCTGCTCTTGGAGCTCTCTCTCTCTCTTTCTCACTTGATCAAAGCTAAAACTAACAAAAGAAAAGCTAGAAAAATTTGTGAATTGATTGTCTAATGCCTTTTTATTATTGATGTCTCCCTTTTTCCATTTTCCTTATAATTTCCTTAACATGAAAATTTATGTCTTTTCACATTCCTTTTCTCCTATTTTCCTTTATTTTCATAAATAAATTCCAATTATTGCCTCTTTTCCTTTGTCAATGCCTTTTCCAATTTACTTAGCCATAAATAAACCAAAAGTGATGCCCACTATTTTGTTTTCCCAACATTCAGCTTATAATACATATCCCATGACCTTGGTCTTATTTTTCCTTTATTATCCTTTATTACATTAACTTTAACCTGTGGCTATTACAAACCCCTACCCCTTAGGAGAACATTCTCCTCGATGTTCAATGATTCTTGTGACCATCAAACTGCCGAAAACAAAACATACTACCTATGGAGCTTTATAACACAACTCGTTGCAGTATTTACAATGACCATTGTTGAAAAAATAACAAACATACCATTTACTAGAGCTTTATAACTAGGGAAAATTTTAAGGATGAAAATTTATCTTAAAGTTTAAAAACCTTGGCGAATATCACTAGTCCATAATATGCAATCTGTAAAAATTTTGGAGATATTTTTGTAAAAATATTCAAATTTCTAATAATTTAATATACTCTCTATATAAAATTTTGGTGATTTTTAGGGCAAAATAATTTCATACTATTAATTTTGGGCAAATCATTTTTAGAAAAAATGGAAATTAGCGAATCTTTTTTTTCGGAAAAAGTATAGAAAATTAGCCCACCTCCAAATATTAGCCCCTAAAATTGTCCATGTTTAAACCTAGCTCATCACGGTATTTATAACTTTATACATATATACCTATACCAAAAACTCATTTTATTGAACCAAAAAATAATTATGGATACAAAGCCTGCATCCGATCATCCATCTCCCATATATATTTATCAAACCCAAAGTTCTTCCACTATACTTTAACTTGCTCTATTGCTCGATTCCGAAGCATGTGTTGTTTCTACTGCAATATGCACTAAGGTTATGGCTAGAATTATCCCTCTAGTTCCACATGCAATATAGACCAATCAATCACATGATCAACATCCTGGACATATCTCTTAAGCAATGAAACATGGAAAACATCATGTATTTTCACTGTTGGAGGCAGTGTAATTCTGTTGGCCACTAGTCCAATCCTCTCAAGGATATCAAAAGGCCCGCAATATCGAGGTGCCAACATGACACATGATCTAATACTCAAGGAGCTCTTCGTGGGCTTGATGCACAAGTACACATGCTCACCAACCTGAAACTCCTTGAATTCCCTATACTGATATGCATAACTCTTCTTCCTATCCTATGTTGCCTTCAAATCCCTCTTAATAACTTTCATTTCATGTTTTGTCTCTGCCAACATATCCGGTCCAATAAACACCCCGTTCACTAGATAGCTCCAACTAATAGGATTATTACAACTCTACCCAAAAACATCCTAAAATGGACCCATCCTCAAGGACTCTTGATACCCATTATTATATGCAAACTCTACTAGTGGAGATTACTCCTCCCACTTCGTTTGCTGATGCATGACATACATCATGAACATGTCCTCAAGAATCCTACTAACCCTATTTGTATGTTTGTTTTTCTTTAAATGATAATTTGTATTGAAATTCAACTTTGTCCCCAAGCCTTCAAACAACTCCTTCCAAAACCTGGAAGTGAAATTGACTTAAATTTCTGATATAATCTTATTGGGAACACAATGTAACCTTAGTATCTCCCTGATGAATATCTGAGCTACCTCACTAGCTGAATTAGTAAAATTAACTACAATGAAGTGAGCTACCTTACTTAACCTATCAACCACAACCATGATCAAATCATTTTGCCTTGATGTCCTCAGAAAAACTGTAATGAAGTCAATGGAAATGACCTCCCATTTCCACTCTTAATCAAAATCGGTTGTAATAAACCAGCTATATGATTACACTCTTCTTTTACCTGTTGATAATCCAAACACTTCGCAAAAAAATCAGCCACCTCTTTCTTCAATTTCAGCCAATTATTTTTGGCGAGAAATTTTTTAATTTGGTTTGACTCAAGGTTCGCCTGAGGGTGCCAACAAAGAGCCTGCATAGTCTAGCACTTCACCGAAATTTTCACACCTTCTAAGACAAAGGAGAGTATCACCTTAGGTGAGCCAGAACCGTGAAATATTGCAAGGAGATTATATATGCAAATTAACAAGTTATGAAACCATTATTAAAATCATTCTTAGCTAGCAAACCTAGTACATTCATTCAGAAATTAGATGCATTCAAAAAAATTTAAAGTGGTACACAAATACACAAATTACTGCTAAAATTCCCAACTTCCATTAATATCAATATATGTCTATTACAACAAACAAGAAATTATAACTTGTGACATTCATATCCTTTCACGGGGATTTAGAAATACAAAGACAACATTATAAATGATCACATTCTAGCTCTAAATACTATAGGATTCAGAAGATCCAGCTAGATTTGATCCGCATAAATAGTTGGAACCTTGCAGCACTATCAAAAACTCTTGAACTCACTGTCTTTTTCCTTCTTTTATAATTTCACTCGCTTGATATGATACCTCGCTCACTTGATCTTGGTTTTCCAATAACTAGGGCCAATACCTTGGTTCTTCTTTTACGATATAAACATCGGTCCCTGGTTCTTTGGTGCACTCCCTTGTTTTCTGTTGCGCAAGTTCCAAAATAAAATCGCTGGAATTTTTATTTTTCTAGTGCTCTGGTTCTGACAACTTCATCCAAACGTCCATCGCAACTGCTATCCTTTTCGAAAATGAAGGACCCAACATGCCCCAAACACATACTATTGACTTCACCACAAGTGAATGTGCTGTTGTTGGTTCTGAATCTGTTGCGGGTTGACTTCCACTAACTTTAGTTGTGGTTCCTTCAAACAAAGGACCCAACTCTGGAACAGTCTAGAGGGCGGAGTCCTTGAAACTAGTGAATGTAGACATAGATGAGTGCCAAGAATCCATGAGAGTAGAGACCTTGACTGAAAATTCGGTGACAGTCTGCTCAGTAGGGTCATTGGGCTAAGATTCAACTAGCTCTTGAATTTTTTGGTCAGCAACAGTGGAAAGAGTACTTAAATTCATGAAATTTTTTTAAGCTTTTGGCCGAAGGTTGCAAAGAACTCGCTTGGTAACCTGTGCAACATCTTCCAACTGAGTGATTTCCGCTTCAAGTACATATGCTTTATCTAGGAGCTATTGCTTAGGGTCCAGATCAGAAGTGACTAAGGCATGCTAGTAAATATTATGGGAATTCTCACGCAAAGTATCAATAGTGGAATTTTTCTTTACAACCACACAGCTGACAGCAGAGATCAGGAAAAACACATGTTGGGATTCTTGCATGACCTGCGGAAAAGTAGCACAGAGATCAGTGACATTCCGAAATTTCCCTTGAATTTGAGATATGTTGGTAGCAGAAGGATCCAGTTTGTACTGGTGCATAGTTTGAATAATGTCCTAAATTTTGGAATTCTTACACACAAGTGGTTGACATGACGCTTCAATTGCAATACAAAATTCGGCAAGGGAGTAGGCAACGAAATCTTCAGGCTGCTCAACAACATATGGAGCAATGGTAGGCCACAAATATTGTAGTTGATTATGGACCGCACTAATATTATTCTACAATCCTTCCTTCTCAACTTTTAATTGGGCTTGAATGGAATTGGCAGCAATAAACTGATGTTTTTTCTTTCATAGGTGACTTGGAGATCATTACACATGGCCTGGGTCTAAACTAACCGATGTTCCAACTACGAAACGGAAGCATGAATGAATTGAACTAACTAAGGAGAGGACCAATTACTAAGGATGTCAGGAGAAATGACATCGACTGGGGGGATTCGGGATTACAGTGGTTGCACAATAGCAACCGACTGCTTGGATTTCTCTTGGGGAGAATATTCACATTGAATCACAACTCTTTCATTTTTGATAATCTAGTGTAGAATGGGGCTAGGAATGAAAGTGATAAGTTTGTACTACTGTGCAGCAAGGGCAATGACTTGATGAAATTCCTCAGGGTCTCTCATTAATTCAGCAAATGTTTCGGCTAAAATGGGCAAAGGGGTAGATGAGGACAGCTGTGAGAGAATGGGAATAGTGGATGGACCGGTCAATGGCATGGAAACAATAGTGGTGGCCATATGAATGAACTATGTGAATGTAGAGTCAATTTCCATTTCTACAGGGTCATGAAGGGTGGTAGGTGAGTTATGGGGGTATGATAGAGTAGTTGTGGATAAATTAAGTGTTGCATCAGAGACTGTATGTGGGGATCAGGGTGTTTCCTCATGAATGGTTACGGTAGAATCCATGATTTGTAAGTCAGCATCAAGGTCGATAAAAGTTTAAGAAATGGGTGTATGATGACCCTGGTGGGGCGAAAGGGGGCTAAAACCCGTAGTAGGTGGAATTCTAGAAGCAATAACAGTTGGTGTAGGATACATGGGGGTAAGCTGGTGTACCTGAAGGATGTGTTGAACATACGAGTCAACCTCAGACCAAGTCGCATGGGCAGAACTTGTACATTCCTTGGCTTTCTTCAACAAGGGTTGGAGCTCTTCTAAAACATCTTTTGAATGCTTGTGGGAAGTAGATGGACCTTCTTCAACCGGTTTCATGTGATCAAAATCATAGTAAATTTTTACTTCATACTCCCATGCAACAACCCTAGGCAAATTTTCAACTTTTTAATGAAAATCGTGCTCGTTGATATAAAATAGTAACATGCGCATAAAGAAAAAAACATATGGTGCATGCATCGACTGGATGTAACAAAACCCATGGGAAATCCTGAACCAAATAAAGGGGTGATATTGATCTAAAATAGGAAGTGGCACCCTTGAGACAACATGTGTCACCCTAATCATCTTGGTATACCATTGTACAAAAGCAAGTTAATTTATTTCTTTGTTCACAGTTTCCTCGGTGCTGCGCCAAGGAGCATACATGAATGCAAGTGGTTCATATTCTACAATGGGATAAATGTCACGACCGTCCAGAGGACACCATTTAGAAATATCTATAGGAATAATCAAATAACCATAAACAAAATAGGTATATCAAGCATAAACATCATTGGAAACTTCAAATAGTTCATGAAGAAGATAGTTGGACCAATTAAGTTGTTCGTCGCGAACACAAGCCTCAAAAACAAAAATGGCATCCATTGTACATTCTCCGTGGGTATGATGGCACATGAGCTTAGTGGAAATGACAGTAGCAGCAACTCGAATCGACATATTGTTAATCAAATCCAGAACATCTCCTTAGCTCTTTCTGGTGGTACCATACTTCTTGTACAAATTATTTTCATTAGTTTTCTTTGCTCGCTTGCCAGTCTTCTAAAAATCCAATAGAGCATCAACACCATATGTGGAAAATCCTATAATATTGTGAATATCAACAAAGTGGATGGGGTATTCTTGGTCTATCCAAAGAGAACCCCCATGGAGCCGACTGATTAAAAACTTTGTGCAATGGAGAATTTCATATGTGGTCTCTAACACAAGAAAATACTGCAAAAGGATAAGAGTTGATTGATTTATCTGACGGAATGCAGGTCTAAATTTCAAGGTGGAATGACCATTAGGGTGGGTGCTAGGCTCCATGAAGACATATTTTATGAGTGCAAGAAAAAAGGTGGGATCAGACAAATCATTATCTACAAGAAGGGTTTTATCGTATTTTCCCAACATATCATTCTGGAAATGAATTATTGAATCAAAGGGATACATAGTGATAGTGGTTTTAGCTAGACAAACCATATTGGTAGAGTAACAGGTGTACACAAATGAGATGGGAGGACGAGAAGGCAAGGATGATGCATGGCTGGGGGATCGGGGATCCAGAGTGGGAATGGAGAATGCGGAGAGGACGAAGGTGAGAATGAGGACACTTGGGCAGGAAGATATAGGACGACTGAAAGGATTTCTTCATTAATCGCAGTAAATTTGTTCTAACATTCAAATTAATGACAAGTGATCCTAACACGCACCGACGGATAAGGTGACGTAACGAAAAATCTAACGACAGAATAAAATCTTCTCAGGAATTGAAATAAGGACTGGGTAACTAACTTCGGCATGATTGAGAAAACTAACAAACAAGACAGGCAATGTTGACTCTGCCACGCCAAGATACGATGAAATCTCCCTGACCACAATGGGTTGCATTAGGTCGCAACAAACTGAAAAGACTATTGTGGAAGACTCAAAGGCTACAAACTATTAAACAGACCATGGACTATTATTGATGCAACTAACCTAATTCCTACCTGCTACTCTCTCTCCAAGAGATATAAAATTAACCAGAAGTAGAATCAGAAAAATAGGGCTTCAAGTGAGCGTCATTCACCCATATAGAGAAAAGGGTACCATCTAGTTGAGCAATCCGAATAGCACCAAAATCCTTAATATACACAACATAAAAAGGGACAAGCCAGTGCATTTGGATCTTACCATGATGCTTGTAACACTTGTTGTCGTAAAGTAATGCTTGGTCACCAAATGAGAAGGAATTATTCTTGATGTGTTGATCATGCCAAGCCTTCTGCCACTCCTTTTCAACTCTCTAATCAAAGTAATCAAGGAACCGACATTCATCCAATTTTAATAGCTCATTAACTCTTTAAGGGAGATATCAATCCCCTGAAATTTGAGTCGCATGTGCGTGAAAATATTGGGGACAATAAACTTTGCGAGAACAACAACTTCCCTCCCATACACCAACTTGAATGGGGTATACATATTCAATCTCTTAATAATGATTATGTAAGCCCAAAAGGTAGCAGCAACCCGTTCATCCTAGTCATCCCTATTCTCAGAAAAAATATTTGTAATTCCACATTCCAGAATCTTATTAAATGCCTCAACGGTCCCATTTTCTTGTGGATGGTAAGGAGTGCTCTTATGATGTTATATCATGAAATTTTGCAGCAAGACTCGAACTGTTTCATTAATAAAATGAGAACCCTAACCACTTGGCACGATGCGAGGATAAATGAACTTGGAAATAATGTTCTCAAAAATAAATCTAACAGTTTTATCTGCAGTGAAGTCTTTAATTGGGACCGCTTCTACCCAACGGATAAGATATTTGGCCGCTGTAATGATATAGCAGGTGTTTGAATGGCAAGCAGGCTTTAGGGGAATTTTGAGGTCTAAAATGGGCCTCCTAAGAAAAATGTACAACCAAAATAAACTTAATAAGAACCAATAGAATTCAATATGATGATGTCAACCATGGGGGATGATTCACCTTTTTTGGAGTAAAAAAGTAAAAAGATTAAAAAATAATAAAATAACAAAAATTCTTTTTCAACTCATATTTTTAACTTATCTCCCTAATGTTTTTCTCAAATTTCAAGTGGGAGTACTCATTGGATGTAAAATTTAATTCCTTGTCCAAGAAGTACCCATGTTGCATACTTTCGATGGACCCTGTAGAAATTTAATACAAAATATATGTATTTCCCAGATTCTCCTGATCTAACAATAATATCCTACTGTTAAATACATAATCGCTTCTAGAAATCTTTGCGGAATTTGAAACACAATTTCCAATCACAATATCATGAAGAAAGATAAATCACACATAACACAGATAATTTACCTGGGGAAATATTATAGCTAAAAACCCCACTATCTTCTATTATGTATTATTATATCATGGATCATGAAACAATTGCATACAAATCTCTAATCCAAGAGCTCTCACTACATGAGCTAATTTTCTCACACTGTCATACAAAAATTGGCAAGTTCCTTAGCCAATTTACTGTCTCCAAACAGCTTGCCCCCACTTCTCAATCCCAGCTGATAGCAATCCCTGAATTAATCGAATCCTGCCTGCCTTGACTACGCAATCCTTATGGGCACATCCAATGTGTGTGTGGTTGCATGTGTGCAACTAGATAATAATTGATAGTTTACTTCCCTTTCACTTAGAACTCAACTGGGTCTCCACTGGATCTAACATGCATGCAGTTAATAATAGTAAATCTTCAGTTGCATGTGAGACCACTGATTGTGAATTAATTGATAATTAATTCATTTTATCTCTCACTAGTGTATCTTCAGTTACAACTAGCACAACTAAGTTTAACTCACTTAACTAAGTTAAACTACTTTACAACTTTCATAACTGCACTTCCAACTCTGTTACAACTTCGAATCACTCAGTTACAACTAAGTCAACCTACATGTCCCACCAACCAACCACTTTACTCGAAATTCCTTTAGCTAACTGATTTTCCACTTCAGTTAACTATTTCCAAGCGCTCATTGAGAATAGAATATATTTTATTGTCCAACTAATATTAAGGGATAATAATAGTATACATGCATCTATAAATAGACATGCAATCTATAAATAGAATTTCCACATACATCTCTAAATAGACATCAACCTAAAAATAGCCTGAGCTCCATCCTAGTGTAGGTGCTTCATTTTCACTAGGACCTTCTTGTTGAATCTCAACACTCCATCTCAAGAAGAAAG
This sequence comes from Pinus albicaulis, assembly GCA_034641835.2. Classification (NCBI taxonomy): domain Eukaryota; kingdom Viridiplantae; phylum Streptophyta; class Pinopsida; order Pinales; family Pinaceae; genus Pinus; species Pinus albicaulis. The sequence continues at coordinate 530,198,130 of CM076583.1, forward strand.
GGATTATCCTTCACCTCGATCCTGTCCCTATGGTATTCTAATTTTCTCCTGGTGAGCGCCTTCGTCAGGATATATACATCCTGATCTTTCTTAGGAATGTAATGAAGCAACATGATCCTCCCCTACACACAATCTCTGAGATGATGGTACCAGATATCTATATGGTTAGATCTATCATGAAACACAGGATTAATCGAGAGTTTAATACAACTCTAATTATCACAATGAATCACTGTCAGATCCAAATGAGAACCAAACAAACCAACCAAGATATTTCTCATCCAAATAGCCTCACATGCAGCTTGACTCGATGCCATGTATTCTCCTTCCGCTGAACTGAGTGCCATGGATCTCTGCTTTCTATTGTGCCAATAAACAATTGTAGATCCAATGCTAAATATCCCCCCTTATGTTCTCTTTCTATCTGATGGGTTGCCCACCCAATCTGCATCTGTGAAGCCATGTAACTTCACCACATGTATATCTATACCATAAACCATATTTTTATGTGCCCCTCAGGTATCTCAGGACATTCTTGCACGCCTTCCAAAATAGCTTGGCAGGCTTAACCATAGCTTGACTCATCTGGTTAACCGCATAGAAAATTTCTGGTCTCGTGTTCACTAGATACTTTAGCGAACCCACTAACTATCGATAGACAGTAACATCCACTACCTCTCCAGAAGTAGCATCCTCTTTCCTCCAGTTTCCTGGAAGAGGAGTATCCATGGGTTTGCAGCCCTCCATGTGAAACTTACCCAGTATCTCCCTTGCATACTTTCTTTGAGACACAAAAAGTTCACCATCTCGCTGCCATGTTTCCAATCAGAGGAAATAATGAAGGAGGCCCATATCCTTCATCTTGAACTCCCTTGCAAGATCCTCCTTGCATGAGTGTATCATTTGTTCATCACCAGTAAATATTAAATCATTAACATAAAGAACAATGATTAAAATCTTACCCTCCACCATAATTTGGTATAGGTTTGCATCTGCTGCACTTTTGTTGAAGCCCAGTCCGGTGAAATAGCTGTCTATTCGAGTGTACCAAGAACAGGTTGCTTGCTTCAACCCATACAGCACTCTTTTGAGTCAGCACACATGTGAATCGATGTTGAAGATCTAAAAACCTTCAGGATGCTCTATGTACACCTCTTCCTCAATGATCCCATTGAGAAATGCAGTCTTCACATCCATCTGATGAATGCACCAGCCCATATGCGCTGAGAGATAAAGGATGGTCCTTATGGAAGAATACCTTGCAACAGGTGCAAAGGTTTCTTCATAATCTATCCCCTCTATTTGTGAGAAGCCCCGGGCCACAAATATAGCCTTGTATTTCTCAACACTCCCATCAGCAACTTGCTTTACCTTGTAGATCCATCTCTAACCTACCACTGATTTATCAAATGGCCTTGGAACAATTTCCCAAGCACTGTTTTTTACAGTGGAGTCATACTCCTCCACCATTGATCTACCCATGTGGGCTCCTGCATTGCTTCTTGAAATGAAGATGGTTCAGTCACAACACATTTTCTCATGAGAGCCATGTATTCAGTAAATCGGTCAGGAGATTGTCTTTGTCTACACTGTGAAGTAGGGACTCCTACATTCTGTGTTGCATCAAGTCTCAGACTATCAGCTTAAGTGGTACACCTTCTACCAGTTCTGATGGTTGGATTTGCGTGAGTGGACTCCTCCACTCCATGAACCTCCTCCTATGGCTGATCCACATCTAGAGACTCATCTTTGGGAACCAATAGTTCCTCATCTGCATGAAAGTCCAGCTCCCTCTCAAGTGACAACCACATGTATTTCCCCTCATCGATTTTTGTCGCACCACAGCCATTTGACTGTTTGGAAAATACACATGATAATTATGGGGTGTTTCTATGTACCCCACAAAAATCCCAACTTAAGCAGTCAGCTCCAACTTCTTCCTGGCGTCCTTGGTCACATGCACATAAACAGATGAGCCAAAAATCTTAAAGTGTGAAACATCTGGTTTCTTACCAGTGAAAGCTTCTTCAAGTGTACTCATGCCAAGTACTCTATGAGGACAACGATTTTTCACATAAACCGCAGTGTTGCATCCTTACGCTCAAAAATGCATTGGCAGGCCCTGATCATGCAACATCGCTCGTGTAGCACCCACGATTGTTCTATTCTTCCTCTCCGCGGGCCCATTTTGTTGTGGGTTGTGAGGCGCTATGAGTTCTCTTCGAATTCCTTCTTTGCTGCAGAATTTTTTGAATTTGTTAGAGATGTATTCTCCACCATTATCGCTCCTCAGAGCCTTCACTTGCTTCCCCGACTCTTTCTCCACCAATTCCTTAAACTCACATAACTTTGAGAATGCTTTATCCTTCTTCTGCATGAAGAAGATCCAGCATTTATGAGAAAAGTCATAAAAAAAAATAACATAGTACTTATGTTTTTTTTTTGAAGCACCCAAGACCAGTACACACACGTCTATGTGAACTCTCTCAAGGATCCCCAAAGCACGGTTCTCCTTCTCATGAAAGGTGGAATTTAAATACTCTCCCATCGTGCAACCTTGGATTGATATAACTGAGAAAGTCTTCCCATTGGAGGTCTAGTAGATATTTGTTGCATGACTCTCAAGACTAGATGATGAAGATGTCCCAATCATTTGTGCCATAATTCGCCCTCATCTCAGCTCACCACTTTTTCCACCTTTCCCATCATGGAAACACAACCATCTACCTATAGCTTGTAGAGATTCTTAACTCGAATCCCTATCCTCTTGGCTTGACCCATTGTTTTATGTTGCAGGAAATCTTTTCCATCGCTAAAAACAACGTCATAGCCTCTGTCCTCCAACATTGCGACTGAGACCAAATTTTTCTTCAAACCTGGAACATGCATAACATCTTTCAATTGAAGTGGTTTAACTGACTCCCTATGAAAGTTAATGGTACCAATTCCGGTCGCACTGTACCGTCCGTCGTCACCCATCTCTATATGCATCTGGAGGTCTTTCTCCTCCGAGTCACTGAAAAGTTCCTTATCTCCTGTCATGTGAAAGAAAGCGCCACTATCCATATACCACACTGATTCCAATGCACTTGACACCATGCATGCGATCAAAGAGAATCCAAGTTAAAATTGCGAGGTAAGAGCCTCACCATCTGCAGCTCCAGAAGCCTTCTTGTTCTTCTTCTTTTGCGGACAGTTAGTAGCAAGATGCCCATGTTCGTGACAGTGAAAACACTTCACCTTGGACATATCCAGCTTCTTGCCTTTAGACTTAGATTTATAATGGAATTTATTCCCCTTCCCCTTCTTCGCCTTGGCAACCAAATAACAATCCTCTTCATCATCATGCTTTGATGAAGAGTCATCTCTGGTGTTCCACCTGAACTCCTCTTGCACCAGATCTGACCACAGTCGTTCCCAATCCGGGAATTTTTCCCATCTGTTGACAGAGGCTTCATAACTGTGCCAAATCTTAGGAAGTCCCAAGAGAGCCAATCTCACCAAATCATCATCAGAAATATTTATTCCCACACTCCCCAGTTCATCCCAACATTGGAAAAACTTCGTGAGATACTTTGGAATGTTGTCGCCCTTTTCCATCTTGATCTTTCTGAGTTTATCTTTGAGCACAAATTTCATATGGTTGCTGCTTCTTTGGAATAGATCTTTCAAATCCTTCCACATAGCATATGGTGTGGCTTTCCCATGGAGGCTTGAGACATTGTGGTCTCGTACTCTCTCCAATAGGATCCTCCTCGCCTTTGCCACTTTCTTTCGCCATGCATCAAGATTTATAGCATCTGCAGCATCTGGCTTAGGAACATATTTTTCAATGAATTCCTTCAAGCCATTGTCTTCAAGTACTTCCTCCATCTTGTCCTTCCAAAAAATGTAGTTTGAGTTTCCCTTGAGTGCATACTCTAACCTCAAGCCATTGAAATCCATTTCGATCTTGAATCAGTTGTAGTGCCAAGAAAATCTTTCTGCAAATTAGAATTATTTCCACCAACAAACTCAGATCCTGCTTCAAAATTGAAATTTCATGTGCTTTGATACCATGTATAAATTTAACACAAAATATATGTATTTCCTGGAGTCTCCCGAGCTAAAAATAATATGCTATTGTTAAATAAATAATCGCTTCTACCAATCTTTGCGGAATGTGAAACACAATCGCCAATCACAATATCATGAAGAAAGATCAATCACACATAACACAGATAATTTACCCAGGGAAAAATTATAGCTAAAAACCCCACTATATTATATTATGTATTATATCATGGATCATGAAACAATTACATACAAAGCTCTAATCCAAGATCTCTCAGTACATGAGCTAATTGTCTCACACTGTCATACAAAAATTAGGAAGTTCCTTAGCCAATTTACTGTCTCCAGACAACCTGCCTCCACTACGCAATCCCACATGATAGCGATCCCTGAATGAATGGAATCTTGCCTACCTTTACTGTGCAATCCTCATGGGCACATCCAATGTGTGTGTGGTTTCATGTGTGCAACCAGATAATGTGACAACTGATAGTTTACTTCCATTTCACCTAGAACTCAACTGGGTCTCCACTGGATCTGAAATGCATGCAGTTAATAATAGTAAATATTTAGTTTCATGTGAGACCACTGATTGTGAATTAATTAATAATTAATTCACTTGATATCTCACTAGTGTATCTTCAGTTACAACTAGCACAACTAAGTTTAACTCACTTAACTAAGTTAAACTACTTTACAACTTGCATAACTACACTTCCAACTCTGTTACAACTTCAAATCACTCAGTTACAACTAAGTCAACCTGCATGTCCCACCAACCAACCACTTAAATCGAAATTCCTTTAGCTAACTGATTTTCCACTTCATTTAACTATTTCCAAGTGCTCAATGAGAATAGAATATAGTTTATTGTCCAACTAATATTAAGGGATAATAATAGTAGACATGCATCTATAAATAGTCATGCAATATATAAATATAATTTGCACATACATCTATAAATATACATACACCTAAAAATAGCCTGAGCTCCATCCTAGTGTAGGTGCTTCATTTTCACTAGGATCTTCTTGTTGAATCTCAACAGACCCTACCACATGAAAAATGAAAAATACATGAAAAAATGTGATTGCAATCATGTTGTTTATTTATTTATCATTTTTCGTGTACCAGGTTCCATCAAAAGTATGTAACATCGGTACTCCTTAGATGAGGAATCAAATTCTTCATCCAACGAGTGTCCCGGCTTGAAATTTGAGTAAACCCATAGGGAGATAAGTTGAAAATACGAGTTGAAAAAGTAGTTTTTTCTTTTTTCCCCATAAAATTTGATGATATAATCTAATATTATTTTATTATTTAAACTGTTATTTTAAAATTTCTTAAAGAGGCCCATTTTAGACCTCAAAATTACTCTAATGTGGATTGATAGGCCCAATAAAAATCGACAACCCATTTTTCAAATGCAGCGAGTGCTCATACCAGATGCATAGGAATCTCGTCCCACCAAGAGGGTCGACCAACTTGTTGAAAAACATCGCAAGCTTTGGCATAGGCCTTCGCATATTTAAAAATATTTTTCCAACAAAGACCAACTTGTAAAACCTTCCTAGTAGTAGCTTTACCTCTGAAATGTCCCCTTGCAACTCCAGCGTGGCACTCCCACAATACTCCTTCATGCTCATGGTCAAGGATACATCATCGCAACAATTGATCACGCCCCATATTATAGAATTGCCCTGAAATTAATTGATATCATGTTGCTCGAACAACTATATGTTTCTTCTGCGTTGTAGTATAGTCATATAGACATCACTACTACATTTGGCGGAAATTTCGACACTTGGTTCCGACGCTTTTGACCAAATGTCGGAAATTTCCCCAAATTTTTTCCATCCCGCCCGAAACCGTAGCTATACCGACGTTTATAGAAAAGTGTCGCAATACCGACACTTAGAAAAGTGTCACAATTGTGACGTTTGGAGGAAGACGTCGCAATTGCGACACTATGCCCAAAGCGTCGCTATTGCGACGACTGCCTCCAAACGTCGCAAGTGCGACACAATGTCTAAGTGTCGCAATTGCGACGTTTGGAGGCACACGTCGCAATAGCAATGCTTTTTCCGCCATCAGTATAACGACACTTATATGTGTGCTACAAAAAAATACAAAACTTATATGCGCGCTACATAAAAATGATTTTATGTTTCGTATATGTCGCAATAGCTACATTAACGTTTGATATCATGCGCGCATTCGCCCTCCGCTCTTGCAGAACAACATTCGCCCTCAGCATTCGCCCTCGACTCTTGCAGAACAGCATTTTCCCTCAGCATTCGCCCTCAGCGTTCGCCCTTAGCGCTTGCAGAACAGCATTCGCCCTCAGCTCTTGCAAAATGGTAATTTCTTACTGCAGGCCCTTCCTCCTATAGTAGGGTTGACTCTATTTGGGTTTTTTTGGTCAATTCCATTGGATTGTGTTAGGCTGTAGGGTTCTCTCTAGATGTCAAGAATCAAGATTCAATGCCCTCTATTATCTTCATCACCCAATACAAGATTTAAATTTTTCCCAAAGAAACGCTTATTAATTTGGCAGCCATTATTTCTCCCTGCTTTAAAAACCCTACATTTAAATAAAAACAAGCATTGCATTTCAACTACAAAAATCTATTAGTGTTCAAATGTACATGTGTGCTACATTACCGTCTGATATCATGCGCGCATTCGCCCTCCGCTCTTGCAGAACACCATTCACCCTCAGCATTCGCCCTCAGCTCTTGCAGAACTTGGGGCGATTCACCCCGCTTTTGGCACATTCGCTCTCAAGCGTACATTACCGAGCTTCGCACGAAAGACCGCCCTGCATTCACCTTCAGCTCTTGCAGAACAACATTCGCCTTGCATTCGCCCTCAGCTCTTGTAGAATAGCATTGGCCCTCAGCTCTTGCAGAACAACATTTGCCTTGCATTCGCCCTCAGCTCTTATAGAATAGCATTGGCCCTCAGCTCTTGCAGAACAGCATTCGCCCTCAGCTCTTGCAAAATGGTAAGTTCTTACTGAAGGCCCTTCCTCCTATAGTAGGGTTGACTCTATTTGGGTTTTTTTGTTCAATTCCATTGGATTGTGTTAGGCTGTAGGGTTCTCTCTAGATGTCAAGAATCAAGATTCAATACCCTCTATTATCTTCATCACCCAATACAAGATTTAAATTTTTCCCAAAGAGACGCTTATTAATTTGGCAGCCATTATTTCTCCCTGCTTTAAAAACCCTACATTTAAATGAAAACAAGCATTGCATTTCAACTACAAAATCTATTAGTGTTCAAATGTACATGTGTGCATCACTTGTGTAGGGTATTCCTTTTCCACTTTCACATTATCCAAGAATGTGTGCAGTATAGTTCATATTTTTGTGATTTAGATTATCTTGAAAAAGGAAAGGTAAATTATTTCCCATGGAAAAAGAAGGTTTTCCCTTTTTACTACTGGAAATGGTACAACAAAGTTCCATTTCTACCCGAAACTCCTATGAAACAGGAACTAAATAAAGGCCATGTCCTCAATGGACATCATTTGGCTTTGAAAATGGCCATTGCACTGTGTTGTTTCTTATATTACATCATGATAGTTTCTTAGGTCATTTCTTGTTCCTTGAGATGAAAAACAACCAAAGAAATTGTGAAGATCCTTTCAAGAAATAAATGACCATTTCTCAATCATATCTCAACTATTTTTTATTTTATTCAGTGGTTGCTTACTTTGAGAGAAATTTGACACTTTTATAAGGAATATAACATAAAAACACAAAATGGGAAGGAATTGATAAGGTAGATGACCTTTAGTTGTTGTCAATTAAGAATTGATAATACACGATGCATGTTCTGTACTAAAAACTAGATTCCTTCCTGGAGTTAGGACATAGAGTATTGAATCAAAGTTGTAGTTTCTAACTTCTTGTATTGGTTCATCAATCTTGAAATTCAGACATTGCATGTCTTCATTGCTTCATGTTTGAATAATTTGCATCATATCGTATAATAGGAAATTAGGAATTATGATTATTATTACTTTATGGATCTGTTAAGTTACTTTTAATTTTGCATGGTTTAGTGTGAAATTATTCTAGTGTGCCCCTAGGCCCAGGTGAAGGAATGCCAAGGACTGAGAACCCTAGTTTTTAAATGGTATTGTTTCTCATACCCAAAAACCCCTCAACATCACTTCTTATTAGTTCTTAACAATAGTGTTGTAAACAATTTGAGAATTGATATAGAAAAATCTCGCACTTCTCAAGATAAAGTCCTAAAGCTAAAGTGTGATACCATGTGTAATTCAATAGCCCCATTGTCACCTCACCAACCACTTTTCACTTCGGGCTAGCTCTCCTCCAACTCAAGGGGGGTTCTCCCTAGTAGATGTTAGGGATCTAATGGCCCAACCAAACCAAGTCAAGAGCCCCATAACTCTCTATGTTTACTATTTTCAATCAAAATATTGAACAATAGGGTCAGACATGCATCCTGAAGATAAAATTGCCAGGGTATTTTTGGGTAATTTCAAAGGGAAAGTCCCCAAACACATATAATCAAGGAATTATAACATGATTTCAAACATTAAATATCAACAAAAGTGTTTAAAGGATATTGAAAGGAAAAAGGTGATGGAAGATAGAAAGTGCCTTACTTAAATGCTCTAAGGATTTTTCAATAGTTGCTCCAAAAGCTTCAATTCAAGGCCCTTCAAGATCGTCTCCAACAATGCTATACCATCAGCTTCAACAATGTTGCTCCAAAAATGTCCTCAAGGTCTTCACAACAAGTTTACCAGAAGTTGCTCCAACAATATATTCAATAAGGTCTTCATTGTCAACTCGTCTCTTGTTTGGGTGCCTTAATGTGCAATGACATGTTTCCAGGACTGAATTCAATGCAAGGCATATTTGAAACTCTAACTCTATCGTCCGGTGTCTTATTAGAAATTATTTCAGTTTTCATTTTGTGTTTTTAAGTTAGATATTGTTTTCAAGTTTTTACATTTATAATTTTATTGTAATGTGGCAGACTGATGAGAGCAGTGCAGGAACAACCCAGAGACGGGATGATCGCGGAAAGAGGCCAGCGGAAGAACATGTAAAGTGCCAGCATTGCTCTATCTTCGGGTATTTTATTTATTTACATAATTGAAATAATATTAATTTTGTTAAAATATGCAGACACCTAGCCATGGTATGCCTGATGATTCCCTCTTTGAGGAAGAGCTTTCTTCATCCCTATCTCCAGTGTTCTTGTTGCGAAAAAAGGCACGAGATGTAAGGTCGGAATTTAATACTTTGATAGACGTGCCTCAAACACCTGAAACAGAAGAGAGGATAAAACAACTTATGAGCCAGCTAGAAACATATCAGGTAATAATAAAAAGTCAAAAGGATATTTTTTTTGTTCTACATGAGATGAATTGTGATAGTTTGATTTTTAATTTTTACATTGACTAAACTAACAAAAAGTTCTTTTGTATGTAGCGTTTTCTGGCACTTGCTGAACCCGGTGTTGGTGGTAGTGGGACACAAGGGCAAGAGATTTCCCAACAAACCTCTCGTACACCTTCTACTCCTTTAGGTGCCAGCCAAGAAACACACCCTGCCCAAGCAGACACCCAGCCAACCGCTGAACGTGTTGGCAATGATGAGGTTGATATGGCCAACTACATTATTGCGTTTCCTGGAGCTACACGTGTCAACTCCACAGGGACCATTAATGGCACGTTGTTTGTGAACGATGAAGGTGTCCCTATAAAGCATGTACAACTCCCAGGTAAATTTTAATATTTTAACTATTTCATGTACTTTATCTAAAACATATTTATCATGATTTTTATTTTTAAATTAATGATAATATTTTTTTTTTCTGTGTAGGAAACAATGAGTTCTATAGGTTTCTGGAGAGCCATGCGTTGGTAATTTTTGGCCCAACCATACGCACAGGGTGGAATTCCCAGAATTCCAACCTGAAAAAAGAACTTCTAGATTATCCAGAAGCCCTTTTTGGGGTCGGCACATTTGACAGAACAGCGGTGGCTCGGGTAGCCTGCAAATATTTGAAATATACCAGGGACACCTATAGGACGCAATTGAAATTTAACCCTAGATATGAGCGTCTTCTTGCAGTTCCAAAGAGTGAGTGGAGAGCACTCATCCATGACGGAAAAGAGAAAAGGGAAAAGAAAGAAGGAAAAATGCCAACTGGACCCGCAAGGTAAATTACAACTTTAATTCAATAGCTTTAATTTTCTCTATGTATAAAATAAAAGTGTGCTACGTCATATCTGACTTCAATATTTTGATGCTAGGTTGCTTGACACCTTAAAGGCAACCAAAGTTAGGATTGAAAAAAAGGGCCATCACAAGCTAGGCCAGGGCGGCTACTTGAAATTAGCCGCAAGAATTGTAATTAAGTAGCTAAACATCTTATAATTAATTGTATCGCCTTCCAACGTTTTTGTAATCCTATCAAATATGATTAAAAATACACAATCATATGTAATTTAGGGTGATGACTTCAAAATAGAAACTACAGAGGAAGATAAAAATATCGCTTTCCATTTCGGCTATCAAGCCGTAGTTGAACGTCGCAGAAGCTTGGGGCAGGTCCCAAGATCCAGAATGCCTGATAAGGTAAAACATTAACCTTTCAATATGTTTGTTTTCGTCCATAAATTTAATGTCTAACAACTTTGTTTAAATCAAGGGAGCAGCACTACCGACGAGGCAAATAACCCAGTTTTAGAGCCAGATGTAGATGATCCTCACGTGCAACTTGATCATTGTAGTGGGGACCAGGCCGACAATGCTACTATCAGTGAGGGCCGTGATGGTAATTAATTTCCACTTATAATTTTTTCTAATTATACCTTGATGGTTGTCCTTATAACGTTTTTTGTTTAAATGACAGAGAATGTTTCCCTTGAGGATCTTACTACCAGAGAGGAAGACAGGGCAACAGTCCCAACGGCGACAACTGGTGCACCAGGTAAATAATCTCATTGCAATTTTTTTTATTAATATTACCGAACTAGTTCAATGATATTTAAAAACTGACAATTAAAATTTAATATTATCTGTTATTGTAGGCGATGCCCAGTCACTGGATGAGACCAGACACCGTGACTACGCAACTAGGTCAGCGGCGACAACTGGTGCACCAGGTAAATAATCTCATTGCAATTTTTTTTATTAATATTACCAAACTAGTTCAATGATATTTAAAAACTGACAATTAAAATTTATTATTATTTGTTTTTGCAGGTGATGCCCCGTCACTAGATGAGACCAGACATCGTGACTACGCAACTAGGTCAGCGGCGACAACTGGTGCACCAGGTAAATAATCTCATTGCAATTTTTTTTATTAATATTACCGAACTATTTCAATGATATTTAAAAACTGACAATTAAAATTTAATATTATCTGTTTTTGTAGGCGATGCCCCGTCACTGGATGAGCCCAGACATCATGAATACGCAACTAGGTCAGCAGTGCGGGTCGAAAGGCACGAAACAGGAGCAGAGAACGATGATATTGATGATGTAATTAGGAGCTTTAAAAATAGGAAGAAGAAAAAGAAAATTTGACAATGTAAAATATTGTATTATTATAAGACAAATGTTACCATAATTGGAACGTTTTTTGCGTTATATAAAAAACTCATTTATCATACTATTTTTATGTCAAGCATTAATTGCAATGTTTCCTTGCGTACTTTTTGTTGAATTGTTTTTTTATTAGTTATTGAATATTTTTTTTTATGCTCATGAAAGTAAAAAATGAAACATAGATTGGGTATTGGGGAATTGAGAGTGATGTGAGGGGGGGGGGGGAGGGGCCATAAGAGCTTCCACCTTCACGTGGTTGGCCCTGTTTAGTAGAGAATAATTTATTGGAGCGATTTAATCTTGGAGCAAACCTCCCTTGATCCAGCGTAGCAACAAAAAAGTCACCGTTGACTTAGTTGCTACTCTTTCAGATCGTGGGAGGCTTGTTCCAAGTTCATGCGACTCCAATAAATTGTTCTTGAAACGAAGAGGAGCTTATTCGGGTATGTTTTGACATTTTCAACATATGTTCTAACATTATCATAAGAATGCATCTTAGAGTAAAAAATACTACATCAATTACTTGTATTTATTGTATAGATAATGATGGATTTTGATTGACTTGGCAGTGCAGGTACAAATCCTCTTGTATCATGAGCAATACAACTTGTCAACCAGGGTCATGTCCAGGATATTTTTGCTTGTGCGCTTGACCAGGTTCGTAATGTCACATTTTGTAAGTTCCTTTACAGCTCATAATTCAATATTAAGCTTGTTCATGATTATTATCTAGGTTTTTTGTATGTGTTTTTTCATCTATTTGATTGTAAGCAACTCTGCATGTTTCCTGTTGTTCACTATGATTTCTCCCATTACCACTCCCAGGATGAATCCGACTTTATTGTTACATAGGTTACTTTATTGTTACTATGATTTCTCCATTTACGATTTCATAAGTTACATCATGTAAAGTTGTCAATCTCAAGTTGGTGATGAGCTTTAGTTCTCCAGATTTGGGGATTTTCTAATATTTTCTCCCTCATGTCATTCCTGCATCACCTCGTTGTTTAAGCATGCCAATTTTCTACCACTTGTACCAATTGGCACATGTCAATCTCTGAGTGGTGCCACATTTCACCTATTTTCAGTGAGAGATTAGGGTTTCTCTAACATAGCTTCAGAAATCCGATTCAGTGCCTACTTGAATATCGTCACATAATACTCATGGTTTGGATTGATGAGCATGTTTTTAATGGTTGGTTGATTCATAAGAACGACCCATATAGTCATCTTGAGATATTTCATAAGTTTTCTCGGGTTTCCTTTTTCACCGTTTCTAGTGGGTGGGATGGTGTGGGGTGATCCATCAATATTGGTGCTCTTGTAGTAGGGAATTTGTTTTTTGGGATATAAAGGAGCATTTGATGTATATGTCCCATTGGATGCATTCATAGATGGGCACGAGAGGTCAAGAATTTAAATTAAAAATATGCAACCTCTAGCATGGCAACCTGAAGGCCGCGAGAGACACTAGTTAAAGATTGTTTTGTGTTGGCCTTAATATAGTCGTGATTTCTTTCTATTATCTTAATGCAAATATATAGTACGGTCTCATTAAAATGAGGATTGTGGTTGTATTTCTCTTTGGTTGTTTCTCTCTTAATGCTCCAGAAGTTGCCAAAAGTTGCGATAGTTGTTTAGTTTGCCTGTTACAACTTAAAAGTGGTTTTTAGCAACGGGAGTCATGTTTTTTAAGGTTCATACTAATATGAAGATCTTGTAATTCTATATTCAGCATAAGAGAAGATGGCCTCTGCTTTGGGCAGTATGACAACAATTGCTACATCTACCTCATTGGGTAACAATGGAAAGGGGAAGAAGTTGGGTGCAATGTTTGATAATTATGGCAGACAATTGTCTTCTCTTTCAGTTTTTTCACCCATTTCCTTTAATCGCTCAAGCAGAAGAGGGACTCTGAGATTACGCGACAGAGAGAAGGTAGTTAATACAAGAGCTACGGAAAAGGAGTTGTACTTCAACAAGGATGGCTCAGTGACAAAAAAATTGCAGGTCAGAGAAAAAATTATGTTTAAAGGAAGGTCACCTGCACGTGAAACTTCACTGTAGTGGATCTTTCCTTGTCCACTTATATTCGATTTTAATGTGTTATTTTAATTTTTCATGGAGGGTTGTTTTGGCATATGGTCTGGCATTCAATTGCACACTTACTAAAAGCATTGTCAATTTGTCTTGCATGCGGTGTGAACAAACTTGCTGATCTTGTTGGAGTCACCCTTGGGGCGAAGGGAAAAATGTTGTCTTGGAGAGCAAGCATGGTTCTCCGAAAATAGTTAATGATGGTGTGACAGTAGCTAAGGAGGTAATTTGTATATGTGTGCTCTGGTTTTCTTTTTAACGTTGTATTAGTTCCCCTCTTAAATGTCTTAGATTTGGTAGGCATAATTTGAAAACTCAAAGGTGAAAGGAAACATATTTGTTACCCAGTGGTCTACTTGGCCTATGGACTAGCCACATTAGAGCAATGCATAAAGCTTTTCACAACAATAAAAGGAAAGGGTTATGGCTGAGTCAAATTTTATTGTTATTGACAGTGTAATGAAATGTATCTCAATGCTATGGTTTTGGCCTTTTTATTGGTTGAATTAGAGGACCCAATTGAAAATATTGGGGCCAAGTTGGTATGGAAAGCTGCGGAAAAGACAAATGATTTAGCTGGGGATGGAACCACAACATCTGTTGTTCTTGCACATGTTGGAATATTGAAAAATTCCAGAACAATGAATGGAGAATAAATCTCTCTTCCTCTAACACAGAGAAAATAAAAATTTCTTTGACAGGAGACAGAGTTTCAATACTTTGAAAACAAACTTCTATTCCCTTCAATAACTCAAAAAACAACTATTACACTTCTTCCTCACTGAGAGGGATTACAAAATTATGACTGCTACAAAACGCAGTGCATAAAACCAACTCACTGTCTGTTCAAAACAAACATACTCTGTCTCTAAAACACTCTGCTGTGTTTTTCACTTTCGCACTGTTGTGCATACACACTTAAAAGTTACACTCAGTCTTTCACTTTTTACACACTGCTGTGTAATAAAAAATTTACGTACTGTCTATAAAAAAAACTACCAAGCTTTTTTGTCCTTTTTATTTTTATATGTCGTAACATATAAAACATATTATAATAAACCCTCTTTAAAAAAAAAAAAATTTAAAACTAAATTATATGGCGCACCTTTCATTTCGCATATGATATATATATGACATATGTTTAAAACATATGTATATATTAAAGCATACATAAAATTAAATTATCAAAACATTAAAGAACCCTTTCCGTCGGACTTCAAAAGTCTGAATAGATTGAATTTCAAACCAAATTCGCGTTCCAAAATGGGATGCTGACGTCTGCCTAATTTGGAACGCGAATTCTCAATCCAATGTGCCTTATAAAAAATTCAGGTCCGGTTTTCAGGTTTTCAGATTCCCTTCAATTTCATGCGATCCAATATTAATGCTCCACGTGTCCTCCTTTTGAATTTACAAAATAGGGGGGTAAATTTCTGTTTGTTTAATTTTTGGTTGGTGAATTGCGTTAATGCTAGTTGTTGTGTTTAAATACAATCCTGTACAGAAATATGGCTGCGACCGTCTACAAAAAAAACTTGCAGGAATTTTAAATGCTGAATTAAATTTCTGGACTATGTGGAAGTTCAAAGAGTGACATAATCCCTTCCCCGCAACTAATTTATAAGATAGTGGAAAGTATGGTGAGAGGAAAATGGTGGGATTTACAATCAACCATATTCACTTTGAAAACAATGGGGAATTAAGAGACCATTATACCTAACAAGTCCTTATAAATATTGAAGCCGAGACAAAAATACATGACAACAACCTTTATACGAGAATTATTTTATTTGAGTAAGGGAATAGTATTTGTAACTTAAGGTTGCAACAATGGTTCCATAAAACAATTACTTGAATCTGACTGCAGTAACTATGGATTAAAGTTGCAACAACTGTGGCTTGAGGTTGCAGAAGTTGTGACTTGGGGATGTAACATTTGCGACTTAAAATAAAACACATTATATATATATATATATATTAAGAGATTATTATACCTGAAAAATACTTGTGAATATTGAAGTTGAGGCATCAATACACGGTAACAATCTTTATACGGGAATTATTTTATTTGAATAAGGGAACAATAGCTGTAACTTAAGGTTGTAACAACGGTTCCATAGAACATTTGCTTGTATCTATTTGCAGTAACTATGCGTTAAATTTGCGCCAACTATGGCTTGAGGTTGTAGGAGTTGTGGCTTGGGGATACGATATCCACGACTTAGAATAAAAAATATTATATATGAAAGAAAGTATATATATTAAGAGATCATTATACGTAACAAGTCCTTGTAAATATTGAAGTTTATGCATAGAGACACAACAACAACCTTTATACGAGAATTATTTTATTTGAGTAATGGAACAACAACAGTAACTTAAGGTTGCAACAATGGTTACATAAAACTATTGCTTGTATCTAGTTGAAGTAATTAGGTGTTAAAGTTACAGTAGCTATGCCTATGACTTAGAATAAAACAAATTATATATAAAATAATATATATCTATATATATATATATAGAGAGAGAGAGAGAGAGAGATTAGAAAATATATTACAACAATATTTATTCAACTAGTATGTTAAAAAAATAAAATTTACCCAGTCGCAAGTGTGGGGGCATCTGGAAAGGTATGGATACCAATCCATTTAGAATATACATGGCATCAACACCCAAATCCGTGATTATTTTTTGAATATGGAAGATGAAAAACAAGAGATACATGCCTAAACAAATTAAGAAATGCTACTATTTTGATCACTCACACATTTACATATGCTATTGTCTACGCACCTTCTATTGGTGGACGATGTTTTCCTATTTCTTGCAGGATATAGTAGATAGGACTAGTATGTGAAGACTCATTAGAGCTCTAAAATCATTTTGGGTTTCATTTGGAATATAAGTAAACCTACTCAAGTCTACCATCACTTTCAATGATTTGGAAGATATGTTAGAAAAACAATCAACCAAGTGCACCCATTTCAAATACTTGGGATTTATGTTAAGATTTAATGACTATAGGTATGGAGATTGGTTCTTTCCATATCAAAAAGTGGGAAAATTAATCACAATATGGTTATCCTTGGGTGGCACATTAACCTTAGTAGTGTCCATACCAGGATATTGGCATTCCCTAGCTTATATTCTTGTTGGTATCTTGGGAAATATTAGAAAAAAATGCTTTCATTTTATCTAGAAGGAAAGGAAAAT
The DNA here is from genome assembly GCA_034641835.2 of Pinus albicaulis. Lineage (NCBI taxonomy): Eukaryota > Viridiplantae > Streptophyta > Pinopsida > Pinales > Pinaceae > Pinus > Pinus albicaulis. Next base: position 530,215,103 of record CM076583.1, read on the forward strand.
CAAAGGAGGCATCCCTATAGTAAAATGGAAATGGATTTCCAAGCCAAAAAACACATGATTCGTTGGATACTAAAGAATATTCATCATTTTTGGAAATCATTAGTTTCCAAAAGTCTTTGGAGAATCATAAAACATTTAGGCTTGTGGCAGGATGTAATAAAATTAAAGTAAATAGGCAAAATTTTATATAAGGATAAATTTTACAAAAGTTCCAACAGTTCTTCCCACCATTTATCTTCTGGTATTCTGGTCCGTTGAAGTTTTCTCAATGTTTCATCAGCCTCAGTATATCTGAAAAAGGTAGGATAAATTGGAAACTGTCAAACCAGGAGGTAACTCCTCAAAACTGCAATGTATATTAGCTGAAGAATGTACATGCTTATATAGATGGGAGGTGAGGCTATTGGGATTCAGCTCCCAATGACTCTTGGCCTTCCTTATTTCCTAACAACAAATAATACACAAAATAAATGTGCACACCCATCCTTGTTAGGATTAGGTGTCAACATTCCCTTAATCCGATGATGTTGGTGAGTCCAAGCATCGATCCTAACTTTTCAAACTTTCTCTTCCAAGTGCTTTGGTGAAGATGTCAGCAGTTTGCTCATTTGTGGAACAATGATGTAGATGGATGGTTTTGGCCTGAACATGATGTCGAATGAGATGGTACTTTGTATTGATGTGCTTTGTTCCATCATGGAACTTTGGGTTCTTGCCCAAATTTATTGCAGAAGTATTGTCGATCATGAGTGGAGTGGGGTGGAATACATCTCGTTTATTCGCAAATCTTCTCCAGATTTTCTCGTAGCCACACCCCTCTTTTGTCGCTCTACCGTCGCTACATATTCTCGCCTCGGTCGTGAATCACTGAACTAACGTTTGCGTGATTCCATGAGACAGCCCCCCGATCCAAGACTCATGGTGCAACTCGTAGTAGACACCTTTTTCTTTGTCGCCATCAAAGTCCGAACCGCAGTATCCGGCCGAAGATGAAGTCGCCCACTGTGTATATTTGAGTCCAAAGTCTTGAGTCCCCTTCTAGTACCTTAGTACTCTTTTTGCAGCAGACCAATGTCCTTCACAAGGTTTCTGCATGAACCTTGAGAGGATTCCAACAACAAATGAGATGTCAGGTCTGGTGGTGGTCAGATAGATAAGACTTCCTACAAGCTGTCTATACTTAGTTGCATCCTCAAATTCCTTCCCTTCAATAGATGTGAGCTTCAAGTTTTGTTCCATTGGAGTGCCTAAGGGTTTACAATCATCCATGCCAAATTTGTTCAAGAGATCTCCAATGTACTTCTTTTGAGAAAGAAATATGAATTTAGGATGTTGAATTACTTCAATACTCAAATAGTAATGAACATGACCCAAATCAGTCATTTCAAAACCTTTCTTCAACTCTTTCTTCATGGATGCAATATAGCTCTCATTGTTTCCTGTTATCAAAAGATCATCTATATATACCACAAGATATACAACTGTTTTTCCAACTTTCTTAACAAACAAAGTTGCATCATCAAGATCAAAGTGTTTGAAATCAAGTTTCAGAAGATGCTCGGTCAACTTCTCATACCAGGCTCGTGGTGCTTGCTTGAGGCCATACAAGGATTTCTCAAGTTTGCAAACTTTGTGTTCTTGACCCTTTATCACAAATCCTTCTGGCTGGGACATAAAAACTTTCTCCTTCAGATCTCCATTCAAGAATGTTGTTTTTACATCCATCTGATGAACTTTCCATCCACTCTGAGCTGCTAAGGCAAAGAGAGTCCGGATGGTGGTCCATTTTGCTGTGGGAGCAAACGTTTCTTCATAATCAATTCCTTCCTTCTGTGCGAATCCTTTTGCCACAAGCTTGGCCTTGTGCTTGTCAAGTGAGCCGTCTGCTTTGTACTTGTTCTTGTAGACCCACTTGCAGCCAATCGGTTTCGCTCCCAAAGGCGGATCAACCAGCTTCCAAGTGCCATTCTTTATTAAGGCATCATACTCCTTCTGCATCGCTTCTTTCCATTCATCATGAGAAGCGGCTTCTTTGAAGGAAGTTGGTTCATGATCTGTAGACAAACTCAATTCACATTTATAAGCAATATCCATATCAACAGGGGAATCAGAATTATCTACATCACCTTCGATTTCTTGAGTGGAACTTCTTGTTCCTGTTTTTCCAACCTCATCAGGATGAACATCCTCCAGTGTCTTTGTCAGCCATTTGGGGGGACCTTTCTGAGATGGCCCAGGCTGGTCACTTGACTGAGTTGGGATTGATTCAAGATTCAATCTCCTAATTCTGTCAATCACATCATCCAATGTGTCATCCGTGGTTGTTTCTTCATGTGGGGGAGAGATTGCTTCAGGATATGATTCCACAGTTTGATTCAATATCGGAATCCCCCCTTCAAGGTGTGGAATCACATTATCAAATTCTTGGAAAGACTTTGCATGTGTGAATCTGTCCAGGCGATCAAGTTGCCGCTCAACAACTTTGTCACTCTTGGAAGATTCAAGAAATATGACATCTCTTGCTATCACAAACTTCTTATTTGCTTCATCATAGAGACGATATCCTTTGGAGGTATTGGAGTACCCCAAGAAGACACATTTTCTGCTTCTAGCACCAAGTTTGTTCCTTTGACCCTTGGGTATCAAGGCATAACAGGTGGACCCAAAGACCCTGAAATGCTTTACCGAAGGACTGTGGCCATGCCACATTTCAAAAGGAGTTTTATTTCTAATTGAACTTGAAGGACACCTATTCTTTATGTAAACAGCACATAGAACTGCATCAGCCCAAAACATTAATTTTACATTCTTGAAAAATAGCATGGAGCGGACCATATTTAAGATGGTTCTGTTCATTCTTTCAGCTACACCGTTCTGTTGTGGATTATATGGCACAGTGGTTTGATGTTTGATTCCATGTTGACGAAGATAATTTTCAAATTCGTTTGAGGTGTATTCTTTTCCATTATCAGTACGTAGAGACCCAATATGTGTTTGTGCATCATTTTCAATCCATACATGAAAATTCTTGAAAGTTTGAAAAGCATCAGACTTATTCTTCAGTAAGTAAATCCAACACATCCCGGTGTAGTCATCAATAAATGTCATCATGTATTTGTTTCCATTTGCAGAAGCAATAGGCATAGGGCCACATAAATCTGAATGAACAAGTTCAAGTTTCCTATGTGCTCTTGAGTGTGAATCATGAAATGGCTGTTTGCTATGCTTTCCTAGAATACATGCATCACATTCCTTAGGTTTTCTAGGAATTGTAGGCAGCCCATCAACACCATTTTTCTTCAACAAACGAAGGCTGTCATAATTTAAGTGTCCAAATCTAGCATGCCATAAAAGACTTGATGGAAATGTACCTTCATCATGTTGTGAACTGAATGCAAAGTTTTGAGCATGAGCAGATGAACCTTTCAGCTTCAAAAGTCTCCCTTCTTCTATTCCCTCCATGACAAGTGAGTGATCTGATGCTGATCTGACCTCTGCCTTGCCATCAAACAAGTGAACTGAGTGTCCTTTCTGCCGGATTTCGATCAGGGACAGCAAGTTTCTCTTCAACTCCGGGAGGTATAGAACCTCATGTAGGATATGATCAGGAAGACCAGGCAGTTTAAGCCTGACTGTGCCAAGCCCTGATGGCTTGAGTTTTGATTTATCTGCGAAATATACTGCTCCATCAACTTTGTCAGTGAAATCTTCAAAAAAATCTTTTCTAAATGTCATGTGACATGTTGCTCCTGAATCTAGCAACCAATCATCTCTCCATGAAGTAAATGAAACATCAAAGAGGTTTTTAGTTACTCCATTGTTACAATGTGCTAGAACATAGTGAGCGGATTCAGGTGCTTTACCTTTGTCTTTGTCATTGGTTTTACCTTTGTCTTGATTTTTGTACTGCTCAATTTTGTTCCATGGTGTTCGGCATTTGGATGCATCATGTCCATCTCTATTGCACCGTGTGCAATGAAGATTGGATTTGTCAGCTTGTCTGCCCCCCCTTTCTGTGAAGTTCCTTCTTCCTCTTCCTCTTCTGCCACCTCTTCCTCTGGATGAATCTGGAGCATGATTCTTTTCTCTATGTGCCAAATATGCAGCCTCTTCGGAAGATGAAGGGACCGTCATCTTCCCAAAAGCTTTCTCTCTTTCTGCAAACTTCTGCTCAAGTTTATCAAAGGTGATTTGTTCAAGGTTTCCACTTGCTTGCAAAGACTCAAGCTAATGTGAGTAAGTCGGATATAATGCCTTAACATATGCTATGAGAGGTATGTCCATTTTTACACCAGTGTTTTGAATGTCATGCATTATAGATCTTATTTCTGAAGCTAAAGCAAGGGGATCATCATTCTTCATTTCAAGACTGAACACCTTAACCATCAATTGAACATTTTCTAATTCTGAGTGTGAGTCATAGAGTTCTTTTAGTTTCTTCAAGGCTTCAAAGGCATTTGAGAATGATGAAATATGGCGACTCACCTCTTCACTTACTGAAGCTGCAATCAAGGCATAGGCCTTGCAGTTCTTGTTTTCCTAGATGGCAAGCTCTTTGTCTGAAGTGGGCTTCTCTGGTGGATTTTCTGCTTGTCCTTCACAGATTCCTCTCCACAGCTCATTAAAAATGAGTGTGTGTTTAATCTTCCGAGACCATTCAAGATAGTTCTCTTTGCCAGAGAGAACTATCCCAACAATAGAGATGAGAGAATGCATTAGACTGCTGGGAAAAAAAATCTTCTGAAGAGGAAACAAATTCTGCTATAAAACTTCAAACTCTTGAAATATTTCAAATACAGGGGCAAAAACTCTTGCTGGAAAAAATTTTCTGAGTTTAAAAACTCTTTCTGGAAACTATATTTGCTCAGAAAACTTTGCTGGAGACTGAATTTTTAAAAAAAAACACTCTATGCTATAGACTGAATTCTGCATAAAAAAAAAATGTATTTTTTTTTTTTTGTGTTGGGAAAAAGTGTATATGAAAACAAAATGGAATTATGAATGGGAGGGATGGAATTTGGTGGGAGGTCGATGTAATAGAGGGCGAGGGCGCAATGGAAATATATGACAGCGTTATAATATAATGCTGGAGGGCGCATACCACATATAATATATAATGCTGGAGGGCGCATACCACATACAAAATATATGGCATTACCAACAACGGACTATACATATACCAAGGACATAGCGTATATATATATGGAGGGCGCAATGGAAATATATGACAGCGTTATAATATATGAAAGCGTTATAATACCACAGCGTTAAAACATATGACATTGTTAAAACATATGACAGCGTTAAAACATGTCAATACCACCAGCGTTTCATATGACTGCGTTGGTAAAAATAAGACCTGCTTTATATACAATGAACACAGCGCATTAATACAAGGAGACCGCTTTCATATGCGTGACTGTGTTATATGGAATGCGTATGGGGAGCAGTGATACCAATGGAGAGCGCAGGGATAAATGATACCAATGGAGAGCGCAGGGATAATGCGTATGGGGAGCAGTGTATGGTGAGCGCAGGGTATGGTGAGCGCAGTGAGCCCGAGAGCGAGTTGCAGCGTTAATGCACGATGGTATTCAATGTACATGGGACAGCGTTGTAATAACACAGTGGTGATATGACAGCGTTTTAATAACAAGCGTTGTAATGTAATAACACAGTGGTAATATACAAATATGCGTGAGGGCGTAGAGCTTTGACACCAGCGTGGGTTGTAGATTGATAAGGGAGTTGAAGCCGCGTAGAGTGGGAGGCGTGTGGAAGATAGGGAGCGCTGTTGTGAGTGCTACAAGCGATGGGAGCAGGCCGTAGGCCTATGGGTGAGGTATTGTATTGCTGTGCGTAGGATGAGGCAATAGGGAGAGGGAGGTGAGTGAGGGAGGGGAATGGGAATGCAGGCAGGGAGAGGAGTGAGGGGAGAGGGCGTAGGGAGAATGAGTGAGGGGAGAGGGCGTAGGGAGAATGAGTGAGGCCCAAAAGGGCTGTTACAAAAAAAATTTGAATTTGAATCTGCAGAAGACAGTTGCAGGACTGCTGGACTGGCAGAGCCTGCAATTTGCAGATTGACAGAGCCTGCAGTCTGCAGGAGCTGAAGCTGCAAATGTCAGTGCTATTTAGGGAAAAAAAATGCAGAATAACAGTCTAGCAGTTAATGAGCAGCAAAAACATTAAAAAATATTAACTGAGCAAAGGGTAGGGAGTTACACCACAGGGCAGAAATGCCAAATGTGGAGCTGGCTCCGATACCATGTCAAACCAGGAGGTAACTCCTCAAATCTGCAATGTATATTAGCTGAAGAATGTACATGCTTATATAGATGGGAGGTGAGGCTATTGGGATTCAGCTCCCAATGACTCTTGGCCTTCCTTATTTCCTAATAACAAATAATATACAAAAATAAATGTGCACACCCATCCATAGGATTAGGTGTCAACAGAAACAAATGCTTTACTTCATGCTCAAGATAAAATAAATTTTCCAATATGTCATGAAGATTTTTTCCTGTTGGCAATGCTGCTTCTGATGTACTGGTTGAAGAATTGGCCTGATTGTCGGCATACTTGTCCAATTTTTCAACATAGCTTTCAAGGTCCATTAGTTTATCCTTTGAAACTATAGGACTAAGCAATCCTTTTTTCAACAACATATCAAATCTTTCTCTGAAGGCAATGATTTCTTCTTGCATATCTGAGCACCTTCATTCTAGACTCTGCATAAGGGTTCTCTTAGTAAAAACTCTTTTTATTTCCAAAATTGTTCCGGTCCTGTCCTGAATACCAAGTTCTGCAAGTTGGTGTCTGGTTTGAGTGTTTAGAAACTGTATGAATTGATTGGCTTCCTCAAGCCTATTTCCCAATTCTTCTCTTGTACTTTGAACTTCTTCTATAGCCAATTTGACTAAATCATTATGTTCATACATAATCTGAATTGAAGACCAGACATCCTTTATTGATTGGATAATGTTCTCCCAAAGAATTTCATTTATTTCCTTTAAAGGTTTCTCTAATGTGAGATCCTTTTCCAATGCTTTAACAATGTTTTCTAATCTTTTGACCTCTTTTGTTTTATCAGAAACACTCATTTTTGAGAGATCATATCTTTGTTCTAAATTAATAAGTTGTAACTTTTTATGCTGGAGTTCTGTTACTTGAAGTTTCAATTCATTCATTGACATTATTAATTCTTCAGAACTCAAATTGGAAGTATTTACCTATGATAGCTCTGTTGGCTGACCTGTTGTGGATGTACCTGTACCTGTAATTGCCTCTGTTGTTGATGCTGGAATAGTAGACTGCTTGTTCTTTAATGCATGTTCAAGCTCTTTTTCTGTTTCATTTAGTTTCTCATTCATTTTCAAAAGCAAGTCCATCATTTCTTCTTCAGAATTTTTCTTTATCATCTCTTCAGTTTGTGGATGTCTTGAAGTTGACAATTTCAACTGCTTTCTCAAAGCTGCAATATCATCATCTTTTTTCTTGATTAGGGCCTCTATACATTTGACATCTTTAGGATTGTGACCCAATCCAATGATTATTTCCTCCAATGTCTTTATCCTGTTGTCTTTGGCCTGAGAAGAGGCTTTTTCAAGCTGCAATTGTGCATTAGTGTTCTCCAAAGAATCCTGCAACTTCTGAGTTGCCAATGCTCTATCGGTCAGAGTAGAATAGATCATTTCACCAGTATTCTTATGTAACTCAATCTAATCTAAAGGATGAATATCCTTTTTTAAGACTTCAAAATTTGTTCTAATATAATATGCAGTTGTTTGAGGCTGCTGCACTTTTGGTTTGAAGTGACTCATTATCATTTTGCCTTGCTGAATGTCATAAGATGACATCAATCTTTCTTGATTCTTAGGAGCCATCTTCAAATACTGATTGTAAACCTGGAGTCTTAGTGGATCATTCCTGGCTTTTATATTGATAAAGGTTTTCTTTATATCTTTTGCATCTCTAACTGGTGGTTTGAAAGAAGATATTTCAACACTCTGTTTCTTTTGCAGCTCTTTTCTCTGTAAAGTAGTGGATGTCCCACTGAATGTACCTATTTGTTGACTATCCAAATCTTCTCTTTGCCTATCAAGAATTTCCTGAACAAAATCTACTTCTGGAAGAGGATTTAAATTTTGTCTTTTAGCATGAGGCTGTTCTGAAGATCCACCAATAGGGGTAGCAACTTCAGCATCTCTCTTCTTGCCTTTTTCTATATTGATAGGAGTTTGTAAAATTGAAATTTCTGGCTCATTGATCTGAATAGGAGGAATTTGTACTTGACCCTGCTCATTAAAAGTCTCAGGTTTCTCTGTCATTGTGAATTTTTCAAATAATTGTATGTCAAGCTCCTTTTCTTTTCCTTTAGATTGTATTGTGTCCAATGCACTGATCTCCTGTAATTTTTCCTGAGAAGTCCCTGCAGAAGAAGGACCAATACCTGGTATTTTCACCTGTCCAAAAGAGTCTAGGTCAAGTATTTTCTCAAGGTCTTTCATTATATTTTCAACATTGACCTTCTCACTATCCTGTTCTACCAATGTTCCTTCCATCCATTCATCCATATTGGCATATTGTTCAATTTATGGAATTTTGTGATGAATGTATGGTGATAGTTTATTTTTCATTCTTCTATCACAGATAAAGTTATTTGGGTCATAAGGCACCCAGTAAAAACTTTTTTGTAATCTGAGATATTCTTCTAAGATTCTTTCTGCTTCCTTTCCAGCATCTCTAGAGTTACAAACAAAGGGACCTAATTGACTTTTGATCCTGAGTTGAGCCTTTTTCTTTGCATTGCAGAAATGAACTATATCTGAGTTAATCATCTGCCTGAAATACTCTTGTGCAAAGATTCTCATGGGGACATATTTGGGCAACTTGAATGGGCACAATTCACATCCATATATTCTGATCTTAGTGTGATTTTGATACAAGTACCAGTCACCTACCCTATATTGTTTTGAGAGCTGTAGAATTTTCTTGATTTCATTATTGACTCTAGGAGGGGAAACTCCTGTTAACAAAGTGGTTGCAGGGTGTACAAATAGGTCAATAAACTCATTATAGGAGTAAGGAGAATCAGGGGAATTATGGGTGATGGCAGACCAAAATATCACGGACCTAGGATTTCCTTTGGCATCAAGTTTCTGAACATGGAAAGGGAAACTTTCTGATTGGTAATAAATCATGAGATGATATATAACAGAAGAATATTTGAACACTTTTTCATTCTCAAATCTCATGAACTGATCATGGATTTTATCAGCAATGTAGGATGCAAAATCATACTTGACAGCAGGGGACTATCTAGGGGTAAATATAGACAACAATACTAGGGTTAATTGATCAACATATTCACTAGTATTGAAACCCATGATAAAGGATATCATATTCAGAATAAGCCTGCCCACATCAGTGAAAAAAGTATAACCATATGGGGGAGGGCCTTTGGGCTGATGCTCTGGTAACATGAAGGTTTGAAAAATACGATTTAACCCTTCATGGGACAAATTAGCAGACTTTTCAAGTAATTCTCCCATGGACAGGGGAGTGAGGGCTTGACCAGGTTGAAATTGTAGCATTTCATTTATCGACTGAGTAGTGACTGGGAAAAGGATGTTCTCACTCAGGGACAAAACTGCTCTTTCATTGGGGTCATAGTTTGCATGGCAGTAATGAATTAACTTAGGAAAAATATGGACTGAGGGGAGAATATACATGGGGAGATTGGATTCCCATAATCCAATAATATCATAACCGTTTATAAAGTTATATCTACAGTGGAAAAAGGTTCGAAGAGGATTATCACTAAGAACGAGGTCTTTAATTTGAAAATATCTATCTGCTAGGGGCAGATAGTCTAAATCTCTGTGAGGGGAATTCAAAGGTGCGACGTTCAGAGCCACTAGAACCTTCATTTCTCGTTCTTGTGGATTCAGAAATGATTTCGGGTTTTTGTGAAGAACAAACACAATTACAAGTTTTGGGAATGCAATTTACAATTATGGGGATTGAACAAGACCAAATTGAACTTTGTTTCTATCTTTCGTGCGGAATTTAAAACAAAAGCTAGGATTTCATAGATTTTTAACGGGAATTGGGGTAAATACCTGTTTTTTGGGAGATGAACAGTGATTAAATAGGTACAGGCTATGGCATACGAACTCTGGATTACTAGTATGCAATTGTCTTCAGCAAAATACAGTTGATGGCGCTTGACAGTTTGTTTTTGAAATTCTCTGCATGAGACTTTGGTCGTTTACAGAATAATGAATATGACGCGGGAAAAATTGTTTTATTCACAAATTCCAAAGGGCGACGGGGTTTTTTTATTTATTTAATGGATGACGTCAGCAGGTACGGAGGATGAGTCACGGCAGGCAAGCGGTAAGCAGTTTCCATCGCACCGCTTTTGGGGAAAAGTGGTTTTGGGTGGAGGGCGAGCGATTCCATAGAATGATTGACGCGTGGCATGGCACTGTTTGAAAACCATCGGGCCATCGCACGTTATTGTTCGGACGCGGATGGCTAGCGATATCATTAATAACCGTTGATCTCAGATGGGTTGATCGAACGGCGATGGAGACGTGGAAGTGACGGGGATTTAATATGGAGGGCCCGACACAATTAAACGTTAATTAATCTCATTGGGGGGAATCTGATTGGCGGAGTTAATTAATCATGAGGATTAATCAATTTGTTTATAAAAATGCAGGAAAGTGATCGGGAAATGATTTAACCAAGGTTAGCGGTTAAGGGAGGTATTGGGGATTTTACAAAGGGTTTATAGTTTTAACCTTGGGAAAGGGATTCGGGGGATTAAAATACATAAGGGAAGAAATATTTTTGTATTAAAACACGTAATAAAACATGTTTTAATTATTTTTTCAATATACTTTTATTATATGATAATTAAATCAGATTAATCTAATTACCATAGGGGGCGGAATTTAATATTATGATATATTTAGCCAAAGGGGGCATAAAGTGGGTTTTTTATTTAAACATGTGGGAATAAATAACTTTGGCTAAAATTTATTAATGGGTTTTTGGGGATATTATATAAAAATGAGTTATATATAATAGGAGAAGGTTATTTTTGTAAGGATTTAATACATAAAATAAATGTTAATATGACAAGGGGACAATGTAAACTCAAAATACATTAATATAACTAAGAAAGTGAAGATTTAAAAGCAAATTGCATTATAATCACTTCATCACTTAGACTTGGAATAAAATGTGATTTTGAGGGTTTTTTATGAAATAATGCATAATTTTCCTAAGATTTTACTTAGGAAAAGATGTTTAGAAATGAGTGAATGTTATGACGAATGACTTCAAGTACTTAGGATTTTCCAATTATTGGGCCGAGGGTCTGGTCCCTCCAAAAATCAAGGAAATGCCTTGAGCCCCTCTAATTTTCAAATACCTTAGTACTTAGGTGAAATTAGTGAAATCTTTAGGGGAAAATGAGAAGGGAAGTTAATAACTTTGACTTTGCTTTGCTTTGAATTTCTTCCAGTATAGTGTCTGCCTTTGCACTTTGTGATGAAATTAAATATTAACACATTTAGAGTCATTGTCCATCACATGCAATTCTGCAACATCATCTACCTACCCTACCTACTTTACTCTACCATTTTTTCTTATTTATTAGGGTGCACTTAGACTGGCAAACCCTTATCACACTTTCTTTTCTTTTACATGTAGAAATCTATCTAAGTCTAACCTTATTACATCCGAGGGCTCATATTAAGCTATTGAGCTCCTTTTATTTACTCTACCTATCTACTTATCTGCCAAGATTAAACAGTTTGGTCAAATTTTATTCTCTATCTCTAAAACATGAAATTGAAAGATGAAATAGCCAAGCTTAAATTGTTTGACTATTCATAAATTGTGGCATAGGATATAAGTTGCACACAATTTTATTTATTAAATAAGAGAAAAAAGTAGTGGCATTTAGACTTTCACACTTTCCTTGGCCTTTCTTTTGGTGGGGTTCATTTTCTTTTACTTTTTTGGCCATTTTTATTCTTTTTACCCTTTGATTTTTCTTTTAGGGTATACCCTCTTTACATTTTTTAAATTTTTTTGATTTTTTGATAATATGGAAAACCTTTGCAACAAGAAAAGGTATGAACATATTACATAGCCCATCAATTCAATCATGAAATATGACACCTATTGGTATAGGAATCTAACACTGGCTCCACTTGGGGATGGCTTTTCCTGGTGAAAAGTCAAGAATAGCAGGTCAGTTGTCCTCATCCATTGACCTTGGTGAACCTGTAAATGTCTTCTATCTTCTGCAAACTGAAATCTGATCTAAAACTAAAACAACACACAAAAGTTTTCAAACCAACTTAATGAAAAACTAGCTGAAAATTGAAAACTAAAAAAAAATGCTCAAAATTCTGAGCTTATTGGCACTCATCTACCTACTCAATCTACTAAAAATCTTATTGAATCAGGTAATACAAAAATTCCAATGAATCCAATCAAGTAGTTGTAACAATAAATGGATAACTTGATTGCTTGTGATCAAAATTGGAAGTATATTATGATCATGTGCCTTTATAATAAATGATATGATGTGTAAAGGCCACTTTTGATGTATTTGATCCTTATAGAGAAAACATGTTTGCAAATTTGGGCTAAAAATATTCTCCATATAATCTGATATAGGATCAATAAAAGTATGATGTATGTTATTTACTTCTAGGCCTTCAATGACTGGTTGCTCAGTTGTATTCTGAATATTAAGCCTTGAAACTATTTCTTCTATCTTGTGTTTGAAAGAATAATCATCCTCAATATGCAAGTCAAAAGATAGTACAATTTCCTCTTGCTTAGGAGAAGGAAGATTTTCAAATAATTCTTTAGGATTTCGGAAATTATATGACTGAATTTGAGAATGCAAAAGTTTAATTTCATTTTCATAATTTTCAGAAAGTATCTCAAGAACACATATTTTCAGTTTGGGAGAATATTTTCTTGATTTCAAAAGAAGAATTAAAGCTCTTAAAAAATCCTCATCAAGCTGAAGTTATAATATCTCATCCCTCAAAATAGCTAGTGATTGTTTTGTGAAATTATCATAATTATCATCATATTGATCATGTAAGTCTAAAAAATCTTCTAAGAACCTTGATTTTCTTAGGAATAGGTCATTTTGTAATAGCTTGCATCTTTTGAGGCTCCAACTTCACTCATTCCTTTAAAACAATATGAACCAAATACTCAAATTCTTATTTCCCAAAAGCACATTTGGATATTTTACATAAAAATGATTGTTCTCAATAATTTATATAACTTTTCCACATGTTTACTAGTGTGGTATTCCCATGATTTATTATAAATATGTGTATTATCAAAGAAAACCAACACAAATTTTATAACATGGGATCAAACAAAATTGTTCTTAAGTCGAGCCTGTCGGACTTCAAACGGCGATAAACCATAATTCAAACCAAATTCACGTTCCAAAATAGCCTGCTGACGTCAGCCAATTTTGTGACGCGAAAACCAAATGAATTCTGCCCTAATATTTTTTGGGTCCGAAGTTGGGCTGGCGTACGGAGGGAGAGTTGTGACGTGAATTTCTTATCAAATTCGCCCTAATCTTTTTCGAGTCCGGATTTCCACTGCGCAAGCGGCCCAAACAAAGATCCGCTCCAATCAGTTTCTGCCACATGTCCTCAATCAGAACTTGCCCTGCTCCAAGCTGCGGGTGCATTCAATGGCGTTTAAGGCGATGGGACATGGATGTGGCAATTTCATATCAATCGCATTAAGTTTTAATGTTGTTCAATTAAGTTCCAAGGTTTTCACATCTAGTCGCATTAAGTTTTAACACTGTTCAAGATCGGAGCTCCACTCCTGTTAGCGATTCCGCATGCTCTAATATGATCCGGCCTTCGGCTCTCATTAATGATCAGAGATTAATTATGACAGGCGTCCTTCGATTGCATTGCAATCGGGTCGATAAAATGGCATTTCGCTATGGTTTTTCAGACGAGCCGGTTGTTGGGTTACACTGCCTGCTCACTGTGACGAGAAGGAGAAGTGGCCAGCTGAACTGCTACGTAGACCTTGTTGTATATCTGAATTTCTCTCGGTCTGGTCCTTGTCTGTCTTCCTCTGTTTCTTGGAATTCTGCTTCTCCGTCTCCTCTTATGCCCACTGCTAGTGAGACTGCACCCATGCCTCGCGTGCGTCAAAGGATGCGTTGCCGCAGGGGAAGCACTAGAGGTCAATTGCGCGCTCCCTCCAGCCCCTCAACCGAGTTGTCTTCCAGCCAGTCCAGTGATTATTACGCAGGTCGCTATCCAAATACTAGGAGTGGACGGGGTCGGGTTGTAGGATCTAGCCACCGTATGGATTCCCCTGCTCCTCGTTTCCTCACCGCTAGTTCACCTTCTCCCACGACGCGCACTGTGCAATTTTCCTTTAATTTCTCTCTCAACCGCCCACGAATTACAGCTTCAGTCACTGTGGTTTTCCATGAGGAGGCCCAAACGGAGGAAGAATGCACCCGTCCGGCAGGTATGAGCTCAGAAAAAGCCGGCCAGCATTCGGGCCTTTAGGATGGGAGCCGTGGCATGAATGTGGAGGTAGCACCTAGCGATCCTGGACCTTCCGAAGGATGGTGCCGAATCGTCGAGGAGCCGGAGGAGTACTTTGGTTAATTTTTTTATCTTGCTTCGCGCCCCACTTAATTAGGCTGCTTTTATATTATTTTACTGTGCTGGACCTTTGCAATATTTTTGAATTCTGTAAATTAAACGTTCAAGACTGGTTTCCCCGTATGAGGGCAGTCTTCTTAAATTTTTGATTTTTTGATGACAAATTTGCCATGAGTCTGGGCAATGATTTTGACTTTAGTGTAATTTTATTCCCACTGTTAATAGATTAACTTTACTTAGAAAAAAAAATGTTGCCCTGTTTCTATTTTAAACCTGTTTTTCGAAATATAGAGCCATGTTTATATGGTCTATGTATTATACTCTTTCTCTGTATATCTAGTACAGGAACCTTTTTGCTATGAACAGGGTGGATGTTGTAGCGGGCTACTAATGGAAACAAGTGAGCCTGAACCTTACATCTCGGATGCAACAGATGGTTACCAATTTTGGAATCAACCGAGCCTGATCTTACAAGCGAGCCTGGGTTTCTGCAAATGGTTATCACACTCCTCACATGATTAGCGTTTTTCTCTGTTCAAGGATTTTGGGTACTTTAATTTGTATTTGGAACAATGGACGTCAGTACTCTATCTGTTGCTTTACTATTCTACATACTGCTATTTCACTTTCTTATAGATGCCTCAGACATATTTGGATGCTTTCTCAGATTGTCGATAATCTCCATGTGGACCGTTATTGGGTTTTATATCATGTCCCTGTATGTGACATGGGGTATTTTTCTATCATTGTCTGGGGTGGGACTTCCACTTTTCTGGATGGATATTTGGGTTCCAATCTTTAGATGTGAAAATGTAATGACTTCATGGACTGTTTTACTTCATATAATATATTCAAAATAGCGTTTTTTCTCTTCTGAAAAAAAAATGATTAATGTTTATCATTCTGCCTTCAAAACTAGCGATGCTGGTCTATGTTGCTGGTTTATTGATATGGTATGATGGTCATTTTATATTTTGGACATATAACACTCCTCACATGATTAGCGTTTTTCTCTGTTCAAGGATTTTGGGTACTTTAATTTGTATTTGGAACAATGGAGGTCGGTACGTACTCTATCTGTTGCTTTACTATTCTACATACTGCTATTTCACTTTCTTATAGATGCCTCGGGCATATTTGGATGCTTTCTCAGATTTGTTGATAATCTCCATGTGGACCGTTACTGGGTTTTATATCATGTCCCTGTATGTGAAATGGGGTATTTTTCTATCATTGTCTGGGGTGGGACTTCCACTTTTCTGGATGGATATTTGGGTTCCAATCTTCAGATGTGAAAATGTAATGACTTCATGGACTATTTTACTTCATCTAATATATTCAAAACAGTGTCTTTTCTCTTGTGAAAAAAAAATGATTAATGTTTATCACTCTGCCTTCAAAACTAGCGATGCTGGTCTATGTTGCTGGTTTATTGATATGGTCTGATGGTCTTTTTATATTTTGGACATATCACACTCCTCACATGATTAGCATTTTTTTCTGTTCAAGGATTTTGGGTACTTTAATTTGTATTTGGAACAATGGACGTCGGTACTCTATCTGTTGCTTTACTATTCTACATACTGCTATTTCACTTTCTTATAGATGCCTCGGGCATATTTGGATGCTTTCTCGGATTTGTAGATAATCTCCATGTGGACCGTTACTGGGTTTTATATCATGTCCCTGTATGTGACATGGGGTATTTTTCTATCATTGTCTGGGGTGGGACTTCCACTTTTCTGGATGGATATTTGGGTTCCAATCTTGAGATGTGAAAATGTAATGACTTCATGGACTGTTTTACTTCATACAATATATTCAAAACATCGTTTTTTCTCTTGTGAAAAAAAAAATGATTAATGTTTATCACTCTGCCTTCAAAACTAGCGATGCTGGTCTATGTTGCTGGTTTATTGATATGGTATGATGGTCTTTTTATATTTTGGACATATCACACTCCTCACATGATTAGCGTTTTTCTCTGTTCAAGGATTTTGGGTACTTTAATTTGTATTTGGAACAATGGATGTCGGTACGTACTCTATCTGTTTCTTTACTATTCTACATACTGCTATTTCACTTTCTTATAGATGCCTCGGGCATATTTGGATGCTTTCTCGGATTGTCGATAATCTCCATGTGGACCGTTACTGGGTTTAATATCAAGTCCCTGTATGTGACATGGGGTATTTTTCTATCATTGTCTGGGGTGGGACTTCCACTTTTCTGGATGGATATTTGGGTTCCAATCTTCAGATGTGAAAATGTAATGACTTCATGGACTATTTAACTTCATATAATATATTCAAAAAATATTTTTTTCTCTTGTGAAAAAAAAAATGATTAATGTTTATCAGTCTGCCTTCAAAACTAGCGATGCTGGTCTATGTTGCTGGTTTATTGTTATGGTCTAATGGTCTTTTTATATTTTGGACATATCACACTCACATGATTAGCGTTTTTCTCTATTCAAGGATTTTGGGCACTTTAATTTGTATTTGGAACAATGGACGTTGGTACTCTATCTATTGCTTTACAATTCTACATACTTCTATTTCACTTTCTTATAGATGCCTCGGGCATGTTTGGATGCTTTCTCAGATTGTCGATAATCTCCATGTGGACCGTTACTGGGTTTTATATCAAGTCCTTGTATGTGACATGGGGTATTTTTCTATCATTGTCTGGGGTGGGACTTCACTTTTCTGGATGGATATTTGGGTTCCAATCTTCAGATGTGAAAATGTAATGACTTCATGGACTGTTTTACTTCATATAATATATTCAAAACTGCGTTTTTTCTCTTGTGAAAAAAAAAATGATTGTTTATAGTCGAAGCGCTGCAGGGTGGTTTATTATATTAATATTTCACAGTCATTGGAACGCCCACAATTCATAACAAAAATTGGAGATTTACTTTCTTGTTTTAAATTTTCATTTTTTTTTTTTAAATTGAACCCACCGTTGGTATACCGACGCCTTGTAAGCGTCAGAATTGCGACAGCTTAAAAACTTCAGACCACATTTTGTCGGAATTGCGACAGTTTACAAATGTCAGAAGCGTGACGTTCAAAACGTCGGACCACATTTCGTCAGAATTGCGACAGTTTACAAACGTCGGAAGAGCGACGTTCAAAATGTCGGACCACATTTCGTCAGAATTGCGACAGTTTACAAACGTCGGAAGAGCGACGTTCAAAACGTCGGACCACATTTCGTTGGAATTGCGATAGTTTACAAACGTCGGAAGAGCGACGTTAAAAACTTCGGACCACATTCCGTCGGAAGTGCGATAGTTTACAAACGTCGGAAGTGCGACAGTTTGGGAAATGTCGGAAGAGTGACGCTTGTTTGGAAGCAACGGAAAAAGTGTCGATAGTGCGACACTTTGTAAATGCGTCGGAATTGCGACGGCATGGCAAACCACGCTTTGCCCGTCCTCGAACTGTCGCTCTTGAGACGACTATGTGTCGGAATAGCGACGATTTGGCCGTCGGAAATTGCGCCAAATTTTCTAGTGCATTACCCTATCGCAAGAAAAGTAGCAATCTCTTCTAAGATTCTAGAAAATATTAAATGCGGAATAAGTGAGCTTTGGGTAATGCATAATAAATAGGACCTCCCGACTCTCCTGAATCTAACCTGGAAAGATAGTATAGCCCCACATTTGATCTCCCTAACTTAATAATGACCTCAAAAGTAAATTATTTAAATAACAACAATCATTGACAAATTCTCCCTTCCAAGACAAGCTTGTTGACTAAGTATTTCAATTTTGAATGATCTGTGAAGAATTTGAATGGTCCTCCCAGAAAATAATATCAGAACTTCTGAAGAAAATAAACCATCACCAAGGCTTCCTTCTCTGTGGTAGTGTATTTATTTTCTGCATTAGATATTTTTCTTCTTGCGAAGTATATTGGATGGTCCAAATTACCCTCTCCTATTTGTGTCAAGATAACACCAAAGGAAATCCCTAATGCATCCACATGAACATGGAATTTCTTGTTCCAATTAGGATAGACTAATATTGGTTCACTTGCAAATTTTTCTTTCCAGGTATCAAATGTAACATTACAGTCGTCAAACCACACAAACCATTTAGATTTATTGAGGAGTTTCTCAAGTGGAGTTGTAATAGAAGCATAATTGCAGATGAATATACGGTAATAACCTGTATGGCCCAAGCAGGAATGCAACTGTCGAACAAATGTGCTAGGTGTAATATTCATAATTACCGCAACTTTAGCTGGATCCACACAGACTCCCTCCTTACAAACAATATGGCCCAATAAATTTCCAAACAATAGAGCAAAAATGAATTTCTTTAAATTCAACAATATTTGAAGTTTATGACATCGATCAAGCATAACCCTCAATAGGCTAGGGTGATTCTTAAGCAGGCTATAAATAATCCAGTCATCCATATATAATTCCAAAAACTTGTGGATATACTCGTGTAAAGCAGCAATAACAATGAGATAAAATATAGTCGGAGCATTCTTCAAGAAAAAATACATCACATTATATGCATATGACCCCCACCCAATAGTAAATGTGGTCTTTTTCTTGTCTTCTTATACAATACACACTTGATGGTAGCCCAAAAATCCATCAGTAAAGGATTATGTTTCATTTCCCACCACATTTTCAAGGGCTTCATCATTGAAGGGGGTTGGGAATGGATCGTGGATAATCAACATAGACTCTAATTTCATTTGAATCCTTCTTATCTTGGATGATGATAGGAATTATTCATTCAGCTTTATCAACATGGGATATTATGCCAATGCTAAAAAAATTATCAATCTCCTTCTTAACTTTCTCCTTAACACGAGGGTTCAACCTGTAAGGTTGGTGCTTCACGAGTTTCACGTCTGGATTTAACACAATTTTCATTTCCCACAAATCACCTTTAATTCCTTTCAACTATGATAATGAATGGGGAAATAAAAATTCATGTTCTTTGAGAAGGTCTAAAATTTCCCACGTGGTCTGATCATCCCAATAGTTTCCAATAGAAGAAAGCTTTGTTTTCTCCTCAATCTCGATATTCATCTTCTTGATTTTGAGAGGCTTTAGATGTGGAGCATCACAAATAGGATCTTCTTTAATTATTTTTTCTCCTTTATATTCTTTAAAATAAAAGTGTCTTAATTCCTCGAGGTCATCATCCGGGTCTCTTCTAACTTTTCCACAAACAAGAGCTTCATGAAACCCTGAATCATACTAGTGCGCAGAATATGCATATCTACTACACTCTACTATTGCATCCTCTCCCAGGAACAAATCACCTCTAATAGCTTTAATAACTTGGGTCATCTTCTCATAAGCATCCCAAGATGAGAAATCTTTACAAAATTGAGTCGTCAATACATCCCAATCGACAATCTAGCGTTTTGAGCTCTTCCTATAAATACCAGTCTTGCGGAATATTTCCCAAATAATGAATAAACAGATGTGGACACATTGTAACTTCCACAATTTCAGCCTTCCATACATAAGAACAATGTGCAACATGTTCTTGCAGAGATGTACGACCAGTATAAAAAGGAATACTGCTCAAGATCTCTGCCAGTGGGGAAAACCCATGTAACAAAGAAATTTTAACAAAGTTCCACTCATGCAACTGATCACGATGTGCTACCCACCATCGCGCAAGGTTGGCTTGAAAAGAAACACTCATTACAAGGACCTTTTGATGTTCTTCTATACATGAATCAATTTCTTTAATAAAATCTACAATAGAATTTGTACCATTAAAAATAAGATACTAGCATACCTCATTACCAAGCCATCGAAAACATCAAACATTGGCATAGTGCCTAGAATGTATTTCGTGAGCACCTTATTTCCAATATTCTATTGCATATTCGTAACCAACTTCAGAGCTTAGGATACTCCTTGAGCTAATAAAACTAGCTGCGGTGTGGTTATTGTAGTCTTTTCGCTTTCCAGTAGTCAACCAATATTGTTGATCCACTAGATTAGGGGATTCAACATCGTCTACAGGTTCAGTAAACTACAAGCCATGATAGGGATCACGGGGTTGTATAACCTGCATATCATCCACTTTTAAATTCATAGTCTCCCACTTAAGATCAATTACTGCATAGTTCTAAAAAGCCCAATCAATCCCCAAAAAATATGAATATGGATCCTTATCCTCCATGGTATCAATGACTTCAAAATCAGCATAAATCTAATACCATCTATATCGACTACCACATATTATAACCTACCAACATGAAGAATACAGTATTTTTTTTCCATCCGTAACTGGATCAGAGAGTACACCAATTTAGGATTTCCAAGAGCTTCCCAAGTTTTCCTAGGTAAAATATTAACATCTGATCCTAAACCTAGCATCAATTCTTTGATCTAGAAGCATGCAATATGTGAATCTACCTGAAACTCCCTTCCAGACCTCTTCTTATTCCTTTTCACCCTTCTATAATGCCTCTCAGTTATATTTGCATAAATTTTTTCTTCAGAGAATACATCCTCCTTAAAAATAGTCTGCAGGCTCTTCTGCAATTTTTTAGCGAGTTTCTCATCATTCATGAAGTGTGAAAATAACCTGAACCAATCCATGATAGGTTGAGGAGGACATGCAATATATTTCCCTTGATGGCCATTTATTTTCTCATGCAACTCACTGTGAGTTCCTTGAGAGGAAATTATCTAGCGGAAGAGTTCGGTTGCATCCTTGTAATACTGCTTTTGCTCGTCAAGATCATATGATTTCCTCGTAGATACAGGCTTTATAAAATTGGTCGATCAGTGGCTCCAACATCATCCCCCATTCTTTCCCCACCCCTCGTGACAATATTTATATTGGGATGTATTGAAGAATTAAGATCTCTAAGTTTTGCACAGACTAAGTTGTCTCCCTTTGTCCAATTTCGCTCCTCCCATCAAGCAATGAGCTCAAGGAAATCTTTGGTTGCATGCGTATTTACGTGACAATATAAACACTGTGATATCCTTGGATGAGGACATTATCTCTCTACATATCCCTCTTTATCATAATTATAGCTTCTAATTTTACCTCTTTCTCCTTTCCTTCCCCCCGTCGGAGCTTTTCCTCCTCGGCCTTGAGGAGTCTAATTCACCCAGAAATCAATACGGTCAAGGTGATCCGCTAGTGTGTCTAAGGATCGAAATTGATCTGTATGTTGATTTGAGGACCCACAGAACTCGCAAAACGTGTTATTAGAAACATTTGAATACTTTTTTAAAATAGGACACAAGCGAGGTTGATGATGAAAATTGTGGCATATTTCACACTAACCTATTGCAGTCATACCTGATGGACTCAAGAACGACTGGAACTAAGTATGAACTTAATAAGGCATGGTGGATGATACCTACAGAACTCCTACAGGCTGTGGTGGTGGAGGTACCATAGGTGTGTTGCACACTCCTTACCCTCTCAATCGCAGGAACTTCGTAACATGGTGTCCTTTGACATAACAATGGGTACAACACACATGTGGTCTTTCCGGTCACGCTAGTGCTAGATCCTTTAATCTCCAAATTAATGTAGAAAAAATATTTTGGAGCCCCATAATAGCAGGATCTTTCGATGACCCCCACTCTATACTCTTTTGGATACCCTTCCATAGCCTCAATTTGCATTTCCTGCTCTAAGGAATCTTGGATCGTATTAATATTTTGTTGAGAAAGCGGGATCCTGGTCATAGGTAGCAAATATTTGATAAAACAGTCTCTCTGGTGATAAGGATCAATAGGGTAAGATAATTTACTCATAGAATCCTTGAATCATTGCATGCACTGCCATGCTGATTCCCCCTCCCTTTGGAAAATTTCCAACAACTCTGCTAGCCCCTGCTGATTTGATTGTGGCAGTTTAAAATCCTGAATAAATTATTGCTTAACCAAATCCATACCAAGGTTAGGATTAGAATCAATCCATTTAATAAACCATCTTAATGCTCTATCCCTAAATCTGTTTTAGAACTCAATGAGTTTGGTAGCATCGGGCCTATGGCAGACTCGCCAAAAAACTTCACACAGATACCAATGCTACTCAACATATTCATCCACCCTGCCTGCGAAATCAAAGCATCTTGTAAGACCCAACTGCAACTCCAACCATGGTCAATTGTGATGTGGAAATAAGTACAAACCCTTTTTAACGAGAGGGTGAATAGCTAACTGAACTCGGGTGGCTAACACTACTAGAACTAGTTGTACCTTGAAGCAACAACTGAACTTTAAGAAATTTGTGTACCTTCGAAAATAGAAAAATTGCGCTTTGATATAGTACCAAGGGAAGACTAGAGGGAGGAGGAGTATGTATGTTGCTAAGTTGGGGGGTGTTTCATTCTAGTGTTGAATCATCTTCAAAGAAAATTTGCCTCATTAAAAAATGTAGATCATCGTCTATTGTGGTATCTTCATGTAATCTTCTAGCTAACTTACCATATGTCTCGAGCATCTGATATCCTTCTCCTTCCTCATGCATAAAATCAACCACTTTTAAACCCTCTATCCCAATTCCACCTCAACTTCCACTAGCATCCCCCATTGTGCTAGAGAAAGCACTTTCTCCTTCAATTCCTCTCCATACTCTAGAGTCTCCATTTCCCTCTTGATCTCTTTCGAACTCCTCACGCCATCGCATATGCATTGTAATTTTCTCCTTCTGGTTGTAAGTTCCAATAGCTTCTTCTCATGCCACTCTTCAATGATCCTTTCCCTCCACAACACTCTGAAATATCTTGCTTACCGAAACTCTTCTTGATTCATTATAGGACTTCATTCAACCTCCAACATCAACGCAGCATTCCTCCCCCCTAATCCATTCCCCCAACACAAGTGGCTTATGCTACCATTTTGCCTGGTTGAAATTCCAAAAAATGGTCTTCTACTAGCAGTACCTTAATCCAAAGTGGAATTTCCTTTAGTAGTCACCCTCGCATTACAAATTTGAATATAGCTTCTACACGGGAGAACGACTAATGTTTTTCAGCTGCAAATTCGATAATATAGGCTTCAACGGTTACGTTGACCTTTAAATCGATGACTCTTGTCAGTTATGTATCCAACCAATGAAGATCAACTAGATCTGTCGTAGTCCAGTTCCTCCACAATCTCCTCTACTATGGGATTCTTGATTTATAATAGAACCAAGTAAGCCAATTCTCTAGCTTCTCAGGAAACTTGCACCAAAATATCTCTTACTAATTGTAAGCAAGTTCCGAATACAATATTTCTTCTCTTATCCACTCTGGATTCTTTTCCTCGAGTTGTGCCTATTGTAAGACAAAGTGATCTACCTCCTCATGCCACCATTTCTATAGATTGTGATGGATATACCATGGTTGCATGATATAAACCCCATGTGATAAAACTCGAGGTCCTGACAATGAAACCATTTATTGCCGAGAAAATTTTGAATTTGGTTTGACCCAAGTTTCGACCAAGGGTGCCAAAAAAGAGTCTGCGTAGTCTAGCACTTCGTCGGGATTTTCACCCCTTCGAAGACGAAGAAGAGTCTCACCTGGGGTGAGCCAGAACCGTGAATGCTTGCAGGAATATTATATATGAAAACTCACAAGTTACACAACCATTATTACAATCATTCCCAACCAGCAAAATTTTACATTCATTTAGAAATTAGATGCATTCAAAAAAATTTAAAGGGGTACACAAATACGCAAAGTATGTAATATTCCCAATTAGCCATTGCTACTTGGAATACTATAACTACTCCATTTTTGAAATAAAAGAGTAGGGAGGACAATAAAACATATCCCAGTGTGAAAAGGGATTGGATTAGGAGGACCAATAAAGCCACTTTGGTGTGAAAGAGGGGCAAAGAAATGAGCTAGATCCAGTTGACCAAGTCAACAGCGTTGTTACAAGACGAGGGAAACTAACTAGGGCATCGCAGTTTTGAAAGGGGAATCTTCTCAAGGAAGTCACCTCATCAATGAGTGGGGTCCGGGGTGAGGAAGCTCACCAAGGATAAGGAGGAAATAGCAGCAAGAAAGGCATTGAGTAATCATCTTTGTTTGGTCTTTTGACTGATTGCAAGCTTCAAATTTTTAGCCGGAGTTGCAGCACTGTTTAGTGCAAAGAATTCTCATGCAGGAATTCCATCTTCACCTTTGGTCTAGCTGATTGGGAGATCTAAGGAGAAGGTATTGAGCTTAATTTTCATCATTTATCTTGAGGATATCCATTATAATTCATATACAGCGCAGTCACTTCCAGTAACTGCGTCGTTTCTACAGTAGCAGTAGCTACTGGGTGAAACCTTGCTATTTTATGCTTGTTTGGGAGAAGGAGGTGCCTATTTCACTCCGGGAGGCCTATTGAGGAAGGCCTTGGGAAAAATTTTGTACCATTCATCTATTTCAGATCATATTCAGCATTTTCTAATACTGATTTGTTGTGTACAACATTATTTTATGTAGTGTTTCATTTTATACTGTTATTTTTGCTGGAAACCCTTGTCGGGATGTTCTGATGTGCTTGTAAAAGGGGTCTAACCTTTTATTTCTGATCTCATGATTAATGAAAGTTCTAGATCTGTACTAAATCATCTCTTTCTATAGATACCCTAATGAAAATTACGCTGTTGCAGTCTTCAGCAGTTCTATTTTGTGAAGTTGTGGGTTTGGGGTGTTTTTGGGCATATATGAGCTGGGGAGATTTGTTTAATGTATCTAGGATGATTTTTTCCTGATGAAATTTTATATTTAAGCTAAATAAAGCATATATAAGAGGATTCAAGTCCTGTTCTACATTTTTATTGCAATTTTTTCCTTATACAGCGTCCTCATTGAAGAAATTGCAGAAATTCCTGAAAAGGGATATTACAGTGGTATCAAAGCTCTGCTCTTGGCTCAGCTTATGGGGTAAATTTATCTTCAGCATGGAGGAGGAAGAAATTTCGAATATCCTACTTCAAAACCTACAGAACATTGCAAGGGACCTCAAGGAGATGAGACATGAAGGGGATTCTATAGGGTTTTTCCATGAGGCAAGCACCAGCACTGCAAATGGCATGGGGCATTCAGCTACATCACAGCGCTCTACCATGCCTTAATTTCTAACTGGGGGAGATAAGGAGGGAACCATCGGATAATATTTGGAAGAATATTAACTCTAATCTCGAGGGTTCAAGGAGCACTTGAGCTTTCAGGAGTTTTTCCAGATCAAGGATGGGAGGAGGATTAATCCTCATCAAAAGGAGGAGAAATTGATGCAGGTATCAGCCCAACAATGCAATATGGTAGGGTTCTTCTTTCCCACATTTGATGGGACACCTAAGTGTACAGCCAAGGCTTGGGTGGAGAAGCCAGACACATACTTCCAACTCAACAAGGTTTCTGAGATAGAAGCCATCAAGATAGATGCGCTGCACATGGAAGGGGAAGCTCAAGAATGGTGGTTTCATGGACTGACCACACTTGGGCATCATCATATCACTTCATACTCAGCTTTCACCAAGAAGCTAGTGGAGAGGTTTGATCCAAGAGATCCGGAAGCCCACTTTGTCAAGTTAACCAAGCTCAAACAGGAGGGAGATCGTGAGGATTATATTACTGAGTATTTGCAGCTTTCAATGATGGTATCCAACCTCACTATGAGCTAGAAGGTATGCATGTTTATTAATGGGGTGGCTTAACCATTGCAAGGGTTGGTCAAATCCACTAAACCAACCACACTCCTTGAAGCTGTAGAGAAATCTAGAGATCTACAAAACATCTTGCCTAGGGCAAGGACATTATTGTAGCAGGAGGCTTACTCAAGCACAAGGAAGACAATCCATGTTCAGGATTTGGAGGGAGAGTGTGTTGCAAGAAGGACACATCATGTCAAGACCTTCTCCAAAAGGATGCCAGCGTTGTACCACCCATAGAAGACTTTGCTCCAAGAGGGGGAGCTATTGCAGCGTTAAGAGGGGTCCCAAAGTATCTAACCTTGAGGGTAAGGGGTACTATTATGGGGAAAAGAGTCTCTATGTTGATAGATAGTGGGGCTACTCATAATTTTATTGATGCACAGCTAGTACAAAGGAGAGGAACCCACATGGAGGAGTTTAAGGGATTCTCAATTTTGGTCCCAAGAGCTATGACCTTGCAGTGTGTCAAGTATTTTCCGGCACTAACCATCACCATGGGGACTTACACCTTGACAGACCACTTCTTTGTGGTAGACATTCTAGACACCAATGTCATATTGGGAGTCCAGTGGTTAATCACTCTTGGGAGAGTTACCACTAATTGGAGAACTTTGGAGATGGAATGGACAGGAGGGAAGGATGGCCAACATCAAAATTTCAAGGGTATAAACACATACCCCCCTTAGGTTGTTTCAACACACAGGATGGAGTCAAATCTGCACAGAGGGGATTTTGAATGGGCAGTGGAGCTGCATATATCAGAGGTGAAGGGCAAGGATTCACCAGTGCATCCAGATGTCTAGTCTCTCTTGGACCGGTATTCTACATTATTTGGATATATCCCACTAGGGAGACCTCCTGATCGAGGTTTTGAACACACTATTGAGTTGGAACAAAGGATCCAAGCAGTCATCACCACTCCTTATAGCCATCCCAAGGCTTATAGGGATGAGATTGAGAGGGCTATCCAAGAGCTACTAGCTCTAGGACACATTCGGCCTAGTACTTGTCCTTTTGCTTCTTCAGTGGTCTTGGTAAAAAAGAAAGATGGCACATTGAGGATGTGCATTGACTATAGGGCCTTGAAGAAGAAGACCATGAAAAACAGGTACCCTATACCCAGGATCGATGAACTCATGGATGAGTTGAAGGGATCTAAATACTTCTCCAAGATTGATTTGTGATCCAGGTATCATCAAATCAACGTGAGGGAGAAAGATATCCCCAAGACAGCGTTCAGATGTCACTATGGGAATTTTGAGTTTCTAGTAATTCCCTTTGGATTGACCAATGCCCCAACAACTTTCCAATCCTGCATGAACCACATCTTCCGTGGTCATTTGAGAAAGTTTGTATTGGTCTTCTTTGATGATATTCTTATTTACAGCTGCACTTGGGAGGAGCACTTGCAGCATATTGAGACAGTTTTACATATCCTCAAGGAGAAGAAATTCTATGCCAAGCTCTCCAAATGTGAATTTGGCCTCACAGAAATGTTGTATTTGGGGCACATCATAGGAGTAGATGGGGTGAGGGTACATGAGGAGAAGATCCAGGCTATCAAAGATTGGCCTGAGCCCAGGAATGTTACAAAACTCAGAGGGTTTGTAGGCATATGCACTTATTACCGGAAGTTTGTGAAAGGGTTTTCACAACTAGCAGCACCATTGACAGACTTGACAAATAAAGGAGCTTTCCATTGGACACCTACAGTGCAGAGGGATTTTGATAAGCTCAAAGAGGTAATGAGTAGTTGTCCTATTTTGTTTTTGCCTGACTTTTCTCAACCTTTTGTTCTAGAATGTGATGCATCAGGTGAAGGTATTGGGGCAGTCTTGATGCAAGGTGGGCATCCTATAGCCTTTGAGAGCAGGAAGTTGCTCCCTCATGAGAAGCTGTACCCCATCTATGATAAAGAAACGTTGGCAATAATGCATGCATTAGCCAAATTCCGGAAATACTTGGTGGGGAATAATTTCAAGGTGAAGACTGACCATAACAGTCTTAGATTCTTCCTTGAACAGAAACAACTACAGGAGAGACAACAGAAGTGGGTGAGAAAAATCCAAGCTTATGATTTTGACATAGAGTATGTCAAGGGGAAGAGAAATGTAGTAGCTGATGCACTATCCAGGAGGCCTACAGCGTTGTCTTTGAGGGGCATGGACGCAGATAGGAAAGTTGAACTTTTAGTTGAGTATTCCAAAGATGACTTTGCATGTGAGATAATTTATGGGGTGGTATTGGATGAGAGGTTTAAAGTAATGGATGAGGTCATCTATTACCGAGACCGGATCTTCTTGGCTAAGAACTCCAAGCTCAAGGAGAAGATCTTATTGGCATCACATGATTCCCCACTTGCCGGGCATCAAGGTTTCACAAAGACTTACAGGGCCATAAGGGAGAGATTCTCATGAAAGGGTCTCAAGGAGGATGTGCTCCAACATGTCAGAGAGTACACCATCTATCAGAAAAATAAGGGAGAACACACCCACCCTGCTGGGTTATTGCAGCCACTACCTATTTCGGATGGGAAGTGGGAAAGTATCTCTATGGACTTTATCACCGACTTACCGACAGTACAGGGTAAGGATTGTATCTTTGTTGTTGTTGATAGACTAACAAAGTACTCTCATTTCTTTATCATTTCTACATATTATAATACTTCACAGGTAGCTGAGATCTTCTTCAGAGATGTATTTAGACTCCATGGTCTCCAAGGACCATAGTGAGTGATCGGGATAGCCGCTTCATGGGTGGCTTTTGGCAGGAACTTTTCGGTTAGTGGGGGCTGATTTGACTCCGAGCACTAGCTATCACCCCTAAACCAATAGATAGACCGAGATAGTGAACAAGTGGCTAGAAGGCTACTTGAGGAACTATGTAGTAGGGCAGCAGAGAGCTTGGCTACGTTGGCTCCACTTGGGAGAGTATTTTTACAACACTACTCACCATATTTCTATTGGCATGACTCCATTCCGGGCCTTATATGGGTATGAGGCACTCTCATTTGTTGATGTTATGTTTGGGGCAAGTAAGGCTTCAAGGGAAAAGGAATGGATTCATGAGAACCAGGACATACTCAGGGCACTCAAGGACAACATTTCTACTGCCCAGAACTAGCAGAAGATGTATGCAGAATGGGGTCAGATAGAAAGACAGTTTGAGGTGGGAGATCTTGTCTATTTGCGTCTTCAGCCTTACAAATAGTCCACACTCAAGGAGAAGGGAGCTGAGAAGCTCAAACCCCGTTTCTATGGGCCATACAGGGTGATAAAATGTATCGGTAAGGTAGCATATGAGTTGGAGCTTCCTAAGGGAAGCAAGATCCACAATATCTTCCATGTTTCTTGCCTCAAGAAGGCCATTGGGAGGAATGTAGTTTCCAACATAGATCTCCCCCCCATTGATGATGAGGGCCACCTGATTTTGTAGCCAGAAGAAATATTATACACAAGGGAGAGGCAGCTAATAAACAGATTCATCAAATGAATATCTGATTCGATGGAGGAATCTACCAGATGAGGATGCCACTTGGGAGGGAGAGAAAATCTTGCAGCATCCTTCTTTACTGTTGCTTGTGGGCAAGAAAATTTTGAGCGGGGAGGACTGTAATATTCCCAATTAGCCATTTATACTTGGAATATTATAACCACTCCATTTTTGAAATAAAAGAGTAGGGAGGACAATAAAACATATCCCAATGTGAAAAGGGATTGGATTAGGAGGAAAAATAAAGCCACTTTGGTGTGAAAGAGGGGCAAAGCAATGAGCTAGATCCCATTGACCAAGTCAAAAACGTTGATACAAGAGCAGGGAAACTAACTAGGGTAGCACAGTTTTGAAAGGGGAATCTTCTCAAGGAATTCACCTCATCAATGAGTGGGGTCCGGGGTGAGGAAGCTCACCAAGGATAAGAAGGAGGAAATAGTAGCAAGAAAGGCATTGAGTAATCATCTTTGGTATTTTGAATGATTGCAAGCTTCAGCTGTTTAGCCAGAGTTTCAGCACTTTTTAGTGCAAATAATTCTCATGCAGGAATTCCATCTTCACTTTTGGTCTAGTTGATTGGGAGATCTGAGCTGCTGGGTAAAACCCTACTATTTTATGCTTGTTTGGGAGAAGAAGGTGCCTATTTCACTCCGGAAGGCCTATTGAGGAAGGCCTTGGGAAAATTTCTATACCATTCATCTATTTCATATCATATTCAACATTTTCTAATACTGAGTTGCTGTGTACAACGTTATTTTATGTAGTGCTGCATTTTATATTGTTATTTTGCTGGAAACCCTTGCCGGGATGTTCTGATGTGCTTGTAAAAGGGGTCTAACCTCTTATTTCTGATCTCATGATTAATGAAAGTTCTAGATATGTACTAAATCATCTCTTTTTTTATATACCCTAATTAAAATTACGTTGTTGCAGTCTTCAGCAGTTCTATTTTGTGAAGTTGTGGGTTTGGGGTGTTTTTGGGCATATATGAGCTGGGGAGATCTATTTAATGTAGCTAGGATGATTTTTTTCTGATGTCATTTCATATTTAAGCTACATATATCATATCTAAGAGGATCCAAGTTCTATTCTGTGTTTTTATTGAAATTTTTTCCTTATACAGCGTCCTCATTGAAGAAATTGCAGAAATTCCTGAAAAGGGATATTACAAAGTACTGCCAAAATTCCCAACTTCCATTAATATCAATACATGTCTATTACATAAAACATGGCATTATAACTCATGGAATTCATAGCCTTGCATGTGGATTCATAAATACAAAGACAAAATGAGAAATGATCACATTCTGTCTCTAAAGACTACAAGACTCAAGACATCCAGCTCGATCTAATCCACAGAAACAGTCGGAACCTGAAAACACTGTCGAAATTTCCTGAACTCACTGTCGTTTTCCCTATTTTATAATTAAACTTTCTTTATCTGATACCTCACTCGCTTGATCTTGGTTTTCCAATACCTAGGGCCAATACCTTGTTTCTTCTTTGACGGTATCAACATCGGTCCCTGGTTCTTCGACGCGCTCCCTTGTTTTTTGTTGTGTGAGTTCCAAAATACAAACGCTGCCATTTTGATTTTTCTTGTGCTCTAGTTTCAAAAACTTCATCCAAAATTTCCTTTACAACTATTATCCTTTTAAAAAATGTAGGGCCCAAAAATTATAGAACTTCTTAAATATTTTCAATTCCTTATAATATACTAGGTGACCTTAATACGACTTTACATGAAACTCCCTCAAGATAATATTCTTGAGATCAATGCTATCTGGCACATAAATCTTGTTCTCAAATCTGACCAAGCCATTGTCGTGAGGTGATATTACTCATCCCAATCAACTTCAACATGCTATTGTAACCTATGCCTCAACTATTGATACTTATCATCATGTTTTCCTACCTGCAAGATCCACTCCTGCAAATCTGTCCCATAAGAACTCACTGTTGCAATATGATTCAGCTGCACTCTTCTACTAACAGCATTTGCAACCATGTTATCCTTTCCCTTGATAAAATTGATATCGAAATCAAACTCAATGAGAGTATCCAACCATCTATCTTTCCTTCCATTCAAATTAAGTTGGTAAAACAAGTACCTTAGTCCATTATGATCACTCATCAGAATAAACCTCCTACCAAGAAGATAATTCCTCCACATATTCAAGGCATGAATTATAGTTTCCAACTTGAGATCATGAGTCACATAGTTCTGCTCATGCTCATTCAACTTCCTTGACTCATAGTATACCACTTGTCCTTCCTACATTAGGATTACATCAAGTCCTCTCTTTCAAGCATATGTACATACCACAAACTCTTTCTCTGGTCTACAATATTCAAGACTAGATAATTCGTAAGAAATTGCTTCAACTGCTTAAAACTACTCATACACTCATCATTCCATTCAAAATTATTTCATTTTCTATGTAAATATGTAATAGGATAACCAATCCATGAGAATTTCTTGGTGAATGTCCTGTAATAACCTGCTAGTCCCATGAATGATCTAGTCTCATCCACATTCCTAGGAGCTGGCCATTCCATGATAGCTCTAATATTTTTCGGGTCCACTTCCATACCTTGCTTGGAAACAACATGTCCCAAGTAGTGAACTTCAAACTAAAATAAACTTCACTTTATAAGCTTGGCATACAAATGATTCTCTCTCAACAATATTAATATTGTTTCCAGGTGCTCTGCATGCTCTTCCTCATTCTTAGAATATATCAATATATCATCAATGAACACTATCAAAAAGTTGTCCAGATAAGGACGCAACACATTGTTCATCAAACACATGAAATTATTTGGATAATTAGAAAGACCAAAAGGAACCACCACAAAATCATAATTACCATACCTGATATAGAATGTGGTCTTTTAAATATATTCCTCTTTGATGCACACCTGATGATATCCTAATCTCAAGTCAATATTTGATAACATTGTTTCTCCCTTCAATTGATCAAACAAGTCTTTAATCCACAGAAAAGGGTACCTATTCTTTATGGTCACCTAGTTCAACTTTCTGTAATTAATGCACAACCTAAGATTTCCATCCTTCTTCTTCACAAACAACATCGGTGCACCCAAAGGTGATACATTTTTCCTTCTGTATCCTTTATTAAACATTTCCTTTATCTGCAAATTCAATTCTACCAATTACAGAGTGCTCATCTTGTAAGGTGCCTTTAATTTTGGTACTTCTCTTGGTACCAACTCAATATATAAATCCACTTCCCTATTAGGTGGTAACTTTAAAATATATGTTGTAAATACATCCTGAAACTAATTCGAAATAGGATAGATCTTCAAGACTTCATAATCCTCAACATACTTCCCCTTATCATTGGAAACATGCACTACAAACAATACACACCCTTTCCTGCAACTGCACTTAGCTTGCATATTTCTAACCATTTTCACTGATGTAGGCTTCTTATTCCCATGAAAGATTCTCTTCTCTCCATCATCATCCAGGAACTCAATATCCTTCTCATAGAATCTACCTTGGTCTTGTGAGCGAAAAACCAATCCATACCTAAAAGCATATTGTATGGTCCAAAAGGAAGCACATATGTTTTGATGTAGGCATACCATTGAGCTCAAATTCACAAGATCTTTCCCAATGAAGAACTCTTTTATTGGTGATTGTAGCCAACTGCACCAACTAATACTCTTCATGCACTTCTTTATTCAAGCCACATTTATCCACTAGGTCAGGAATAACACAACTATAATTAGATCCATAATCAATCAAAATGGAAACATCTTGATCACATATCATACCTTCCATCTCAATAATGGTTGCCTGAGGATCCTCTTTCTTGTTATCAAGTGTTGCATAGATCCGAGGAATTCTCTGTCCAACATCCCCAACTTTCTTCGCCTCCTGAGCACTATAAATCTGAGCTATGCCACCCCTGATATAATGGAAAATCCTTCTTGTGATGATCCTTTCCAAAAATCCACCACTGCAATAGTTCCATGCCACTACCTTTATTGTGTTTCTCTCCAGTTTGAGATCCATGTCCCTTCTCAGCTGAAATGAACTTCTTGTAAGGAGCCACATTTTCTTTCTCACCTACATCATGAGGTCTTTCATGCTTCAGAGGCCATTTTCCTTTAGCCTTCTCATTATTTCTCAAATCACGCTTAATCTCAAACTTACGCTTTGAATGCTCATAATAATGCTTCAACTTCCCAGTAACTTCCTCCAATGACTGAGGCTCATCATACTCAATATGATCATTGAATTCTACTAGAAGTACAATGATGAATCTTTTAACCTTCTTCTTCTCATCCTTGAGATAAGGAACATGCCTCAACAACTCAAAAAAATTAGTCATATACTCTTCATCTTTCATAGATCCCATCTTAAGCTCATAGAACTCGTTAGAATTTCCATCATAATATATCTCGTACAAGTACTTCTTTCTGAAGAGTCTTTTGAACTCATGCCAACTAAATTGCTTTGTCCTGATGTCTTTTACACACTTTACATCTTCCCACCATATATCTTCTTTCCCTTTGAGACTAAAAATAGCTATCATGGCTTTCATATTCTTTGTATAGTCATGAAATTTGAAGAACTTCTTCATCCCAAGCATTCATGCTTCTGCATCTTTCGGTTTCTTCAACTCTTTGTCAAATGTAGGAGGCTTGGCTTTCTTCAACTCATGTGGAAAGCATTGCTTGTCACTCTTCCTATAAGGATGATGGCGATGATGACCACGATGTCTATATAACCTAGAAATAGAATATAACCCATAACCACTACCTCTTTTGTTAGGTGTATCCATCCATCTTCCACCTCTGACTATGTAATCCCTATCCAACATGTATCCTAATCGACACCTTATACCATATGCCCCATTAGTACTTTTATCCTTCCCATAATTGACTTGTGACTGTCCCTGGCTTTGCAAATATGATCAACTCTAAAGGATAATTGCATTAACATCGACTTTCTTTTCCTGAGCTCTATAAAGCCTTTCTTGTGATTGAAGTATCCTGTCATTATCGTCCTTGCAACTTCTGATTTATACCTTTAGAATTATCAAGGTATCTTCTATGTCAAGAGAGTACTTTTCTCCTTTTTTCTCAGCTCATCAATAAGGTGAGTCATGTGAACTATAATCCACCATTCTTCTCTTCATATTTGATCTTCTTCTTCCTACAAACATACCATGTCAGATAACCAAATAAAAACATAATTAAAATCATACATTAGTGAGGTTCATGGGAGGCTATCTCGTCTACACAGATCAGTTTATATTAACACGATATATATATATATATATATATATATATATATATATATATATATATATATATATATATATATAATGACACCAACATATCAACCAATTGACATCATGCATGATAACTCCATTGTAACACCGACGATATACATGACCACCATAACCACTGCAATGCATGCATATGACTGACATGCATGCATAACAACCACATATATCCCATCCAATGCAAGTGTTTGAACCTGGAAGCTATGCTACCAATTTGTAACTACCCCTCCCCACATTTACCTGCTTTCACAAACCCTCCAAGCAAATGTGAAGCAAAGTGCTACTATGACATGACTCGATCTCCAAGTTCCAATTATGGAAGTGGGGTCAACAAAATGAAAACTTTACTGACATCCCTTAGAGACCACAAACCACTCATATGGATTGAAACCAACCCAGGTGGTCAATACATAATATAGAACCCTTTTACACTAATCTATCACCCCAAATGTGCGCACAACAAGGCAAGGGTTTGGTTATAGGCCTACCTCCATGCAGTTATGGCCTAATTTCCATTGTTCAAAGCTAGTGGTCCCAAGATCTGAGCCACTTTTCCAGGCTAGACTCTAGAACATTTCTTAGGACTTCCTGTAACTTTCCAGAAGCATATTAATCATTATGGCAATGCGAAACATTCAAAATTTAAGTAAGAACTTGACCTATGCTACCTAGAACATGCTAGACATTTCATCAAACATATGGTAAACATGAGATTTATAGGTCATGAATTCATATATAATTTTAAATCTTTGAACTTCATATGAGAATCACCAAGAATGTCTAATTACCTCTCAAGTAGCTGCAATGACACTTTTTATCCCATGGATGCATTAACCATTCAATTATTTATTGAATCATGAAAAAGAGCCATACCTATAACACATCATATAACCAACATAGAAACCATGGAAAAACAACCATCAAATCAACATAATAAAAATTACAAGTGCTCATAAATCACAATATGAAAAACAACTCTTATTAACATATGCAAAATTCAACCAAGTCAGGACTTCCATGTATGACTAGACCATAGATTGGCCTAAACTAAATATTTATTTCAACCAATCACCCTCATGCCATATTCCAAGCATGAATGCGGGATCTCATGGGATAAACCTAGACATAATCAACTAGGGACTCTAGAGGTTAAACCACCTCCACCCTTAGACTACCATGATCTCACCTAAACCAGTCCCAAGATCACAAAACCAAACCAAGCTTAGATTCCTCAGAGTTTCTTCACCATACCTTCAGGAATTT
Source organism: Pinus albicaulis (assembly GCA_034641835.2). Taxonomy (NCBI): domain Eukaryota; kingdom Viridiplantae; phylum Streptophyta; class Pinopsida; order Pinales; family Pinaceae; genus Pinus; species Pinus albicaulis. The sequence continues at coordinate 530,251,549 of CM076583.1, forward strand.
TCTCATCTCCACCCACTTTTCGAGGGATTCCTAGAGAAAACCATCTCCACACCCAACCCTTGGGAATTTTCCTAAGACCACCTCATCTAGTTCCAAAACCTTCCGACAATCCAAATCCCAGCTGAGAATAAATCCCATCACACCATGGCTATCTAGGAAATAGAAAGGTGAGGATGAAACCATTGTCAAACAAGGAAAAATTGATGCTAATGATAACAAATTAACCAAATAAACAAATGCATATACCATGCATTCACACTTTAGCTAAGAAATCACACATGCAACCTATTAGCTACAAAATCCTCCTCTTGAAGTTGTTGATCCAACCTTCTCCTTAGTTTCCTTGGATTTCCTTTGCCTTCCTTGATTTCTTTCCTCTGCTTGTTTGCTTTATCCTCTTGGAGCTCTCTCTCTCTCTCTCTCTCTCATTCTAATTGAAATCATATATTGATAGAATTTTTATATGCGCAATAATTATGAGATCACTTCAGGATGTTGTAAATATTACAATGAAAGCATGAGTATTGGCAGTTGTTCAACTAAACGAAAGGCTATAATGCAAGTATAATGATGGATTTGGGTGTGATATGCAATCCACCTTGACATAATATCACTACCTTCAAGGGAGCCCAACATATTGACTAAAGTAAAATGTTTATGAGATTTGGATTTTGAATGAAGCATAGTGGACAATTAAAATTTTTGAGTACATCTCATGGGAACTTAATGTTGTGACACAGGTGAAATGATGGATCAAGGAGATTAGAAATAATACTATTGTGGTGACATGGAAACCCCATGACACTCTTATTACCTCATGGGAGCAATTCATAACCGGTACCTTGACTATAATACTCCATGACCAATGCAGTGGAGCACACCAAACTGGCACTAGTTTATTAGACTCCATCCACAATATAATATAGCATGCTAGATCAGGACTTGGCTATAATAATCAAACAATTACTCCATGAAGGAGAACTCCTGGACAGGTAGACTTCCCGAAATGGGGGTTTCCTGGGCCTAGAAGGGTGAGTAGTTGATGGGGGGTCATGGAGTAAAATCCATGGATATGTAGATTACTTAGAATGGGGGTTTCCTGGGCTCAAAAGGGTGAGTATATGATGGGGGTTTATGCAGGAAAACATTTTAATAGATAGACTACCTAGAATGGGAGTTATCTAGGCACAAAAAGGTGAGTAACTAATGGGAGAAGAAATATGCCCCACGCTCATTGGGATGTGAGCATGAGGGAACATGTTCAGTGAAGAAAATGAACTGGAAATTTCATCTGTAGAGACAAAGGAAGAAAAGAATAACCACATATATGAGCATCATTTTAAAGAATTACCTGTTAAATTTTTGTTTAATTTTATATAAAAAATAAAAAATAAAAAAAAAAAAATTATGATTAATCTCATGAAAATTGGATGTTCGTGATATAGGTGAACTAGTGAACTACCTAGCAAGGATATTTTACTTTGATTACATGTAATATTAGAGTGGCACAATAGAAGCGCGGTGGAGCTAATGACATAAGGGACTACACCCATTTTGGTGACATTAAAACCCTATGATATGCATTGATCGCCATGAGATATGTAGTGAAAAATGTATTATGTTATTATAGAAATATAGAGGGATGCCTTGGCTATGAGTATCCATCAAGACTCTTCTTATGAGAGGAAGCCTTGCCAAGGAATTGATCACCTGAGGGACTGGGGAGGCAGAGAAGGGGATGCCTGAACTTGGAAGGTGTGTGACTACAAGGAAGGGGAGACTTGAATACACTGGTTTTCAAAGATTCATCTACGTACTCATTGGGATAATAAGTGCATTGAATTTCTTCCAAAATCAATGAGTTTATTTTGTTCCCTATGGAAGCATTGATGACAATGAATGACATGGTTGGATATGACAATTTAGTACATGGAAAATGTCGTTGATGTAAGAGTTGTAGCTATAAAGATCAATTAATTTTTTTGTTTTGTGTTATAAAACATTGAGGACAATGTTCCTTTAAGGGGGTGTGGTTTGTAACATCCCCCTATTTTACCCTTTCTCTTTGTAATGATAATTGTGATTGTAATACTACTATGGGGAAAACCATGACTCGTTGTTATGTGATTAAGAACTTAAAACTTATTATTTACAATTAAATAAAAATAACTAAAGAAGGGACAATCTTACAAATTCTTGGTTAGAGGGAATATTTCCTTCATGCGTATTTGAAAACCATGGCCCATACCTAGATGAATTAAATTTTAAATTTTCTTGCAACTGAGAGAAACCATTACCTGGAATAATTTTAATATGATTCAATTTTGGTCAAACTGGAGTTGGCAGAGTTTACTGACATTCATTAAAATATTTGACTAGGGTAGTGGAAGGGTAGGCAGTGCTCATTCCCCTTTCCCTCTTATAGATAGAGGATACAACCCTTCAAACGACGACATCGAAGAGATAGGTTGGGGGATCTCTCATAACACACAAAGGACACAAAATAAAAATACACATATACGCACAATGGGAGGCACTAGGCTCTCTCATTCTTCTTCTCTCTCTCTCTCATTCATCTTGGTTGGACTACATATGATTAAAAATTCACTATCTTCGACTGACTTGGACTCTCCATTATGATATTAGTTCATGGTATTTTATTGTTGATCGTGTGTGGATATTTTTTCTCCCTCTTTATTCATATTATAGTGTGTGAGAACCTATTTTTTCTTGGAGAGAAAAAGGTTTAATGATTTATTCTAGACATTGTGGAGTTTTGGAGCATAAAGCGACAACATTGAATCTGACTTTGAGCCTGTACTTTGTGGCCCTTGGTGATAATCCCTATTACTATGTTTAATGCCACTAAACTTTTTTTTTAAGATTGTGTGACTAGTGTGAAGCTAGGTGAATAATTGAACACTTAGTTTTTTATGTTATCTAATGAGCCACTAATATATCCCTATTCAATTTATGAACCACTAAGTGCTTGTTGAAGAGTTGATTAAAACATTGGTTACTTGTAGTTAGGATGGTAAACCATTTACTGCTTCTTATTGGTTGATGAACTAATAATTTATTTACAAATGTCTGATGAACCACCTTCACAATGGATTAAATCCCCTAAGACGAAGTGACATACCCTTCTAGGAGTTTAGTTGAATCCCTGTGTTTTTAAAATCAAAGAGTAAGTGAGTCATTGCAATGCATACTTCCAGAGAGAAGGTGATTAACCTCATGGACAATGGACTCCATCTCTTGAGTGTTGGACCAAGCCATTGGTGTGAATTCCCTTGTGCAAGAATTTCCTGATACTTTGGATCTAACTCAAGGGTGGTCAGATGTAGGAGAGATCATAGTGTAGCTAGCCTACGGTTAGGTAGAGAGTGAAAATTTTAAAGGTGATACATCTAATGGATACCAAAGGTTATTAAAGGAAAGATTGGCTATTTCCGTGGACGTATCCCAAGTTGGGTGAACCACATATATTTGTGTCTCTCTTGTTTTATATGTTATTTATGTGTTTTTATTTTCACATATTTATGTGTTCCATTGCTCTATAATATATAATTTTCTAAAAATCGGTATTGGAGCCAAAGGTATATTTGGCTGATAAACTTGCAGGAAAGAAGGGTTCATAGTTCGAGTGGGAGAAATGGCAGAAAATGGCAGGTTTAGGGTCAAGAAATTTAACGACCAAAACTACTAGTTGTGGAAGATGCAGATGGAAGATTATATTTATTAGAAAGATCTGTACCCACCATTAAGCGGAAAAAAAGAAGAATTTGTTGGGTATGACAGGCAAAGAATGGGAGATTCTTGACAAAAAGGCACTTGGAACAATACAGTTGTGCCTGGCGGCATCCGTAGCCTTCAATATTTCGAAGGAAGTGATAAAAAAGGGTTTAATGACGACATTATTGAAACTATATGAAAAAAACTTGGCCTAAAATAAGGTATTTCTTATGAAACATTTATTTAATATGAAGATGTCGGAAGGTGGATTTGTTGCTAACCATTTAAATGAATTTAATACGATTACCAGTTTGTTAATTTTTGTAGGGGTAAAATTTGATGATGAAGTTAGGGCTCTATTATTTTTGTGATCATTACCATAAAGTTGGAATGGTTTAGTTATGGCCATTAATAACTCTATCTCTGGATCTAGTACTTTAAAGTTTGATGATCATGTTATCAGTGCCATCCTTAGGGAGGAAATGCGACAGAAAACCTTCACTGAGACATCGGGAAATGCTTTGAGTGCAGAGAATATGGGAGGAAAAATGGAAAGATGAAAGAGATTAGGATATCACAGTAAATTAAGGAAAGGCAGATCCAAGTCCACCTCAGGGATATTGTGTTGGAAATGCGGGAAGAAAGGACACCTGAAGAAATAATGTAAGTCTCGGAAGGGAAAAGAAGGAGACGCACAACAATAAAACAATCATGAAGCAAATGTGACAGGTGATGTGTTACTAGATGCTTTGATTCTTTCTTTAGAAAACATCAATGATGCCTGGGAGTTAGATTCAGGGGCCTCATTCCATGCCACACCTGACAAGTAACATTTTCATGACTATGTTCAAGGAGATTTTGGATAGGTTCGTCTGGGTGATCATAAACACTATAAAACCATTGGAATGGGTAAAGTTCTTGTAAAAAAAAAGAATGGAAACCAATGGTTATTAAAGCAGGTAAGGAATTTTCTAGATCTGAAGAAAAAATTGATTTCAACAGGGCAGTTAGGCGATGAAGGTTGTGTGACAACTTTTTAAGTACATTGTGTGCCCTGTTAAAAAAAGGAGAAAAGGTTGGTACATTATATTTATGAAATGGTATTTCTAATTGTGTTAATGCTTTAACCTCCACAGGAGAAGATGCAGCATTATGGAATTATAGGCTCAGACACATGAGTGAGAAGGGGATGAAGATTCTTCACTCAAGAAACTTGTTGCCAAGTTTGAAGAATATTGATTTGGATTTCCATAGAATTGGGTTTATGGAAAATAGAAGAGAGTCAGATTTCATATCCTTTGGGAAAGAAAAGAAGAGCGAAAAAATAGAGCTTGTCTATACATATGTATGGGGACCTACTCAGGTATCATCTCTCAGTGGCTCTTGTTATAATGTTAATTTTATTAATGATGCAACTAGAATAAATTGGATTTATTGTATTCGGAATAATCTGATGTATTTTCAAGGAATGGAAAGCTTTGGTTGAGATTGAGGCAAGAAATAAGTTGAAGTGTCTCGGATCAGAAAATGGAGGTGAATATTGCAGAAAATATTTTGATAGGTACTGTTTAGAGTATGGAATTCGTAGAGAGAAGACAATTCTAGGAACACCACGGGAAAATGGTGTGTCAGAAAGGATGAACAGGACAATCATGGAGTGTGTAAGGTGCATGAGATTGCATGCAGGATTGCCTTTACAATTTTGGGCAGATGCTTTAGATATTGATGTTTATCCAATAAATAAAGGGCCTTCAATTTCCTTGGATAGTGGTATTACAGAGGAAGCATGGAAAGGTAAAATGGTAAACTAATCATTTTTAAATCCATTTGGTTGTGAGGCTTTTTTCCATATTAATAAAGAAAATACAACACAGCTTGAGGAAAAATCTAAGAAATGTACCTTTATTGGATATGGTGTTAATGACTTTTGTTATCACTTATATGATTATGAAAATCACAAAATCATTAGGAGCGGAGATATAATATTCAATGAAAAGGTCTTGTATAAGGATCAATTTCAAGAAAAGAAATAGGAAAAAGAAAACAAAGAATACATAGTTCTTGATGAGATCACAAAAAAAGTAAAGGTGCCTGAAAATAATAATAATCAATAGCCACAACAACAACCACCACCAGAACAACAATAGGCACCTCACCTGAGAGTGGTGTTATAATATCCTCCAGGATAAGTAGACCCCCTGAATGATACTGTTCTTCATTATATTATTTATTTTTGACTGATTCTGGTGAACCCAAATGTTATGAAGAAGTAATGCAGGTAGAAACTAGGAAGAAGTGGGAGCTAGCCATGAAAGAAAATACTCCTTAATACATAACTAGAATTGGGACTTAATCAAGTTTCCTGGAGGTAAAACAAAATTGCAAAATAAATGGGTTTACAGGTTGAAGGAAGAAGATGGAGGAAAAAAAGGTACAAAGATAGACTTGTGGTGAAGGGGTTTGCACAGAAGAAATGTATTGACTTTGATGAAATGTTTTCTCTTGTTGTTAAAATGACTTCAATCATAACTATTTTAAGTCTTGTAGCAGCAGAAGATTTTCATCTTGAACAGTTAGATGTAAAGACAACCTTTCTCCATGGAGATTTGGAGGAAGAGATCTATATGTAGCAACCACAAGGATATGAGGTCAAAGGGAAGGAAAAATTAGTGTGCAGGTTGAAGAAGACCTTGTATGGCTTAAAACAGGCTCTGAGGCAGTGGTATCTAAAATTTGACAGGTTTATGTCTGAAAAAGATTATAGTAGATGTCACTCTGATCATTGTGTTTATCTAAAAAAGAAAAATGATGGCAACTATATTCACTACAAGGAAAAGACCCTCTAGCGGATGTTTTTGAGGAATCCCTTACAAAAATAGCCCAGATATTCGTTTGTAGCAAAGGTCACTAGAGGAGATTGGCAGGTGGAGGTTTTTGCAGATGTTTTTTTCAGTGTGTTTCTAATCATAACATGCAACGGTGCATTTTATATAAAGCGCACTAGTGCGTATTATGAAATGGCACACGGGCACACTTTTCTCTTCGTACAAACCAACCCAGTGCATCTCTGTAATCTAGCGCACCAGTGCGTACTATCAAACGGCACACCAAGACACTGTGCTCTTTATACAAACCATCCTGATGCATCTCAGTAATCCAATGCACCGTAAATAAGTGTGGTGCACCAATGATACGATCGTCCGGTGCGTCTCATAATCGAGCGCACTGAAAAAGGGTTAATTAAAAAAAAATTTGCCGACCATAAAAAACTTCAATTTTACTTGTTCGATGCTCTAGAACTCTCAAGCACTAGTGTGCATTTTTCTTCTCTGAGGCGCCCTACCATCGGTGCTCCCATTTCCCACATTGCTTCCATCCATTGCTCACTCTGTAGAGTTCGAATTTTGAAAACAGTGGGAAAATTTGATTTTTAATATTCCTCAGCAAATATGCCTCCTCGACGTGAAAATATGCAGGTAATCTACTTGTTTCTAAATAAAATAACCTTTTAGCGGATTAATTTCTCAAATTGACTTAAAATTTACTGTTTAAAAAAAAAAATTGCGCGGTGCATTCGAGCCGTTCGGCTCGCACCATTTGCGGTGCCACCTGTAAATTTATAGGCCACTCCGTGAATAGTGTTAACGAAAACCGCACTAGGTTCCTATGTGGTATCGAGAAAACTCGCACCACTTTAACACTAAAATAGTGTGGTGTGTGTCGATTTGCGGCCGCACCGACCATTTAAATTTTTTTTTAAATAACACTCTATGTATAGTTGTACGGTGGTGCAGTCATTTACTGGAACACACCAGGAATTATGTACAGTTTTTGGGCAGCACGTTGACCAAAATAACGGCCCTGGGTGGATATTTTGGTCAATGCATAGCACAAAATTATCTCCCTCTCTGTTTTTCGCTCCGAGAATACACACATGATACACAGCCACAATACAATACCCTCATATATACAAGGGGGTTGCCTTCTAGGGAAAAAAACCCTAATCTAAAAATAACTTCTACCGTCACATCATTTGCCTAATGAACGGCCTAGATTGACTAGAAATTACTATACTTTTACAAGGAAATTTTACATCTGTTTTTACAATATGAGGCACGCACGACCTCTACAGAATAAAAGACATTTGCAATTTTAACAGCGTTAACCCGGCGTTATCCTTTTGAAGGTATAGGGGTCCAATGCTGTGATACAAAGTAAACAATATAATCAGGCTCCACACCCAACAATCTCCCACTTGGAGATTGATTGTAGCAACTCCACCGCTGCTTCATTTGTTGGACAATGACTACTCTTTGGACCTAGTTGTTTCTCATCTTCATCGTCATCCTTGAAGACCAATTGAAACTGAGCATGTTCTCAGTTTCTCCCTGGTTACAACTTTTGTTAGCATATCTGCAGCATTCTGGCTAGTGTGTATCTTTTCTAGCTTCAACTCTCCATCTTCCAATATTGACCGTATGAAATGGTACTTGAGATGTATGTGTTTAGTCCTGGAATGAAATGCTGAGTTCTTTGCAAGATGAATAGCACTTTGGCTGTCACTGTATAGTGTGCCCATATCATGCTTCTTACCCAATTCATCCATAAACCTTTGTAACCAAATCATTTCTTTACTAGCCTCACAGCAAGCGACAATATACTAGAAGCACGGTGACAGAGAACAGCAACTTACTTTGGATATTACAGAACCACTATGATCATAGTCCATTTAGCCATGTCTGTGGTATCCTCATATCTACATTATTTCTCTAGCCATGTATCCTGTGAAAATGTTTGACCACCAATATAATGCTTGATTTTTGGTACCTCTCAAATATGCGAGAATCCATTTTACTGCCATCCAATGTTATTTTCTTGGATTTTTCATGTACCTGCTTACAACTCCCACTGCATGTGCAATATTAGGCTTTTTGCAGACCATTTCATACGTCAATCTTCCAATTATTGATTCATATGGAACTTTAGACATATAATCCATTTCTTCTTGGGTCTTGGGACACATCTCCCTACTATGTTTTTAATAGCTAGAAAAATGTGTACTAATTGGTTTTGCATTCTGCATATTAAATATTTTCAACACCTTTTGTATGTACTCATTCTGAGAAAATGTTAATTTGCGATTTTTCCTGTCTCTAGTTATTCTCATACCAAGGATTTTTTTTTCAACTCCCAAATCCTTCATTTCAAATGAATTTTCCAATTTCCTTTTGAGAAAATTTATTTCCTGCATGTTAGACCCTGCTACAAGCGTGTCATCTACATACAATAATAATATAATATAGTTTCCATCTTTTTTCTTTTTCAGATAAACACAATGATGATAGTGACATATAGTATAACCTTGTATTCAGACATAAACTTGTCAAATTTTAGATACTGTTGCCTTGGAGCTGTTTAAATAACCACAATCTCTTCTTTAACACCTTTTATTTTATTTCCTTTTTATATGTATCATACAATTGCATGTATATCTCTTCCTCCAAATCTCCATGGAGAAATGTTGTCTTTACATCTAACTGTTCAAGATGTAAATATTCCACTGCTACAAGACTTAAGATAGTTCTGATTGAATTCATCTTAACAATAGGAGAAAATATTTCATAAAAATCAATACCTTTCTTTTGTGCAAACCCCTTCACCACAAGTCTAGCTTTGTACCTTTGTTTTCCTCCATCTTCTTCCTTCAGCCTGTAAACCCATTTATTTTGCAATGTAGTTTTACCTGCAGGCAACCTGACTAAGTCCCAAGTCTAGTTATGCATTGAGGAGTCCATATCTTCTTCCATGGCTAGCTGCCACTTCTTCCTGCTTTCAACTTGCATTGCTTCTTCATAACATTCGGGTTCACCAAAATCAGTCGACAATAAATAATATAATGAAGGAGAGTATCGTTCAGGGGGTCTACTTATCCTGGTAGATCTTCTAACACCACTTTTAGGTGTTTGAGGTGCCTGTTGCTGTTGTGGTGGTTGCTACTTCTGTAGTTGTTGATTATTATTATTTTCAGGCACCTTTACTTTTTCAGTTATCTCATCAAGAACCGTGTATTCCTTGCTTTCTTTTTCCTGTTTCTTTTCCTGCAACTGATTCTTATACAAGACTTCGCACCCATTGAATATTACGTCTGTATGTGATTTTGTGATTTTCCTGTCCATATAGCGATAACCAAAATCATTAGCACCATATCCAATAAAGGTACATTTCTTTGATTTCCTCTAAAGCTTTGGTCTGTTTTCTTTATTAATATGGACAAAGAGCCTCACAACCAAAAACTTTAAAAAGTAGTTTACCTTTTTCTTGTCCATGCCTCCTCTCCAATACCACCATCCAAGTAACTTGAAATTTTATGTTTATTAGATAAACGGTATCTGACATCACACTTCATGTAAAAGCGATCCTGCATGCAATCTCATGCACACCTTCTTGCTCCATGATTGTTCTGCATTCATCCTTTCGTACCATTTTCTTGTGGTGTTCTTGGAAGCTTGTCTTCTCTCGCAATTCAAGCTACGAACAATACCTATTAACTCTTTAATAGCAATATTCACCTCCATTATCTGATATGGTACAATTCAACTTCTTTCTTGTCTCATTCTCAACCAAACATTTCCATTTCTTTAAAGTACCAAGCTCCTTGGTTAATGCAGATCTGATAAATCCATGCTTTCTAGTTTATCCTCCAATAAATAACATAATAGAGAGCCACCAGAGATGATACCTAATGGTGCCCACTTCACAATACATAATAGTAGCACAAACTCTAATTTTCTCTCTTCTTTTCACCTCCCAACTACGATAAATTAACCATTTTCCCATAAAATATTCTCCTTTTGAGAAATCCAGAAATCAGCATTCTTGAACAACAATTTCTTGGTGGTCTTTCATCCACTTCTCACTCATGTCCAGGCCTATAAGTGCCATAATGTTGCATCTACTCCTTTTAGTTAGCACTTCATGAGTTAAATACCAACCCATAAATACCAATCTTCAACCTCGACTACTATTACCAGGGCTCCTTTGGTGACCTTCCAAGTTGTATCTATGAAAGTTGTCACACAACCTTCACCGCCTAACTGCCCTCTTGAAATCAGGTTTTTCTTCAGATATGGAACATGCCTTATCTCCTTTAATATCCATTGGTTTCCATTTTGTTGTTTTACAAGAACTTTACCCATTCCAACAATTTTACAAGGTTCATCATCACCCAAACGACTTGTCCAAAATCTCCTTGAGCATAGTCATGAAAATATTTCTTATCAAGTGTGGCATGGAATGAAGCCCCTGAATCTACAACCCAAGAATCAGTAACATTTTCGAAAGAAAGAATCAAAGCATCTTGTAACACATCACCTGTCACATTTGCTTCATGATTGTTTTCTTGTTGTTTGTCTCCTTCTTTTCCCTTCCGAGATCTACAGTCTTTCTTGGGTGTCATTTCTTGAGTTACTTCAACACATTATCCCTGCGGACTTGGATCTGCCTTTCCTTGATTTCTTGTGATATCACGAGCTCTTTCTCTTTCCATTATTCTTCTGAACTACACTCCAAAGCATTACATTGTCTCCAAGGACCTTTACTGATCACATTCCTCTTTAAGGATAACTGCTGCCATCATCCATTTTAAAGTACTGAATCCAGGAAGCAGCAGTGCTAATGGCAGTACTAAACCATTCAACTCTGCAGCAGTGAACACTGAGAATAACAGAATAATTCATCATCAAATTTCACCTCTGAACTTGGTAATGCTTGTGTTAAATTCATTTAAATAGTATGACAGACAACAGATCCACCTTAAGACATCTTCATTTAAATGATTTGTTTCATGAAATACCTTGTTTTGAGGGCAAGGGTTTTCATGGTTTTAAATAATACATCAGCCCCTACTGTTGTTTCCTTCGAAATATTGAAGGCGACTGACGCCGCAAGACACAACCGTACTATTCAGAGTGCCTTTCTATCGAGAATGTTCCATTCCGCGTCTGTCATGGCCGCCGGCTTCTTTGTTTTTCCGCTCAATGGTAGGTACAGATCTTTTTGATACAGATAATCTTCCATCTACATCTTCCACAGTGGAAAGTTTTGGCCGTTCAATTTCTCAACCCTAAACTTACCATCTTCCGCCATTGCTCCCACTCGAACCAGGAACCCTTCTTTCCTGCGCGTTTATCAGCCAAATATACCTCTTTTTTTCGTGGTGCATGAGGTTTTTTAATGTGCACCGTGGGTGGTGCATGATAAACTGTGTACGCACCGGTAACGGTGCATGGCTATTTTTTTTTAGCACCAAATGTTTATATATATATGTGTGTGTGTGTGTGTGTGTGTGTGTGTGTGTGTAAATACATTTGTCATTTAATAAAAAAATTGTATTTAATATGTGAATCATTCAACGATGTCAACGGAGAGAGGAAAGGCAAAAACAAGAGCATATGGAGGACCATTATAACATGATTCAGTAGTGGGAGGCACGAGAGAGGGAGACACTTTTGTACCCTCACCCTATTATGGCACCCACCCAGATTCTCTTAAGGCAGGTAGGCCTCCTTAAGTTCTACGAGGAGGCTACATTACTAAAGGGGCACAATGGGTTATTAGGACAGTTGATCTACAGGTGGGATGCCCACCAACAAGCTTTCTGGGTCGGTCCTCACCAGTGATACGAGCCCATTCAGGAGGAAATTTATTTTATTACTGGCCTATCTAGGAGAGGGCAGGATTTTCCCCAGTTCCCAGATGTCCCCATCAATTATGCAGCAGGGAGTCAATTAGTGTACTCCCAGAGATACATTAAGGACGATATACTTTCTCCTGTATATTTCAAGTGTCTGGTGGTCAGTTACGCATTGCTTCATTTGGTTCAAAGGAGGTGATGTGCCTCTCACTACTACTAACGACCATTGCACACTATACGAGTGACGAGCAGTGCATTAGTTTCCCTCTATTATTTTATGTTGATTCTTTATGTGAGATGGTCTGCCATTTTTTTACACCAATTTTGCATATCATTAAGTAGATGTCGTTCTCAAGCACATGGGAGATTGACCTTCCCTTTTGCTTCAGGGTTATTTTGTTTATTTTTTGAGAGGTTTCCGAAGACGATGCCTACTTTTGTCTGCTAGCCTCGTAGGCTGATGTTACACGTACGAATGCATATGTGGGGCCAGATAATGCCCAAGAGGGGCCTATTCGACTATCCGGTCAAGATATCTAGTGATGCACTAGAGCTGCTAGCCAGTGTTGATGATCACATGTTCGTGTTGGTGTCGTGTCTATATGCGGGTTTGGATTGGCGAGGGTGTACCAACATCCTCTTCACATAGTATGAGCCACCGGATTCTAGAGGTAATATTAGTGTTTTCTTTAAATTAATATAGTTTTATTTATTGTCTTAATTAATTAGAATCAAATTTATTATAACATGTTCTTTAACTTGTTTTATTAAATTGTTTAATGAAATTATCTAATTATTGTTGTGTAATATATATTTTTTATATATTCGCACACTCGTTGGGGACATGATTCCACCCCCACCGGATGATCCTATAGATCATGATGAGGAGATGGTGGAGGTCGCAGATTAGGGTGACAGACCAGATCCTCGGGTGCAGATACACATGGGGATGTGGCGTAGGGCGGACATCTGAATCAAGATGGAGTTGGGAGACTGATTGTGTCGACTCCTAGTTGATGAGGGAGTCTGCCCTGCTACGATTAGAGAGATCCAGGTTGATAGTAGGCTCACAAAGCTCTGGAGATACATGCCCCACGATATGATGAACCTTATACATCACATCGTTGGAGCTTCCAAGCTACTGGCAGCTAGGAGGGAAAGGCATCATGGAGATGCGTGACAGAGCAACTCATCGGATGATCATGATCACGAGGGGAGTGATCATCATTCTAGTACTCCGCCTCCTCGGCCTCCTTCAACTCGCGCTAGAGATGAGCAACTAGCATTGAGTCCTGATCAGCAGGCATATTCTGAGCATGCACCATCTTAGTAGGCACCTAGTCCTAAGCAGACACGACCATCGACTAAGCAGGCACGTCATCCATCTGAGCATGAGGTTGCACATCGACTGATGTTACACCATTTTTTGGTCATCTAACCTATTATCATTAGATGGACCCAAGTACACCATGTAAGACCAATTTTACCCTAAGTAAAATTGCTTTCACTATGTAAAATAACTTAGTAAACCACATTTATTAGGTTGTTTATGGTCTAAACAGGAAACCCCAAAAAGGAAATATTAAACAAGCCTATATTTGTTTGATTTTCCTCATGGAATAATTAATTAAACCATAATTTAATTATTATTCCTAGTCATGTTTAACCCAAAACAAAGAAATTAATTAGATAAACCTTTATTTATCTTATTATTTTCTAGGAATAATTATTTAAATATTATTTAGATAATATTCCTTGTTAAATATGACCAAATCATCCACAAATAATTAAATAAATCATTATTTATTTGATTATCCTTCAACCACTTCCTTAAAAAGATAAATAAATCATTTATTTATTTATTATTGACAAATAAAGGGATTTGACCCAAGTCAAATACTTTTTCCCTCCAACAAATATAATAAATATTCCATAAAAGGTGGATCTAGATTTGGTTAACATTATTTTAATCATGCACCAAGATCTAGAATGACCCAATATTTTGTTATAAATAGGAGGGTTTTTCCTACCATTCTTCACCTTTTGTTTCCTATTAGATCACTCTGGATCTATACACTTGGTCACATTTATATATTGTTTGCTGTGTGAGCTCCCTTTGAATTCTATCTTTGTCTGGGTTTTCTACACCAACAAGAGAGAGAGATTCTAGATTTGAATTGTTGAGGACTTCCAAGAACCCATCCCATTGAGGAGAACTGGATACGCCTTCTTGTTTTCCTCCAAGGTGCCCTTAATACAAAAATTCTTTCAAAAAACATTGTTCTTGTCTTGTCTATTGGATGTATGGAGCAAACCCTTAATTTTACTGCTTAATGTCTTTCTATGCATAGATATGGTTTTTTGCAGCACTTGTCTTGATCAACTAACTGCAGATCTGAAGATATTGGCAGCCACATTGGATGTTAGGGCTATAAGTTATGCATAGCTAAAGTGGTATTTTTTTGTACGCTTCGACAAAAGATTCATACTAACAATTGGCGACTCCACACGGGTTTTAAATTATGACTGCTGTCGTTTTTCATATTCCTGCATATCCAGCTACTTCAGAACCTAGGGTTTCTTTTCAGCTTTTTGTTTTTCCTATTTTTATGTTTTTTTTCTCACATAAAACCCTAAAACATTAAAATTTCTAACTTCCGCGTG
Organism: Pinus albicaulis; assembly: GCA_034641835.2. NCBI lineage: Eukaryota > Viridiplantae > Streptophyta > Pinopsida > Pinales > Pinaceae > Pinus > Pinus albicaulis. The sequence goes on from CM076583.1 coordinate 530,266,640, forward strand.
TTTCTGGCCCTATTGCGCAGGTGACCGACATCAGCCGCAACTGAGATGGCAACTTTTCCGCAAATCTGCCGTCGGGACAACCGGAGTTGGAGGTCGCACTTTTCAGCCCAAAAACTGCGACCTGGACTCCAGGTTTCACTTTTCAGCCCTTTTCTGTGACCTGAACAGGAAAACAAGTCAGAACCTACGACCTATACTTTTTCCTGCTGTTTTTCTGCACTTTTTCTGGGTTTTGCTGAAGCTTCTGTCGGGGTTTTCCAGCCTCTGTCTCCGCCCGTTTGGACATGTTTCTGATCTGTTTTGCTCATCTAAGTGGGAACCTAGCCCCCTAGGGCTTCAGTACCCTCCACTTTTGGTGGAAGAGTTTTAGCTGTTTCAGGTGCCTGATATTTCAGAGTTTCAGCCTTCCCTTCTTCAGATCTGATACCTCTTTCTCAGATCCCTTTCAATCAGCTCTTCTTCCTTTCAAACCACCTCTTGTAGCTTTTTTTGGACCTCCCCGTAGGACCTCCTCCTTGTCCTCTCTGCTTTTTGCTGATTTCCTCCTTTTTTCCAGCCACCTTGCCTCTACCTCTTGGCTATGATCTGCACCTCTTTTCAGCAGCTTTTTCCTTTAGATCCCTGTCCCTTTTGACCCTAGATCTAATTGGCCTCTTTTTAGTGTGTTTTGACTAGATTTTTTCCCTCTTTTAGATTAGTTTTGAGAGACCCGCCTTGTTGGGTTGAATCGATGCACTAGTGGCTGTTAATTTTCTGTTATTTCAGCATTATATATTGTTCTCTACAGATTTATTTTCAGTTACGCAGCACAATTTTTCTCTTGCTCTCAAAACGAAAAGGGTTTAAAATTAAAATTAACGCACGCCACACACTCACCCTAAGCGAAGAAGAGTCTAGTTTACACCGCCAGGAAAAGACTTTAAAATCAATTGACACTGCACCTATCTACCCTTGTTTCGACATTGTAATCACTTGATTCTGCACCTCCTTGCCCTTGTGGTCGTTCTTCTTCCCCTTGTGCCGTGTTTGTGTTGTCATCATTGCGCCCCCAAGGCGCACCTCCCGGAGACTTCTTGGCCTTCACCCTCAGTTTCCGGTCGGTCGACCTGCTCCGTCCCACCGTCGTCGAGCCAGTCCCCCTTCGAGTCCACATTCCGACTCCTCTTCTGATTCATTGGGTTCTCCTTTTACTTCTGGTTCTCCCCCTGTCACCTTCACTATGTCTGGTCCAGGGCCTAATGCTAGCGGTAATCCCGGCCCTAATGCCGGCATTACTACTAGTGGAACCACCACAGGAACTACCTCGGCCACACCCTTGCTGCCGTACATCGCAGGCCTCAGCCTCCCTGATTTCAATCAGTTGATCAATGACCCTATCTGCCACGATGTTGGTTGGCCTGCTATGCCAACCAAGCTCCCCTCCAACATCCCTAAGTTCGAAGGCCTTGCTGGAGAAGATCCAACCAACCATGTCCGATCTTTCCACATGTGGTGTTCCTCCAATTCCATTACCGACGATTCCATTCGTCTTCGGTTGTTCCAACGCACGCTTACCGGCGAAGCTTCTAAATGGTATGTTGACCAAGCCACCTCTTCCCATACCATCTTTGCGACCATTGCCCAAGCCTTTTTATCTTATTTCTAACTCCCTCTCCGATACGATACTGGTACGGAGCTCTTGACCTCCTTCAAGCAAACCTCTTCGACCCGCCTTTCTACCCATGTCCAGGAATGGCGAAGAAGACGGAGCTTATGTCGAGCCCCCCCCTTCAAAGATCGGATTTATATTGATTGGTTCCTTCGCAGTCTCTTAGCTCCTATCGGAAAATATGTCGCCTCCCATTTCCCTCAAACCGAAGAAGCCGCCCTCCAAATAGCCTTGAAATATGACCTGATCTACGCTCAGTCTGGTTATGTTTATACCGTCCTTCCTGACCTCCCCAGGCCCGGAGGCGCTAACGCCCCGGGGGCATCTCATTCCGCCGACGGTATCGTTGGAGCCCTTTCTCATCCGTATGCTCAACCTCCTATGGGCTATGGTCTCCCTCAGGGAGGGGCCAGCACCTCTAGCACTTTTCCCCCTCCAGGTAGCATGTATCCAGGATACGGCATGCCTCATCCTTTTGCCCAACCTAACCATTACCATTATCCGTAGCCTGGTGCACCAGCTCCTCCAGCATATGCACTTCCACCTCCCTTGCCTCCTCCAACCCCGCAACAGCACCTACATCCACCTCTATTGCAAGTATTTGCACAGCAGGGCGCGACTAATCCCCCTTCTTCTCAAAGAAGGCGGAGAGGCAATCCAAACCGCCCCTGGTACTCGTGGACCCAATCCTCAAGGTATTGACCCTAACACTGCTAACCAGCAACAGGGCACTCAGCCCAAGCCGGACAGGCCTCTTCGCACAAATAAGCCTTGTTCGTGTTGCGGTGTTTATGGTCATTACACCCACGATTTTCCCCTCTTACCACAGATGCGGCAGATGTGGGAGTCTCAAGCCACATTGCGCAAACAACATGCCTCCCCTCATGCTCCCACTAATGTGGCCACTACTCAACCAGCTGTGTTTACTGATCCTTTCCCTCAGCAAGGATTCGTGGCTACCCAACCACCTGACGGACAGGTCGCCACTTAACCTTCCCCTTCTGGTTCCTCCGATTACCAGATCCTCATGATGAACACTGACCCATCCCCTACCGTCGACCTTCACCTTCAAACTCGGTCTCGCCAGTACCCCAAGCCTCCTGCTCAGTCTGCCCCCGAGTCCCCTCCTTCAGGTTCTACAGAGCCTCTTTCGACATCCAATGGCCCCTTACATATCCCCCAACCCAAAGTTGAGGTTCATACCAAGATTCCTAAGGGACCATTACATCGAAATGCTGCTTCTGGTCGAGCTGCTCATTCGTATAGCGTAGTAGATGATTTGGTGCAATCTCCTGCTGCCATTTCCACATTGGAACTCCTCCAATCGTGCCCTTCCCAAAAGAAGGCTCTGCTATCTTTCGTGGGTGCTGTAGATCCTGCTGATGCTCAAATGATTGTTTTCGACGCCCATCAATCAGAACATCCTCCTCTTCCTGCTTCCGTCGCCTTCCAAATCCCAGTCAAAATCTGGAATGCCAACATTTCTCGGTGTATAATTGATGAGGGGGCATCCACCTGTGTAATGTCCGCTTCGGTTTGGAAGCAAGTCGGATCTCCTGACTTGGCCCCTTCGACGATCACCCTTCGAGTGTGGGACGGCCACGCCTCCCAGCCCATTGGCCTTTTTCATAATTGTCCTATCACCCTTGCCGATAAGACTGTTTGCGTTGACGTCGAAGTCATCGACGCCCCTCTAGACTACAACATTCTATTGGGGCGAAGCTACACCTATGCCATGTCTGCTGTCCCATCTGTGGTTTTTCGCAAGATGTCTTTTCCCCACAATGGAAAGATAGTCACCATCGACCAGTTGACTTATCATGAGCCAAAGTCTCAGACCTCCCCTGAGACGACCATCTCTTCTGTAGCCAATAAGCAAACCGTCGATTCCGTGACCAGTGTCTCTCTTGGTGTCTATAAAGACTCCTCTTTTCTTGGCACTTTTCCTGGTCTCCCTCCTCCTCCTATCTCTGATCCCAGCTTATCGAATGTTTGCATGATGCAATCGTCTCGGGTTGCCCTCAAGCAACCGCCTCGGCTAGTCATCAACCTCAGCCGCAGCCTCGCCCACCGCAACCCGCTCCTAGCCTTTCCTCTCCGCCAGTCGGACCTCCTCCTTCTGGCCCTTCTCCTACAGCTGGTATCCCTGAACCCCTTTATCCCCCTGGATCGGTTCCCCCAGGCCTTAACCAGCTCAGAGCCGTCCCTCCTGGTCATTACCCCGCTGGTCAGATACCTTTCCTGTCTCCCCATCCCGGAGTCTATTCGGTCCCCGTCATGGCCACCCTCTATCTCCCTAACCTGACCCTGGGTATACCCGTCTGGTACCTTGACCCTCCAGCCGCTACCCCGCCTGGTCATTCCAAACCCTACCTTGCTTTGACACCGGTTCAACCAGTCCCCCTCACTTCCTCCATTGCCACTGTGCCCCCAGCACCTCCACAGGACCCCTCTCCTGTCATGACGACCCCCGGGAAGAAAGGCAAAGCTCGCAAGGGGGCACCCAAAGACAAGGCTACCCCGACTGACCCGGCCCCTCCTCCGCCCGCAAAGCCTTGCGCCTTGTGTGATGTCGTCGGTCACGCCACCCATGCTTGTCCTGAATTGCCCCGCATTCAACCCATGGTTAAAGTCGCGTTCCCTGAGTCTACGGTCTCCAACCCTTCTCTTTTGTCCTCGTCCGTAACCAAGAACCCAAAAACTATTCGCACTAGTAAACCCTGTGCTTTGTGCGGTGTCCATGGCCATTACTCCCACCATTTTTCTCACCTGACGCATTACCGCGCCTCTTTAGAAGTAGTCCGAGAGTATGAGGTTGAACAAAATCAATCCACCTCTCCCATTCTCGCGCAGTATGCTTCGGGCCAGCTTGAGGATTCCCCCCGCTCCCATCTACATTCCCCCCCCTGATGTCCAGATGACGGAGTCTACTACCACCATCCTCTACCTATCATCCTCTGTGAGACCCTCGGAGCACATTCCCCTTGAATCCTCCCCTGTTGTTTCGCTTGACCCCCCTTCAGCGACAACCCTAGGCTCCCCATATTTTAACCATTTGTTTCCCTGTTCTTCTGTTATTCCCCGTGACGATCCATATGCGCGCCTTTCTCCCCCTACGGATGATTTAGGTACCTTTACCACATCATGTGGTGTCTTTTCCACCTTTGACCCCCTCTTTTCCATCCATACACGAGATAACTCCACCCGTATCTCTGTTGACCTCTGCAGCCCGAGTCCTCGCCATACCTCCTATAGCCCTCATATACCACCCTCTAGCTTGTATATGATTCATAGCCATCCTGCTCAATGCACTCCCTCCCGCAGCTGCCGCTCGATGTCTTCTGTACACTCACACTGCCGCCATTGTCCCTCCTCCCCCCATTTGTTGTCTTGTAACACCATTCCGCAGGACCTCCCGTCCTCACCCTATATCGGTTACGCCGATGGTGCAAGTCGTTACTCCCGGCATCTAGCCTCGGCAGGTTGGGCCATTTTCACCCCCTTGCATGCCCTTGTTCTCTCCAACGAGGTATGCATTGGTCCTGCCACCAATAATCAGGCCGAATATGATGTAGTGCGTGGTCTCTTAGTCGATGCCCTCTCTCATCGCATCCTCCATCTGCATGTTCGTTTAGATTCCCTACTTCTTGTCATGCAACTAAATGGTGTCTATCATGTGCGTAATCCTGTGCTGTTTAGACGATATTTACAAGTGAAACTCTTGATATGTGAATTTGAAACCATAACGTTCAACCATGTACCTCGAGACCAGAATCACTATGTGGATAGTATTGCAAACCATGTTCTAGATTGGCATTTATCACACGCATTTCACACAAGAAAATAACATTTATAATCATTAAAAAAGATGCATATCCATAATATGTGTCGTAAAACATGTGTTTAGAGTCCATCTAGTCTGATACATATGACATGCCCATAGCATGTTACAAAAAACTCAAAACTAGGGGCACCACCTGCCCCTACATACACACTAGGGGGCACCACATGCCCCACACCTACTCACTATCTGGCGGATCCCGAGCAGTAGCTCACTCCTGCTGACCGTGAATCACGCCTTCGGCCGCATCGCCATGCGCCGCATGACACCTTGCCATTCCGAGGCTAGACCAATGCATGGCTCTATGTACTGGTCGTCTAAGTCTTGCCACCCACGCTCTGACACTCCGGTCATCAACCTCTCGCATCTACGGCGGATGTCCTCCAGAAGGGCGGCCGCGTCCTCATTACGCGCTGCTCTCGACCCACTCGGCAGCCGCCTCAGAGATCTTCTTTGGTCACCTTGTCAAGTCAACAGGACACCTGCACCCACCCAGCCAGGGCTGGGCCTTGTCCTGCTTCAATAACTTAACATGCCACCAAAGAACAATGTCCTTTTCCTGCCAGGCTCCACTGGGCTTGGCAGAAGTGGCAGGCAGTTTAATAACCCATTATTACCAGGGTAACAGCCAATGTGTGACATTGATCCCCAGCAGGAAAAAACAAGGACAACACACCGTCCAACGCCTCTCTCTCTTGCAGTAGAGGATGCCTACTAGTTTATTTGACTCCTGGGCCCCACTTTCCGCCAGGGCCGTGATGAGACCCCCATCAAAAAAGAAGGAACATAATAAAGTCCCATATGAGAAATCGTGGTTCACTTGCTGCTTGCATAGCGACAGCTGTCGTTTTAACGACACCAACATCATTTGGGCCCACCCATAGTAGGTCCCACTCAACACGCTCTCTACGATCATCATCTGCCCCCCAGTGATGTGATGGAGATGTGAGCGCCCAAGATCCGCGACAACTGCTGCGGCTTCCTTTATAGGTCTCCGATCTCTCTCGGTCTGGAGTCGGTGTCAAGTACCATCGCGGCCGAGCCGGTCGGCTTCGATGCGTCCTCGACTCACGGTCGCTGCTTGCCGGTAACACGCTGCGCCTGTTCCCACCATCCCAGAGTGGCGGGAGACACCAATAAAGAAATACACATCAGAGTATGGGTTCGATCCTGTGCCCATGCACTACAAAGACCTCATACTCTTGGATCCCGGCCAGCGTGTCCAGGGACGCGCGAGGCTCTCAGCTCATCGAAAGGGTTCTCCAAAAACTTGAACTGACACATTTCGACACACGACCTGCAGTACGCCGGATCTCACTGCCCGAAAGTAATGTCCCCAGGTCTCTCTCTCTCCATTTCACCTATATATCTGCCATATCTGCACACAAAAAATCATCTTTGTTAGCCTACAGATAGGGAATACTGTAACTAAACACAAAAAACCCAACTCTCAACCATCAAACAGCACTAAAACCCCCTCATCTTCCAGGTCGCACTTTTCTGCCAAATCCTGGGATAGGTCTCACCTTTTGGCTCAAAACTTGCGTCCCAGGTCGCAGATTTTGGCCCAAAAAGTGCGACTCGGCCGAAAAGATGCAAGGGGGGCTGTTCTTGAGATTTTGGGCCCTAATACGAACTTTCAATCCATCAAAATGAAAGAGTAAGGTTAGGCCTCTTACCTGCAACTGATGGATCTCGATTCCAATGGTTGGTTTTTCCGCTACGCTCGCCGCAAGATTTAGGGCCTTCTCTCCTCTCTACATTCACCACAGAAACACTAGCAAATGAGTGGATTTGGAGGGAAAACTGCCTTATTAAAAGAGAACCCTTGTTTCTTCTTTCGCATGCTGCGACCATACCGTAGCTCCGTTTGGCGAACCGTCTGCACCGTTGGAAAGCTCTCATCGAGCCCTCAAATGGGTATCTGTTAGTTTTTTGTGATTTGATACTTCACCAGGACACATTTTGTCCAAGATGGGTCACTTCACCTCTCCTTAAAATCGCATTTCTTCACTTACAACACTTGTACTTGGGGCACCATTTTACCTCCTTACTTGTCTTTGATCGTGTTGATTTTCATCGTGAGTTACCATCTTGTACTCATGTTTTCATGGTCCCCCATTGGACCTTTACTGTGTGGCAACACCATCGAGTCGGCCTTGTTTAGAGCATCCAAGTGGAGTCATCATCGCATTCATGGAGTCTATCCCGAGTCCCTTTGTAGCCCGCTATAGTCCTCCCCCCCTCATTGCTTGGTTCCTCTCTTGTGTCGCACATTATGGCCTTCAGTCCCACTGTCCCTTATCCCTGATGATATTGTGTCGGTTGTTGCCATTTCATTCATGCCCTTTATGCTCTAGCAAGGGAAGTCGTCCATTCGCTACTCAGTCCCCTCCATTCCACCATCATCATTGGTATTAGTCTGTCCATCGCTCTATTATTTTCTCTCGTGCCTTGGTTGAGGACCTCCCATTGCCTCACCTATGGCGGACCTCCTTTTGTCGACATCAGCTCCTTCATTCCAAAAGACAGGTCTAGAGGGTGGTGTACCTTGGTTCCAGCTTTAACTCTTGTTCGGTGCCTCGGATCAGGCAAAGGGATCTCTCATTTCCCTTTGACTTGATTGTTTCTCCACTCCAGCTCCTTTCACCATGATCGAGATCCATATACTTGAAGGTTCAGTGATGCAGCAGCAGCTCTTGGTGATTCCTAGGTGTGTGTGATATGTCTCAACCCCCATGAGGGGCTAGCCCTGCAGGTAGCCCCCCACATGCCCGGATGACCTCTTCATTGCAGCCCTCGATGCAGCTCCATATATTTGATGATGTTGGCCTTAGCCGCTTGCAACGCCTCTTTGATTTGCATGTATCAGTCAGATTTTGTGAGCCCTTCCCCGCTTATAGGGGGCATTTGGGTTGTATTTGTATCTCATGTACTCAGATATTATTTTATAAGTCCTGGTTGTTATCCCAAGCACAGCATGTATGTGGGATCCCTCATTGTATTTTTATCTGGCTCATGTTTATGCCAACTGTACTTTATGGTTCGGTCCCTTGTTTACTGGACACACTATTCTTTTGTACTTCGTCTCGGCGGGCATAGGTATGCCTCCCCCGCCGCCTTTAGCACAGGTACCCTCTCATAAAAAGAGACTTGTTGCACCTGCAAGTCTCATCTCTTCAGGGTCTAGTTCTTCAGCACATTATTCTACCTTACATTTCTCTCTCTGACTTCCCTTTTGATGTCTGGTGATTGAGTTCTTGCAACATACTTGGGTCATACGATTTTCTCCTAACACTCGCACGCTGGGGGGCAATCTGTTACACCATTTTTTGGTCATCTAACCTATTATCATTAGATGGACCCAAGTACACCATGTAAGACCAATTTTACCCTAAGTAAAATTACTTTCACTATGTAAAATAACTTAGTAAACCACATTTATCAGGTTGTTTATGGTCTAAACAGGAAACCCCAAAAGGAAATATTAAACAAACCTATATTTGTTTGATTTTCCTCATGGAATAATTAATTAAACCATAATTTAATTATTATTCCCAGTCATGTTTAACCCAAAAACAAAGAAATTAATTAGATAAACTTTATTTATCTTATTATTTTCTAGGAATAATTATTTAAATCTTATTTAGATAATATTCCTTGTTAAATATGACCAAATCACCCACAAATAATTAAATAAATCATTATTTATTTAATTATCCTTCAACCACTTCCTTAAAAAGATAAATAGATCATTTATTTATTTATTATTAACAAATAAAGGGATTTGACCCAAGTCAAATACTTTTCCCTCCAACAAATATAATAAAATATCCCATAAAAGGTGGATCTAGATTTGGTTAACATTATTTTAATCATGCACCAAGATCTAGAATGACCCAATATTTTGTTATAAATAGGAGGGTTTTTCCTACCATTCTTCACCTTTTGTTGCCTATTAGATCACACTGGATCTATGCACTTGGTCACATTTCTACATTATTTATTGTGTGAGCTCCCTTTGAGTTTTATCTTTGTCTGGGTTTTCTACACCAACAAGAGAGAGAGATTCTAGATCTGAAGTGCTGAGGACTTCCAAGAACCCATCCCATTGAGGAGAATTGGATACACCTTCTTGTTTTCCTCCCAGGTGCCCTTAATACAAAAATTCTTTCAAAAAACATTATTCTTGTCTTGTCTATTGGATGTATGGAGCAAACCCTTAATTTTACTGCTTAATGTCTTTCTATGCATAGATCTGGTTTTTTGCAGCACTTGTCTTGATCAACTAACTGCAGATCTGAAGATATTGGCAGCCACATTGGATGTTAGGGCTATAAGTTATGCGTAGCTAAAGTGGTCTTTTTTCGTACGCTTCGACAAAAGATTCATACTAACAACTGAGAAAGCCTTGATTACTAGTTATAGTATTGATGTAGTACCACCAGATATTTGACATTTATATGCAGTTCTATTACAGTTGTATATTTTTGACATTATATATATATATAGTGCATGTATTTTATGTTCATGTTGATGTACTTAATTTACATGTTGGTGTTCATCATGATGTGTATATTGTTAGGCCATGTTAGATATGTTCATTTAATGTGATGGCAGATAGATGTGTATATTATAGCAGTTATTTGACATGAGATGTATATTTGATGTTTGTGTTGTGATAATGTTATATATTTTGCAAAAAATTGTTTTGGACTTAAGGAGTTTTCTTGGACATACATTCAAATGACATTTCTTGGAGGTATGTGATACATTTTTTTGAATGCTTTTTGAGCTTCATCTTTTTTTAAAGTATGGAGTTGGGCTTAATTTCGAAAAGACATTTTTTGTAAGTATTTTTTAAAGTGACTTTTTTTTTTAAGTTGGAGGCATTTTTTGAAGTGACATTTTTTTAGAGTACATGTTTTGAGTTGAAGTAAATCTTTTGCGCTTTGTTTCATTTTTATAAGACATTTTTTTCTTGAATTTTTTTAAGTAAGTGTTTTGGATTGGAATATGTATTTTTTGCAAAAAAAATTAAAATGAATTTTTTTTAAAATTAAATCTTTTGTGATGTTTTTTTCTAATTGAGTTATTGTCTAATTTTTTGAACTTCATACCCTATTATCATGGGAAATCGAAGGACTTGTGCGAGAAAATATGATCGAAAAAGAGACCCTAAGGAACATAGAGAAGAGACGAGACAATCTAGCAAAAGGAAGTTAGAAGCCCTCTCAAATATTGAAGAGGAAAATCAACCTCAAGCAAAAATTGAAGCAGGTATGTAAATGTAAATATTATGATCTATTGATATATTTAAAATTTTCCTAATGTAAAATGTGAAGCTTAATTTTTATTTGATGAACTAATTTGAAAAATATTTTTTTTAATGGTAACAGACAGAGATATTCCTCAAAACATTGATGATGAGATGCAAAATTTTGAAAGATAAAGTGAAAGAGATATTGAACCAATGATTGAATATGGTGAAAATATTGAAAGAAATCCAAATAAAGAAATTGAATCACAAGGTATGTACATATATATATAATATATATTAAACACATGCACGTATTATTGAAATTATAGATATATTTATTAATTTAGTTATTTATTGAATATGTACTATTTTTTCGAATATGTATAGATGAAATCACTATCGATGATGAGATGTTAGAAAATGTTGACACTCACACATATGGAGATAAAAAACCTGACCATGCTATACGATATCGTGTTAACTGCATTTTTGAAAAGTATTTCTTAAATGAGCGGGTGACAGTTTAGGCTCAAATGTTGAAAGGTCTCCTATCTTTAAGGAAATTAAAAGAAGCTACGACACTCTTGGGTATTCAAAAATCAACCAAAGATAATAAAAAAATGAAGGAAGATGTGATAAAAAATATGAGTAGTGCTATAAAGTCAATTAAGAGATCTAGAGAGAAAGATGTTTCAATTGTACGTAGAGGAATACAGATGGAAATGGTTTCATCAAGTACTCAAGAGAATCGTTTGGTAACATCTATGGCACGAGCACTGGGAACCTCGCGAAAAAATTTGCACAAACATCGGAAATTTCGACTGCAAATAGATGTAAATGATGAACTCGCTTGTTGGAGAGCTATTTGTAGGCAACCATACAAAGATAGACTTGGAGAAAATGTTAAAAAATAATAATATATGAATATTGGAAGAACAATTCACGTGTTTCGCCAACTGCAAGGCATGTGATGCGAAGAAGAATAACACGAAATTAGTACGAAGAACATGAAAAATATTTCTTGGAAACCACTCAGATAGAGTTATTCAACAAGTTCAAAGAAGAGAATCGTCAAATTCATGTTTCACTCAGTGCTTTTGTTCAACAAAAACCATGGTATGTAAAACCTATCACCATACGCGACACTTGTTGTCGTTATCATGTGGAATTTGAGTTATATTATGACACATTCCTTGATTTCGGTAGAACATTATGGAAGGATTCACCTCCTCCTTCCACTATCCGTGATTTCATATCTCAAATTCTATGTGAAAGAGAAAGCAATGAACTATTTTACAAAAAGAAATGTGTTGGTGGTAAAAAATGCGATGATTGTGGAAATTTGACTAAATTTTAAAACAAATATCGTATTGATATAAATGATCAATCATTTTCCAACATGAAAGTGAAATGGAAGAGATATGAATATATCGATACATCAATTCAAGGTGCAAATAGTGTTAAAAGAATTGAATTACTAGAAGACGAAATTTTTCTGATAGAATTTTTGAGAAAATTTGAGGCAGAAATTTACAAATACACCAAGCATTCCCATAGAGCTCGATGGCAAGACTTGCGATTCAAAAAATCTCATGAATTTTTTCCACCAGGGACCATTTTGTCAGTGATTGATTTTGCAGAAAACTACACATTTGTTCCACAAAAATAAATTCAGAGTGAATACTATCATTCTGACCAAGTCTCCATGCTCGTCCATATTCTATATAGACATGTTGAACAAAATGTCGATCATATAGAAAGAACGAGTGAAAATCGACATATCATTAAAGAATATCACTTTTATATCAGTGACGATCGTACACATGATACATGTTTTGTACAACATTGTTTTGGAAAATTTTATGATTCATTGAAAAATCATGGAATAACATTCAATGAACATTGGATATGGTCAGACGGATGCGCAGGTCAATTCAAATCTGCACGATCATTCTTTTGGTTGTGTTGTCTTCATAATAAAACCTGCATTAAACATTGTTGGAATTTCTTTGAGACTGGCCATGGAAAAGGAGAACATGACGGTGCAGGAGCATGCATAAAACGAGCACTTCGAAGATATCAAATGAACCACTCTGCAAGCCGACTTGTGAATGCTAAAGAAGTTGTTCAATGGTGCATCGCTGCTCTAAGCCATGAGACTAACCCATCAAGGGAAGTGCGAAGGTACATTCAATTTAATTTATATTGGAAATCTAATTTTAAACATTGTACATTTCTCATGGAATGATTATCTTTGATTGTATTTTGATATCATATTTACAAATTCTTCTTCTAATTTTCCATATAAAGGTTTTTTTGGCATATTGGGATCGAAGACGTATATAGATCAATTGGAAGTGATGTTGAAACAATAAAAGGGACTCGAAAATTGCATTCAATTCAAACAAAGTCATCCAGAAATGTGTTTGCATTGGATAAAAGAAAATATTCTTGTTTTCGTGATGTTTGCATAGACAACACAAAATCCAATGACGTTTGTGAAAACAAAATGTATGTGAACGATTGGAAACATACAGAGCTAAATACAAAGGGCAAAATGTCTGTTGCAATGTTTGAAGAAATGAAATCAGAGGAAACTACAATATCATTCGATGGTGATCGAGTTTCTGATCTCGTTAGAGAAGGTAACATTTGAATTACTTTCTAATGATTTAAAGATCTAGAAATAAATTTAAATATGTATAATTTTGTTAAGTTTGTTTGATTGTGCAGGAGATTTTTTTGCTATAATTGCACCTATTTACAACGATGAAAATGTGAAGCATTATTTGATGCGTTGCACTGAACGAAAAATGAAATTATTACAAAACTATAATGATAACGGATTTCAATATGACAGAGGGTCTATTATACTGAAAGGTTGTTTTTTCAGACAAACTCATCAAAGTGGAGACTTTGTTTACTTTGAAGACTATGAACCTGATTCCATAAGTTATCGATATAGTCACTTGGTGTGTGCAGTACACATAAAGTTTATAGAAGGTCAATCAAAGAAAAAATCGAAAATTAAGAGATGGAAAATGTCAAAATCCGATCATGAACGGATTATTGAAGATGGAATACCATTAGAATTTTTTTGATTGAATTTTCCAACAATTTATTCTCTTTGGATTAAATATGTTTTAGAACTTCCAGTACTCAACTAAAAATTGAGTTGCTTATGTTATTTGTGCAAGTGTTTGCACATGTACAAATTGTTTTAGTACAAGCACGTGCTCTAGTATCAACTAAAAGTAGCTTTTCTATACATGTGCATTGATGAAAAATGTTACATATATATATATATGTGTGTGTGTGTGTGTGTGTGTGTGTGTGTCTGTGTGTGTTCTAGAATGCAATTAACTAGAACTAGTTTTTCTATGTGCATTGATGAAAAACTAGTTGGATTTTCTGGTAAAAAGTATGGACACAATGTAAATAAATCATCTACATTACAGTTTTGTACGAAGATTACTTTCAGACAAGAGACTTGGAGCACTTCTCCGACTTTTGGTGGGATTTGACCCACATCTCTATTCCTAATTGAAAATCTAGTACAAAATTTGTTTGTCCAATGGTCGGATATGTTCAATGTGCATTGATGAAAAATGTTACTTGTATTGGATAGATATGTTTTAGAATGCAATTAATTGTTCCAAGTAGTTTTTCTATGTTCATTGATGAAAAACTAGTTGTATTTTCTGGTAAAAAGTATCCAAAACGTAAATAAATCATCCGTAGTATAGTTTTGTTGAAGATTCCTTTCAGAAAAAAGACTCGGACCACTTCTCCGACTTTTGGTGGGATTTGACGCACATCTCTATTCCTGATTGAAAATCTAACTTAAAAAATTTGTTTGTCCAATGGTCGGATATTTTCAATGTGCATTGATGAAAAATGTTACTTGTATTGGATAGATATGTTCTAGAATGCAATTAATTGTGCCAAGTAGTTTTTCTATGTGCATTGATGAAAAACTAGTTGGATTTTCTCGTAAAAAGTTTCCACAATGTAAATAAATCAACAAGGCTACCTATTTGAGTGCATTAATTACATTGACCCAAATTCAACAAACATATATATATGTACTAGACTTATATTTCCAATCAAAATTAAAGGGATAATTTGTACATATATCTACTTCTTTTTAAACTCTTTTTTCAATTAGAGCTCAATTGATACATGGTTAGTTGCATTGAAAAGCTAATATGTTCTTCCTATTGGAATTTTTTTCATTCAAACAAGACTACATGTAGAGAAAAAAATCAATCTTAAGATTCCAAATGTACTTCAACCATCCAAAAGGGATTTGTGCAAACATTACTTGACATTCCATGCCAATTATAGTGAACAACTATCCAATAGAAACATTTAATATTATACTACATGTGCCAAATGTAGATTGAAACCATCCAAAACTTTAAAATTTTAAAAACTTTTTGATAATATATCGTGCAACATTAAAACATTAAATATCACATGCGAAATATAGATTGAAACCATTCAAAATTTTAGTTTTAAAAACTTTTTGATTATATATATCGTGCAACGTTACTTCACATGCCATGCCAATTATAGTTCAACTAGATCCAATAGAAACATTTAACATTATATACCACATGTGCCAAATGTAGATTGAAACCATCCAAAACTTAAGTTTTAAAAACCTTTTGATTATATATCGTGCAACATTAAAACAAATTAAACATTTAAAACATTAAATATCACATGCGAAATGTAGATTGAAACCATCCAAAACTTGAGTTTTAAAAACTTCACATGCCATGCCAATTATAATTCAACTATCCAATAAAAAAATTTAACATTATATCACATGCCAAATGTAGATTGAAACCATCCAAAACTTTTAACTTTTAATTTAACAAAAAATTATAGATCACAACATTACTTCACATGCCAAATGTACTCCAAACATCCAAAACTTAAATTTTAAAAACAAAACAAATTATAACACATGTCATTACATAACATGCCAAATGTAGTTCAGATGACAACATTAATTTATAGATGACAACATTACTTCACATTCACATGCCAAAAGTACTAAAACCATCCAAAATTTAACTTTTTGAAACAAAACAAATTATATTAACAATGTAATAAAATATGTCCAAAAATTGTAGATCTCACAAGTATCAAACTATATCAAGTTTAACAAATTTTAAGACCATCTAAATCTTGAAATCAAATCTACAAATCGTGTCCATCAAATAGAGACGGATCTAGCGTCTTTCCTATCAAGGTCTCAATCAGCGCCCTCTCATGTGAAGCATCATGGGAAACCTACATACACAATGCACATGTACTTGAACATTAAAATTTGATGTTTTAAAAATGAGTGAGAATATATATATCTAGAACTTCATGTAAAAAACAAAATATAACAAAAAAATCATGCAATACCTCATGAGGTTCCCTCTCCATTTGATGAACGAGTTCCGCCCCCATAGGAACATCTGCAACGGTAAACTATACAATATACATGTACAGTTATATATATATATATATATTAAAAACTTTCAAATGAAAATGCACGTGTACATATATAAACTTATTTTCAATAATATTAAAAAAAGGAACTAAAGACAACTTGTTCAAATGTTGTGGATGTTCCTATCTCTGTCGCTAGAGTCCGCGGATTAAAGAAATCTTCTATAGGAACCTAAATTCAAAAAATTTTAAATAACTCAAAATATAGATCTCTCTCTCTCTCTCTCTCTCTCTCTCGATATATATATATATATATATATATATATATATATATATATCTCAATTTTTAATGGAACTTTTTGAGGTGGAATATATATATATATGTGTGTGTGTGTGTGTGTGTGTGTATAACTTTTAAACATAAATTTTAAACTTGTGAAAAATTTTCCATACTTGTGGCTCATCTCCCAAGGAAGTAGAAGGTACATCTCCCAAGGAAGAAGAAGATACTGCCATCCCAAAAACATCGGACGGAATCGGTATCTGTTAAAACATTTTATCAAATTATATATACATACATGTACATGTGTGCACAATTATTTATTTTAAAATCACTTAAAAAACACTAACATTTGCCAACATATCTTGATGGTCAGACCCATATGCATTGTTTGAACCAGAGGTCCTGAACGTGATATTAAAATTTTCGTCATGCATCATGTGTGAGAACTGCAAATGGTGTTTTAACATATAATCATACATTTTTGTTAGATTAATGTACATACAAATAAATGTATACATGTACATACACATGTATTTATTACAAATTGTACACATGTATATGTATGTTAAAATAATTTCAAACCCTAAGGTCACTAACACATACCGTTTCGATGCCCTCTTCCTCATGAAAAATTAGGTCTTGCAAACCATTGCGACAATTTTTTGCATATATTTGGAGATCTTCAACATTCATGTTGTCAATCTCCTCATCTGTACAATACACAAAATTGGCACGTGCATTTTCACGTGCTCTTTGTCGATTTAAACAAACATTGACTCCACCCAATCCGCTGCAAACATTGTCGATCATAACATCCCTTGCTTCTCGACTTATTTGAGAAGTCGCATCCATCTCTGACCGCAGAGTTTCGACCCGAAAAGGTCGACTCACCAATCGCGGCTCAGGGCGAGGCAACTCCACATCTCACTTAGCACCCTTACGGTTATATAATCGAACTTTCCGTGGGCCAAAAAATTCTGATGGAAGGTCATTGTAGTTGGGTTTCATACCCAAAAAAAATTCTGCATAAAACATTTGCGCAAAATAAACATGAACCTTGTCATTCCATGGGAGCCTTCCATAGGCCGCAAGGTGCCTATCATATGAGGCTGGAAGCTACTTGGTGTAATTTTCCTTAAATCTTGAAAAAAACAGAGCAAAAATGTCATTTTCGATCATTTTTTATTAAAGCTTCTGCATACAGCAGATGTTATCACAATTTCAACACAATCATGTTCCATGAGCATGAATTATGAATGTTGCAAGCCAAATTGCAAGGAAATTTGCTTTCATTTTAGGCAAAAGAAGGCTATGACATTAAGGTCCGTGCTAGAAAAAATTATGCAAATAAGGTTGCTAAGTCAATACTTACCATGTGTTTCAAAGCCATAACGAAGGTTGGCTTTAAGAGTGTCCTCCCAAAGCCCTGTCTTGAGATGAAATTTAATTCAATGTCTCTTAGAGTTGCAAGGTGGAATTGATAGAACTATTTGATTTCTTTACCATAGATATATATCTCCTTTCATCTATACCTTTCTCTACCATCTTATTTCCAAGTGAAATGGGAATTTTCACATTTTTGAATACCATTACCATGTAGTTTGGTAGTCAGATAGCTAGACCTATCACAAGTAAGGTTGTCATACCAAACTATTTCTCTTGCTCAACTCAGTGACCATGACTCTCTTCTCACACTGCTTACCATAGGATCTTCAGTTGTACATGTCATGCAAAGTTGGGGGTTCTAGGTCTACACCTATTAGGTAAAGTTGTATTTTATGGCATTGTGGTCCTTAAATTTGGAGGTGTTCCACATAAAAAAGTAGGCATTAAATATGGATGAAGAGGATTTGTTTTAACTTTGATAGAATTTCCTTTTGGAATTACTGAAATTCTCGACGACATGATGCTAGCTTTGCTCAGAGAAGAAGGTTTTGGAGGAGAAATTGAATTCTTTTGACTTATTTTTGGCATTGAAGTTTGAAATAGTAGTTTTGATGACTCCATTGATGACCTTGCTGAGGAATTTTATGCACACAATATTGACTTTGAAGATGGTTTAGAAGACGTTGAAGAAGTTGTAGATTTTGGTGTTGTCACTGAATGTTTCTTTGTTGTTGGACTTGATCAAGACACAATTTAACTTTACGAGTAGATTGAAGACCTTGAAGAGGTTTTAGATTTTGTTGTTCTCACTAAAGTTTTTTGTCTGGTTTTGTTTATTAAACCATCATTTCCATAGGACATTTTTGGTGAATAGATTCTTGACCTTAATGAGAGGATATGATACCTTGAAGAGGCTACATCTTTTGGTGACGTCACTAATTGTTTCTCTGTTATTATGTTTGTTAAAAAAAATTATCCCAGAGGAAGGTGTTATCCAATGTGAATTTGAAACCCCCCTCACATTTTTCAATGAAGGTTCTATCTGAATGTTAGGGAGCTACACATTATAGAAATTCAATATGATGTGTCAAAAAATTTACAGACATCCCAAAAACAGAAACCACCTATTATATGTCAATTAAATCTACATGGAACCAGCAAGCAATATGGTAAAATATAGAATTATGAATCCCTTCAATTAGTAAAATATATATATATATATGAAGAAAGCACCCAGAGGACTAGAAATAATAATATAGTAGAGAAAAAGAATAGTATCTCAACAGCTATAATTGCAAGTCATAAATTAATATCATATATTCCAATTTCAGCACTAAAAGAAAATTCAAAATAACATAAAAGCAGAGACAACATTGTTTTACATGTAAGTAAACATTGTTAATGGAAATATGCAACATGGATTGGCATAATCATGCCTTTATCAATGAAATTTCATCAGACCATTGAACAATTGTGCGCTAACAATATTTAAATAAATTAAAGGAAAAATTGACCTATATTGTACAGTTTATGGGACAGAAATCAATATGTAGAAATATTCACTTGGTTTTTATAATTGGGTAGAGGAATGACTTAAAATGACCTTGTATGTCTTCTCGTTTTAGAGCTCAAATTTTTAGGGAGGATTTAAGTATCCACATTTCAAGAATCACTAGAAGAGGTTGATAAAGAATATAGGAAGACAAAAAACTAACAAGTGGTGTAATAAATGGATTTCTTGGGAGGTAGATTGGCATATGGAATTTTGGTAGCTAGAACTTTTCCAAATAAGTGAATGTATTTGAAAACCGAACCTCTAGTTTATTTTGGTTTAGACAAGGTCTAGAATTTGAAAATTTAATTCCCTCTTTCTTCCTCTTACATGTCCAATGATCGGAATCTGGATTGAGGGAAAAAAATTTCCAAAATAAAAATTTTCATTTTATTTGTTGTACACATGAGTTTTTAAAAGCTAATTAACTCATAAATTTCTCACAAAATATACTTAAAGCTTGACACATAAACCCCTTCCCAATTGGCTAACTTTAGACGATCCTATTTACACATTTTTATTTAACTGATGAGGGAGATAGCACAACAAAACTAGTTTGTCCATGTATTCAAATCAAGTTGGTATCAAAGTACAATTTAGCTCATTTTAGTCAAGGTTAGCTACAAGAATTAGCTATTGGTTTTTGTATTTATGCAAGGAGAGTTTAGTTGTGTGCAATTTTGTGTGTGAAGAGAAAGTCAATATTGAGAGCTCAGTTCTAAAATCACGACAAAGAAGCTTTTTATGCATTACAAGTGTGATGGAAGCTTCATCGAGTATCTCTTTTAATCAGTCTTCCTTAACAAAAATCTTTGATAAAGATATGTTGCAGAAGCTCTACATCATGAATGATATGGTGCAAGAGATGTATGAAGATAATAGGGAGAACATTATCCTTCAAGAGAAGTTTATTTCCAAGAATGAGGAGAAGCAAGAAATTCTTGAAAATATGCATGAGATAGACTCAACTCCATATTGAAAATGAAAACCAAGCAAGGATGCATGACATGGAGATTCAACTCTATGATGCAAAGGAAGCCTTAGCCAAGTATGTGAATGAAAAAGAGGTATGCAATTCAAGTTTGTCTTCAATTTCCTCTCAAAGTGAATGTGTATGTGCTTTTGAGAGACACACTAGAGGAATAAGGTCCAAAATTTTGATTAAAATGGGCTATGAAAGTAAAGGGTTAAAGGAAAACATGTACAAGGCATAGTTGACCCAAATGTTGTTGAGGAAAGGCCTAATTATTTGGGTCTTGGTTATGGAAAACATGATGGAGAATGCTCCAAAGCCAAGGAGGCACATGAATCTATTCCAAGAAGGAATTTCATTTCGTGGTCATTACCTCAAGCTTGTTGTTACACAGCAATTTCTCACCATCCCTGAAATCCCCATCTCTCCCATTAGAGGGTCATTTCTGTGACAAATAATTAGTGTCATGCCTTGCAAATACCATCATTGCATCCCTTTCCATAAGGACAACATTCCTTCTGTTGATCATTTCCTGAGCAGACCCATAAAAACACCTATTTTTACCTTGGCGCTGGTAGCCCATTATGTACTCGCGCCAATGAGGAAAATTAACACTGAGCCCACGCCAATTGGTGCTCTGTCCCAGTTAAGCACCCACACCAATCTTCTTATGGAAATTTTTTTTAAAAATGAGGCGAAGTTTCGATTACAACAACTTTGTGGATGAGTCATCGGGAGTGGTTTCGACTGAATAACCATGGCCTTCCTCCTTTGGCCTCTTGTTTCCACCTTATGGGGAACCTCCCAAGGGATAAGGCCTCCCTTCCACTATTGTAGGGATCCCAACCTCCTCCTCTCCTCTATAAATATAGCCATCTTCCATTGATGAAAAGGCTGAACGGTTGAGTCTCCAAAGCCTTCATAGCCTAAGAGAATGGCCTCTAAGTCCTCATAGAGCCAAATCAATAGCAAGGAGATTGACGATCGAAGAGAGAGGCTTGTCCCCATTCCCGACAAGCTTTACCGAGATGTATTCCGCTGACGACCCGCCGAAGGAAGATTCAGCGTCAGATCCTGGTTGTATTTTCCTTTGTATGAATTAATGATAAGCGACTATTGGTTATGGTTCCACTTGTATTGTTCATTATGATCATGAGTTGTATCTTCTCTGACTGATACATAATTGCATATATTGGGTTTTAAACATGTGTTTGTCGTGTTTATTGTGTGTGCAGGTGTTCAATCGTGGCAAGCGAGAGGATTGTGATATGTCGGAGCAAGGAAACGGGAGTGCCATCTTCCCTACAAAAAATAGCTTTGGACTTGAGGTAGGCCTTCATCACAAGTTGGTTTATTGCAATTAGGAACCTGCACCTTAGCGTGATACGATTATTGCTAGACCCGATCTGGGCTAGTAAGGATCGCCTCTGTCCGCAGAGGGGATTTACCTCCACAACAAATTGGCGACTCCGCTGGGGAATTAGCTTGTTGTTTGCTTTATAAACTACAGATGGAGCCTGAAGTTAGCCAGATAGCCTTTGAAACGCTCTTGCTCTGCATTAGCGAAAGTAGATTAATGCTGCTTCAGTCAATCTCCAGTCTAGTTTATGAACTAAGCACTTGGAGTATTGTCTTGTCTTTCGGTCAATTCTTGAATTTGCTTGCTTGATCAGCTCTTTTGGCTGGCTCTTTTCATGTCTTTGACTTTTGATCTGAGCTTCAACATCACTGGTCTGCATCTTGGATTGCTCTTTTTTATTTTTTTGCAAAGCAAACTTGACTGGCGCTCTTATTAGCCTGACATTCATGCCAATTAGCGCTAGTTTCCATTTTACTACCCACGCCAATCCTGTTATGGCACTAGTTTTAGCCTGACAGTCGCGCCAATGCTGTGAGGTGCTAGGTTTGCTCTGTTTTGAGCTTTCTGAGCTTGATCTGTGTGTTTGGTTTCATTTTTATGACTGCTTGAGTGTTTTGGAGCCTTTTTTGACTGACTATGACCTTCATCCTTTGATTGTTTGCTCGTTTCTATCGATTTTACATTCTAGCCCTAGGGCATCTAGGTGCTATTGTGCGTCGAGCCTCCCTTGGGAGTTTGGGGTTTTTATCTATTCAGTCAAATTTGTGATTGCTTCTCTGCATTCGTTTTGGTGGTTGTCTATCATTTTATTGTGTTATTTGAGTGCTTGGCTTCTTCTTCATTCAGATTTCGCCTTGTCTCGTTTTGGGCCTAGATTACATGGTTCATTTGAGTTTTTGGGTGTCTTTTGATTTGAGAGACTTTTTTTCAATTTGAGGTTTGATTGTATGCTTGCATTGAGTGAAATTTCATTGTTTTTTCTCTTTGCTATCGCTTCTCAAATTTCTTCTTATTATTTTTCATTTTGTTTCGTGCATTTTTCTCTCAAACATTGAAAATAAAAAAAAATAAAAAAATAAAAATCTCTTTTGCTTTGATCAGTTAATGAGAATCGAATATTTTCTATGTCGTTAGTGATTTGTAACTTTGAAAGAAAATCTCTTAGTTTCCATTAGCTGCATTAGAGACGTTACTGGTTGTTTTCTGGTCATTGTGTTATTGTGTGCAAAACTCTTAACTCTCTCGTAATTAGCTTTCATCGAATGAAATGATATGCTATGGCATGTAGTGTGCATTTAGGAGATTTTGAGACATAAGACTCGCTAGGGCCTGAAACCTGAAACATAATTGAAGATAAACATTAAAATTTATTCAATTTACACTAAGGCAGCATTGAAACATTAATGAAATATTTAGAGGTCTAGGCTAGAGACGTGTTCTGGTGTCTTTAAACCTAGTAGCTGTCATTCGCCTCTTGGCTTTAGACAGCACTAGTACGGACTTGTGCTCCCCGTACCGTCGCGTATATAAAGGGAGACCCCACTAGGTTTCTATCCTTTATCCATAGGAATTTGATTCTGCCGCCCTATACCCGTGATACACTGGACACAGCATTCGGGGAGATTGCCTGCACGTACGTTAAGTCCTTGGTTGATTTCTCTTTCATTTTGAAACCAAGGTGTATATTGCAGTTCACAGTTATTTGGTACACCTTTTTCTAAGAATTCTGGCTTGAGATGCATTGATCTTGCTTGACTCATAGAGGCTAGAAAAAAGAAAGGTCACCAAAACAGCTTGTCGCTCACGCTTGCTTCAAAACTGAAAGAGATAGAGTCATCTTTCATCCGTTTCTCGACTCTTAAAACATGAAATGGTGAAGTTTCTAAGTTTTGATGTCATAAAATAAATCACCTGCGATCACACGCCCTGTTATATTTTTCTTGTTGGTCGTTTTATTGTGTGCCTTGAGACTTTTTCAGCCCATGTGTTGTGTTTGATCTTTTCCTTTCGTCGTTATTGTCACAGTGGCGGAACTTTCAGTTTCGTCTACTGGTAGTCCATATACGGACAATTCATCAGAGGTCTCGCAATCCTCTGTTGAACATCAGAAGCCCATTGTTTTCGAGTTTCCCGACGGGGGTCTGGTTCTGTCTGAGCTTCCCTTTGGAGGACCAGTTGAGTTCAATTGGCCCTTATTCGACCCTTAGTCTGGATTTGGAGTAAGGGGACATTTCCCTCCTCTTACATCGGGTTCGCCTTTTATAATTGTTGTTATTCCTCCTAGTCCTCACTGTCTATTATGAGATCTAGCGGCAGGTTCAGATATGGGTGCATCCAGCCATTATCCTAGTGAGGAAATCCCCACGTCTGGTGAAGATTACCAGTTGTTCCCAGAAGAAACCCCGAATTATCTGTCATGTCCTCGCCCAGTCCTTCGCTACTAGCAGGGTATAGATCTTTAGGTCAGATTATAATCGTTGTTGCCTCTATGGGGATATCGATTCCTTCTACGAGGCCCGTTATTCCTTCATTGGGGATGTCTCCTAGGACACCCATCACGTCATCCCCTCAGGTCACTTCTGTACCCATCAGGCCCACTGTTTGTGTGGCTGCATCTACACCTGCTGTTACCACTCAATCCGTAAGGACCACATCACTTCTCGAAGATGTATATATAGCATCTGCTATGCCGGAGAACATCTCTCCTAAGGAGTATCGATTTTCCTTACAACAATCGAACCCCGAGGTCGAACAATCCTCTCAAGATCCCAACCGCCCGTATTTTTCGCATTATGCATAGGATGGTACCCTTGTTTACGTTTTTCCATATCAGTATGATGAGTACGGGAATCCTTTACGTTTACCCGCTCCAGAGGCTCACCTTCATGCTCAAGGTTTTCCATCTAACCAGGCTGGGCAATCTTATAACCCGCAAGGACAACCTTTTCAAGGCCAACCTTCGGGCCAACCTGGCTATCCTTATGACCCGCAAGGACAACCCTTACAGGGCTACCCTTCGGGCTAGCAAGGGTCATTATACGGTCCGCAAGGACAGTATTACAACCCTTCAGGTCAACATGTGCAGCCTCTCCCTGGAGTCCCACCTGGGCAACCTCAAGGACTCATGAAACCTCAGTATCCTATTGTTCTGAATGTTGCACATCAGCCAGGATCATCTTATGGTCCTACGGCAGGTCAAACCAGTTATCAGCCACCACCTGGCTCTATTCCACCACCAGGCCAACCAACCCATCCAGTACAACCTGGTGTTCCACAACAGCCAGGTCAACCTGTGCAACCGGCACAACCTGTTCACCCAGGGCAACCTGTTCAACCAGGTCAGCCCGTTCAGCCTGTCCAACTAGGCCAGCCTACACATCCTGTCAACCCTGCACAACAGCTAATTTACTTGATGCCGCAACCGAATCAACCGGTGCATCCTAATTATCTCCCTCAGCAGGGTCCCACCTATCAGCAGCCCGCTCAACCTCAAGGTGGTTACTACCCTCATGGTCAATCTCGACTGACTTATAATCCGCCCCAAGGTTCCCATTATTACACTCAACAACCTGGCTCAAACGGGACCGACATATAATCAGGGTCCATACTCTGGTTATCAACCCCCGTACACTGGTTACCAGCAACCAAATCAGGCTGGTTATACACCCTATACCCCCTACAGTCAGAATCCTTCGGGACAGAAGCCATGGGGGCAAGGATACACTCAACCAGCGTGGAGTACAGGTGCAGGTCCTTATCGAGGGCCTGGCATGTCGTTCAATCCACAATTTCCCTTCTTAGCTACCTTGGCGTTACCGAACGTTTCTAAATTAACCAATGATCTGATTCTTCATAATCCTTATTGGCCTCCAGTTCTGACCAAGGTACCCGGCGACTGCCCTAAGTTTGAAGGTAAAGCTGGTGAAGACCCCCAAGCTCATGTAATGACCTAACATTTGTGGTGTTCGTCTAATTCTTGGGTTGATGATTCAATTCGTCTACGTCTCTTCCAGCGCACTCTTACCGGTGTTGCCGCTAAGTGGTATATTGAACTACCCCGTGGCATCTTTCAAGATTTCAATACTTTAGCAATGGCTTTTCTCACCCACTTTCAGTTACCAGTTCGCTATGAAGCCAAGACACATCTCCTGACTTCCTTGAAGCGGGATAAAGCCACCCACATATCCGATCATATTCATGAGTGGCGACGTCGTCGTAGGCTGATCAAGTTTGATATACCTGAGCAACTACTAACTCATTGGTTCACCACGTCCTTCGTTAACAAAATCGCTCAAGATATTGCTATGGGGGCATGTGTGACTGAGGAACAGGCCATTACGCGTGCCCAGTATCTTGATCTAGTATACTCTCAGTCTGGCATGCTGTATGATATTTTGACCGATGCTCCACGCCCGGGAACCTCTAAAGCTCCACCTACCCCAGCGATGGATGGTGTTATTGGTTCTGTGTCTCAAAATTCTTGGAAATCTTCAAATGGGAAGCAGAAGTCTAATTCTTCCAATAATTCTGCTCTTCCCGCCCCTCCAGATTCTGGAAAAACTGCGGAGGTCAATGCCATTCAAGCTAATCCTACGGAAAAGGCCTCCAAAGGAAAGAAGAAGGGCAAAGGAAAATCCAAACCCGACGCCCCAAAACCAGAGTCTGCTAAACCTCGTACTGAGGACGGTTCTCAACGTAAACCGAAGTACCCCTACCTTATTTTTGAAGGAGATCATTATACCAAGGATTGTCCCCGATGATCTGAAATTAGTCAACTTCTCAAAGGCTCCAAAGGGACTCTGGCAATTCTCAAAGAACCATTCCCGTCTTAGCAGACCCAAATGGTTGAACATCCTTCACCATTTGCGCCATTTGGGTCCTAGGTCTTTATGATGAATGGTGCTGCACCTGTCTCAATTGCTACGCGTTCGAAGGATTACACTGGATCGCGTGAGGCAGCTAGGAAGGAAGTTGTGGATGGCCCACCTCCTCCTCCTGTCTCCGGTCCTTTGGAAATTGAGAATTCTACTGCTGAACCTGTTGTGAGGCCACCTTCTAAATGTGTTCTGCGAAGGTCTTCCTACAATCCAAAAGCCCGTGCCGCTCAGCACTATAGTGTTGTTGAGGATTTGGCACAGGCACCTTCTGCTATGTCCGCATTGGAATTCCTTCAAAGTTTCCCTTCGCAACGAAAAGCTCTGTTGTCTGCAATCAGTGGGATCGATCCCACCGATTCTAGTCTTCTCACCTTCGACCTAGAAAACTTTACCCCCCGACTTCCGCATCAAATTTCTCTTTTGATACAAGTCGGGATCAACGGTCTTAAAATTCATAGGGTCGTTGTGGATGAAGGTGCTTCTACCTGTGTCATGTCGTCCGCCTGCTCGACCGCTATTGGCTCTCCAGCGCTTTCATCATCTCCCAATGCCTTAGAGGCATTCGATGGTCGGGAATCGAAACCCCTGGGTGTTCTCGAGAGTTTTCCGATTACGTTACAGGGGAAGACAGTCAACTTAGAAGTAGAAGTGGTTGACGCCAAGCTTAACTACAACCTGCTTCTCGGCCGCAGTTGGACTCACGCAATGCTATGCGTGCCATCCACCCTCTTCTGACTTCTTAAGTTCCCTCATGAGGGAAAAATTGTTACTGTGGATCAGTTGTCTTTCTTCACCTCCACCTCTGAGAATAACGTTCCTTACGTGGATAACATCCCCAATCCCACTGACAGTGTAGGAACCGGTCTCTTCAAGGACCCCGTCCTCATGGGTATTTTTCCTGCGCCACCACCACACACCATTCAAGTTAATATGGTCTCTAGGTTTGACGACCCATGGATCATCCCTTCGCCTGAACAGGTGACCGATTTTGGAGAATCGATGCCCTTAACTCCAGTAGAGATTAATTACAGTGAAATTGTCACCGCATCCGATCCTCCTCCCTCTCAACATTCTCCCTCGAGCATGGCTTTAAATATCTACTCTCAATCCCCCTGTCTTGGCGAGGCCGACTCGCCTGATCCTCTTAAAGAGACATTCCCTTCTAACGAAGCCATTGTTGAAACAATGTCTCTTGAGGACCTGCCTTGGAGCGATGGACATCATCATTCCTCCTTCATGCCCAGCCTGGGGGCAATGTCCGATTGTCTAGAGCATGATGTATCAGATCATCTCTCTCCTGAGTCTCCTCCGTTGAATTCACCAGAGCACAGTTCCTCTTCCTGTGTCAAGCTCCTAAAACAATGAAACAAGTTTCTACGAGGACAGTTCTTTTAAGTGTGTCAACCTCGTTAAAATAATGAAACATGAGCCTCTTCAATTCGAGTTTTGTTAGATTTAATTCAAATCTCTTATGTTTTCAACCTTCACTCCATTTCCTATGGACTGAAGCTTGGGGGGCATGTACCTCGAATTGAGACACAATGCTGGGGGCATGCCCGTCTTCCTCAAGCATAGTTTGTGTTTTAAGCCTGCATAAAAATAAAACTCATTTCCAAGCATAGTTTGCATGTGTGTTTTCATGTGTGCTTTTAAGCTTATATAAAAATAAAATGTGTGATTAGATACATTTTGTGAAATCTTTCATTGGGTCGTTTGTTATGCAGCTGATACAGTAGATTACATTGTATTGGACATTTGCATAGCATATAAAACATCATCACATGTAAAAAGATCCGTCCAGAAATAGATATATAGATATGTGTGTCGAATAGTTTGCAGTACATCACATAAAGTCAAAAAATATACATGTTTGTCTGATAATAGCTGGAGACAACATGTCTCTCAAAAATATGCATATGAAAGCCCTAAATAAGCTAATCAGCATGGCGCTCGTGGTAGCACGCCACCGTGCGCACCAATCACCTCAGCAGTCTGTGAAGGTGACTAGGCACCCCCACGGTGTGTCATTGGTAAGCTAATGGAACGTCTACCAGTCGTGCATAGTCTGGGATCCCCCGGGCAATGCCCTCCAAGTTATGGATCAGCTCGCTCCCTTCACCACCCTCAGCTTGAGGGTCATGTACGAGATGGGTCCTCCGCGCAATGGGAGACATGCCCGCGGGCCTCTCTGGGCCAACGTCTGCATACACATAAAATTGTTGTTAGAACAGACATGTATCACCAAAAAAAATCATAAATACATAAAAATAAAAAATAAAATCATACCCAACTCCTCATCCCAGTCCTCCCCTTCCGGGAGCGGAAGATCAGGATCTCTGGTGAAATCGGTCCCAGCATAAGGCCAATCTTCAACCACAATCAGTTGACGCTGTAACCACCCAAAGAACTCGGGTCTCCAAGACATCTGTTGACCTCCTCCTGACCTGGGCATAAGTGCTGCCCAGCGAGCCATCCTTGGCTCCCTCGGTATCGGCTCGGTACTTGTTGCCCCTTAGCCTTGGAAAATGGGTAGTCGTTCCAAGATGAACGACACCAAAATGGAACCGTAGCCGAACTACTTTAGTTTGGCTTGCTTGCATCTTGTTAGCTGCCTCTTGATATTGCTCGTCACTACGGTGGCCCAATCGAACAATGTGGGGTTCACACACTCGGAGGCTAGTATGAGTTGGGCCTTGGTTGCCTCATGTGGAGCTTGCGATCCCGCAGCTCATGTAATGGTATGAAGCACTACCCTGAGTGTTAGGTCGCAGACAGTGTGGATTTCCACCTTCCCACTTCCCGATCATGTTCGTGCCCCTGGGCACACTCTTGCCATTACCATCTCCATTTTCTCTCCGAAAGGTTTGCTGCCGGTTATGATTGTCACTGAACCTCTGCGCGACAATTCGGTTATAAAGTAAACATCAGAGACCTCAAGAGCTAATACTTGGTCCCGAACTTTGAATACTTCCTCATTCTCGTCCCATATGCTGACCAAGTACTGCATCAGCTCAGATTGAGCTCTTAAGCATGGTGTAAGGAAGAATTTTTTGAGTCCACAATTCTTGAGTGCATTCATACAGGCTTCGTTTTCCATAGCCATTTCATCTTCCTCCCTATGTTCCCTCTCCTTCCATTCGATAACCATTGTGTCTGAATATCTGCATTAACATGAGTAAAAATGCCTTGTTAAATCTCTGTTGCATTCGAAAATCCACATGGACAGCTCACATTTTGAAAACTTCAAGCGCAAAATTGTGTTGCACCATTGGCGCGACTGTTTTCCTAACATTCACGCCAGTTGGCGCGACCCTTTTGTGAGAAAATGTCCATTGGCGCGGGTCCGTGCCCGATACCCGCGCCAATGGAGCGAGCCCTAAAATTTTAAAAGGTTCCCCCCAGAGGTCTAATGTACAATGGAAATTTATAAAAAATGGATTAAAATGGAGCTTAAGGGAGCGCTTTTTACCTGGAACAGACGAGGATCTGGATGATGTCCCGGATCAGTCGCAATCACCGCCGCAAGTTTGCACACAAACAGACCACGGTTGCTCTCCAAGTGAGTTAAAAAGTAAAAGTAAATTTGTTTTACCATTTGGAGCCTATTTATAACTTCTTAAGTCAAAAATTAGGTTTTAAATGTCATTTTTCTCAATATTTTAATATATTTTTGTCGAAAAATGGATTTTACACTTGCTTTTCTGTGCAGAGACAGGTTCCTTCGCAGCTTCGACGGTGATACGAGTTGTATTTTATACTTTTTCAGACTTGGTAAAAACACGAAAAAGTCATTTTGGAGTCATATTTCAGCTCTTTTCTGACTCTCTAAGCATGAAAATATTGTCGAGTCCCTTGTCGTTTTGATCTCGTTAAAGTGGCTCCGAAACGACATCTACCCAGTATACGTTTACCCCTTTTTCGGGTTGGGATAGATTACTTAAGAAAAAGAAATACCCTAGCCTATCGCGACTAGGAGGTTTTCTCAGACATAGTTTTCTACCTTTTCGAGTCTGAGGAACTATTTACGAAAAGGGACCATTGGAGTTTACTTTTTTGTTGTCTTTTCAAACTCTCTAAACATTAAAATATGCTGAGTTCTTCCTTTGTCAGACTCGTTAAACCCTGATGACATTGGATTCAGTGGTGATGACGATATTCGAGTTCCTCCTTCCTAGGGCTCGTTAAATGTACTAGGTTGGATTCGTCTGAAGGAGGAATTATATTACAAGAATATGTTATCCCCTTCAAGCTTGTTTTCAAAAATAATTGGGGTACTCGCAAGAAATGGTGGGGAAAAATGGAACCAGCATCATTATCGTGTCGGAAGTATGTCGCTCTTGAACATGGCACTTGTCTGCATTCGTGTGGGGTTGGGGACATCTCATCTCATTTTCCACTTTCCTCCGTGGGTTTGGGTGATCCCTTTTGACTTCTCATCTACTCTTTGCCTCGTCATCATGACCCTTAATCTGTTGATGTCAAATACTGCCAAATCCATTGTCGTGCCGCTGATATGTTCAAGAGAAGTTGACCTCTGCAAAAGTCTCAACCTTCCTCTGATTCTCATCTAATCCTGATTCACAAAGACATTGTGTTCCTCTGTCTCGCGTCGATGATGTGGGAAACACTATGGCCCACCTTTGATCAAGGTCACTTCCTGTCGAAATCAGCTCATTATCCAAGAAGGCCCAGTCTAGGGAACCCCACCTTAGTTTGTGGAGCACATACCTCAATAGCGAGGAGCTCTTCGCGTCGACGTAGAGTTTTCATCGACACAGCCTCCCGATCGAGTGATTCTACGGGTGTTGACTTGACTCACGATTCACATGCCGTAGATTGTACCTATAGTACCTTGAGGGCCATTGTCATTATTGGTGGTACCTCTCGCGTCTGTTAACAGCTTTCATCATTGGCTGGTAATCAGGAGATGTTCTTGCATGTTCGACTTCAGCTCATTTATTCGCATGCTTGAACTTGTACTTTGTTCAGGTCGAGATGGAGCACAAGACCCTGGATTTTTTCTATTAGGATCCAGGCTATGATTTTGTGGATTATTATGATTGGTTACATGACTCACTAATTGGATGGTTGCGACCATACCTAAGTCTCTTTTATCGATCCTCACTGGATGGCTGCGTCCATGCCATGGATCTGGATTCTTGTATACTCTATTATGGATGGCTGCGCCCATACCACATATATATCATGTATTTGAGATATCAATTTTACTTCTCTACGCATGTTTTCCGATGGCAGTGTTTTCAGTTGGACACGTTCTCGTAAAGCATTTCACCCCTCTCTCTCTTTCGACCCTCATGCTTTAGGGGGCATCTGTTACACAGCAATTTGTCACCGTCCCTGCAATCCCCATCTCGCCCATTGGAGGGTCACTTCTATGACAAATAATTAGTGTCATGCCTTTCAAATACCATCATTGCATCCCTTTCCATAAGGACAACATTCCTTCTGTTGATCATTTCCTGAGCAAACCCCTAAAAACACCTGTTTTTGCCTTGGCGCTGGTAGCCCGTTATGTACTCCCACCAATGAGTAAAATTAACACTGAGCCTGCACCAATTGGCGCTCTGTCCCAGTTAAGCACCCATGCCAATCTGCTTATGGAAAGTTTTTTAAAAAAGGAGGCAAAGTTTCGATTACAACAACTTCGTGGATGAGTCATCGGGAGTGGTTTCGACTGAATAACCATGGCCTTCCTCCTTTGGCCTCTTGTTTCCACCTTATGGGGAACCTCCCAAGGGATAAGGCCTCCCTTCCACTATTGTAGGGATCCCAACCTCCTCCTCTCCTCTATAAATATAGCCATCTTCCATTGATGAAAAGGCTGAATGGTTGAGTCTCCAAGAGCCTTCATAGCCTAAATAATGCTGCAATAGTCCTCATAGAGCCAAATCAATAGCAAGGAGATTGACGATCGAAGAGAGAGGCTTGTCCCCATTCTCGAAAAGCTTTACCGAGATGTATTCCGCTGACGACCCGCCGAAGGAAGATTCAGCGTCAGAGCCTAGTTGTATTTTCCTTTGTATGAATTAATGATAAGCGACTATTGGTTATGGTTCCACTTGTATTGTTCATTATGATCATGAGTTGTATCTTCTCTGACTGATAAATAATTGCATATATTGGGTTTTAAACTTGTGTTTGTCATGTTTCTTGTGTGTGCAGGTGTTCAATTGCGGCAAGCGAGAGGATTGTGATCTGCTGGAGCAAGGAAATGGGAGTGCCATCTTCCCTACAAACAACAGCGTTGGACTTGAGGTAGGCCTTCATCGCAAGTTGGTTTATTGCAATTAGGAACCTGCACCTTAGCGTGATACGATTGTTGCTAGACCCGATCTGGGCTAGTAGGGATCGCCTCTGTCCGCAGAGGGGATTTACCTCCACAACACTTGTGAAGTTTGTGTTCATGATAAATGGAAAAGTATGACACCCACTTTGCAAGAAGATGTTAATAATCATGCAGCTAATGAGAATGTAAAATAAGAGGATGTTGAAAGCTCTAAAGTCATTGAATTCATTGCTAGTATTCTGAGGAGAGCCACTACCTCATCAAATTCACCTCCTCAAGAAGGTGACAAAGGTGAATGTTCAAGGTATAAATCTTCCTTTAATCAAATTTCTTTTGATTATGATAAACATGGTAAATATTCACATAAGATTTGGAAAATTTTGCATTTTCCTTTTGTGGTTTGAATAATCATAATGTTTATAGATGTTGGAAGAAGATATCCATGCACATGAAACTTTCTAAATAAATGAGACAAAAATTCAAAGGCCCATTGGACAAGGAAAATGATGTTGAAAATAAGATGCAATTGTTTTGCGCTCATTTCCATAAGAAAGGTCACCTTGTAGACAAGTGTTGGACTTTATATCCAACAAGTCATCCACGACATTTGAAGAAGTTGGAAAGAGATATTGACAAGAATGGAAAAGAGGATTCCATAATCGATGAGGGTCAGGATGATTCACATGATGATGAAGTGCAGTTGAAAGAAGCGCCATTGAAATGGTTTGGTAAGGGATGGTTAGATTTCTTATCCAATTAATGCCTTGCATGTATTTTGATGTTTCATGAATTTCTTTGCAAATTCAAAGTATGGTGCATGTTGCATGAAGCAAGATGTTTAAAGTAGAGTTATGTTGACACACTTAGATGCAACAAATATGGAAATTTGTACATGCTATTATTTGACTTGAGAGTCAGTTGTTTGAAGAGGCATGTTTTGTCGACTTGTGTTTGGTTGATGGTTTTGTACACCAATATGTAAGAGTACATGGATATATTCACATGATGTGAATTTTTTTCTTTGAAGGAGAAAAATGATATGTCAGCGAGCTATGTTTCTTGCATGATGTGTTTTTTAGTTTGATGGTTTTGTTTGTGACAAGACGTCGCAAGATTTTGGGAAGGTCCACTCTTGAGCGAGAGCCTCATGATTACAACCTAATCATGAGAATCAAATGGGAGTGCATCCTTATTTTGAAAACAAACCTCTAGATAGGATTCTAAGCTACCTAGGACTCAAACCATTATTTTTAAATTTGAAATATCATGGTGTGTCGTTTCAATGCCTAAATCCACAACGCTGACATAAATTGTTTTTTTTTTTTTTGCAGGATTTAGTTGTTTATATTAAAATTCAGTTGAATTTAAAATTATTGGCTTAGTGGCATGAACCAAACATATTGTGTATTAAATGAGGAATTTCGCTCTCCCAATCATTTCTAAATCACCCATATCACCAAGAAAAAATGTTTAAGAACATACTTTGGTATGGGAAAGACCTTAGTTCTTTTGACTGTGCACATGTGGTGCGAAAAATTGAAATTGACAATGCAAAAAAAGTGAAATTATGAATGAAACCATGAAAACGAAAAACCCAAAAGTGGTAAATGATTTAAATAGACCTAATTAATTATTTACCAACATAAATTCTTCAACTTTTAGCAACTAAATGATAAGTAAAAAAATAAATAAATTTGTAATTATGGTTCGAAAGTTACATAATATTAAGAAGCATTTTAAATTAATTCTATCTCATAAAAAGTATCCCACCTAACTTATCAAATACTATCTCTTCCCATAAGGTTCACGACCTCCCTTCCTTAGCACACAAGACATAAATACAATTAATATTTCAATATGCTAATTCCTATTGAAACAAATGAAAAGTTGTATAGATGGTTTCAAAGCAAACAAAAATCGAAATGTAAACACAGAACGTACATGGACTAAAGAAAATGTTGTAGTACATTGAGGATCATCGTGCAAAATATGACTCATAAATCTTAGATAGTTACACAAGAAATTGTAATGGTCAGAAGCCACGAGGGCCACCAAACCTGAAAACTTGGTACATCCGTGCTGCAACACATCTGAAATAATACTACTGCCAAGATTATCCAAAAGAGGGAAAACTAGCCCAAAGTAATTTGCACGAGAACTGGAAAAATTCATGAATTATTAGCAGAAAAGAGATTCACGACTCATGGGATGCTGTAATTTTCGGTAAAATACTATTTGAAAATAAAAGCAGTGAAAACACTACTGTGTGTAAGAATTGAGGATCATCGTGCAAAATATGACTTATAAATCTTAGACAGTTACACAATAAATTGTAATGGTCAGAAGCCACAAGGGCCACCAAAGCTGAAAACTTGGTACATCTGTGCTGCAACACATGTGAAATAATACTGCTGCCAAGATTATCCAAAAGAGGGAAAACCAGCCCAAAGTAATTTGCACGAGAACTGGAAAAATTCATGAATTATTAGCAGAAAAGAGATTCACGACTCATGGGACGCTGTAATTTTCCGTAAAATACCATTTGAAAATAAAAGCAGTGAAAACACTACTGTGTGTAAGAATTGAGGATCATCGTGCAAAATATGACTCATAAATCTTAGACAGTTACACAAGAAATTGTAATGGTCAGAAGCCACGAGAGCCACCAGAGCTGAAAACTTGGTACATCCGTGCTGCAACACACATGAAATAATATTGCTGCTAAGATTATCCAAAAGAGGGAAAACTAGCCCAAAGTAATTTACACGAGAACTGGAAAAATTCATGAATTATTAGCAGAAAAGAGATTCACGACTCATGGGACGTTGTAATTTTCAGTAAAATACCATTTGAAAATAAAAGCAGTGAAAAAACTACTGTGTGTAAGACTTGAGGATCATCATGCAAAATATGACTCATATTTATCTTACACAGTTACACAAGAAATTGTAATGGTCAGAAGCCACTACTACAATCCATTCATTCATGTCTTAAGTTTGAAGAGAATCTAAATACTTGGGCTCATCATGCTATTCTCGCAGAGAAAGAACAACAAGCAGTTTATGCTTCAGTAGCCACTGTTTTACCAGCTTCAGTATTCATTGGGTTCAAGAAATGGATCATTATTCTTTATTCTGAGCTTGGTATAGTTCCCAATCCCAACCACAGTGCACGGAAGAGAAGCTTGGCAGGACAAGGCCGGTGGTTAGGTAG
The DNA here is from genome assembly GCA_034641835.2 of Pinus albicaulis. NCBI lineage: Eukaryota > Viridiplantae > Streptophyta > Pinopsida > Pinales > Pinaceae > Pinus > Pinus albicaulis. The sequence continues at coordinate 530,302,791 of CM076583.1, forward strand.
ATGCCCCATTGTTCGAGGTATCGCCACTATAACTGGAATGGATCATCTCTGTGGAGGAGAGGGTAGGTCGTGCTATGTCCAAGAAAAATTGCTCACCAAGCACTGTAGCACTACGTCCATCCAAAACAATTGAGTGATTGGAAACTTACGTAACAAGCGGAAATAATGCAATTACAATTCTTCCGGAAAAGAATACAGTCATCTCAAAACATTGGATGGACAGTGTCATTCATTACTGACCTGGAGTACATCCAAGAGGGCCACTAGACCTGAAAACTTGGTACATCCATGCTGCAACACACGTGAAATAATACTGCTACCAAGATTATCCAAAAGAGGGAAAACCAGCCCAAAGTAATTTGCACGAGAACTGGAAAAATTCATGAATTATTAGCAGAAAATAGATTCACGACTCATGGGACGTTGTAATTTTCGATAAAATACCATTTGAAAATAAAAGCACTGAAAACACTACTGTGTGTAAGACCTTGGTAGAAGAGGTGAATATATATTTATGAGCACTGAGCTACAAGAGTCCATGATCAGCACAGAAATCTGAAAAAAACTAGGAGATGTTTTTTTCTTTTTTCTTTTTTGGGTTAAATGAAAAATGTAGGATGATCTAGTAGGGGTCGAAATGTAAAGAAAACACGTTGTTGTTCGGTGTGTTTTAAGTCAGCTTAAAATCTACCAGCTAATACATAGGGGAAAAAAAAACAGATCTTTGTCTTTCTGGGTTGGGACTTACAAGGACGTCTGAGGTCTGCTACAGCAAGCATTCAGAAACATAGAGAAAAATCAACAAATCAACAATATACGAATTATTATAATGATTAAAGACTTAAAACCAGAAAAGCAAAGAATCAACATATTTTCGACTATAACCAGAAAAGCAACCATTTAAAACAATATTTTCGACTATAAAAGAACTATACACCATTTTTATTGCCCATACATGGTATTGCAGTAGACCAACAGCACGGACGGGAGGAGCAAAAACGCGCGAACAAAAAGACTTGTAGTAGACCAACAGCGCGAACGGGAGGAGCGAAAATGCGTGAACAGACGGACCAGCAGCAGCAGTGACAAAAATACACGCGAACAAAGAGACCGGTAAACAAATCAACTTCGCGGGCGATTTATTTATAGAAACTAGTTCGGCCGAACTATTTTAAAAGTAAAAGTTCGACCGAACTTTTGTTGCCAGTTTTCCCATCTCCGGCAAAAAATTTGTTTGCCCACGCCGTCAGTGTGTCGTCAATCTAAACGAAATCACAAGTTCGGCCGAACTTTATAAAATGTTCAGCCGAACTATTGCCAAAAAAAAAATTCGGCCCCCGATTCTCACAAAAGTGTAACCCAGCTTCACGTTTCCGCCCATAATTGAAGCTAGAAAACATACACACTAGCCAGAATCATGCAGATATGTTAACAAATTTGTAACCAGGGATAAACTGAGATTCTTCTCAGTTTCAATCGATATTCAAGTATGATGATGAAGATGAGAAACATCCATGTCAAAAGTGGAGTCATTGTCCAGCAAATGAAGTAGTGGTGGAGTTGCTACAATCAGTCTCGAAGTGGGAGATTGTTAGGTGTGGAGCCTGATTATCTTCTTTATCTAGATGTATCACCGCGTTGGACACATGTTCTTAATGAGGCAGCAACTTCGCCCTTCGTTTAATCATCATCGGGGGGGGAGTGGGCGATAACGATTTTATGATCCCCCCCCCCTGGCGAGGGGGTTTCAGGGGCAGTGCCCCCGAAGCTAAAAACAAATGTAAATTTTCCTTGTAAAATATTGTAATTTCGTAGTCAATCTGGGTCATTCATTAGGCGAATGATCTGATGGTAGAAGTTATGTTTAATTTAGGGCTTTTTTCCTTAGAAGGAAACCCCTCGTTTCATTTTGTATGAGGGTATTGTATTGCGGCTATGTATTAAGTGTGTATTATGAGCGAGAACTAGAAAGGGGGACTATGTGTGAGAGTAGAGGATATTACAGTGGATCTGTTGTAGGTTGTGTCTCTTCATTTTGTTGGATAATAGAAAGGAAGGAATGGTTGTTTCCATGGACATATCCCAAGTTGGGTGAACCAAATATATTTGTGTCTCTCTTGTTTTATATGTTATTTATGTGTTTGTGTTTCTGCATATTTTAGATGTTCCATTTCTCTGTAATATATAATTTTCTAACAAAAATTCCCCAAAATTCCTTGATTTTCCTCCTTTTCCCAACCTCAGAGCTTTTATATGAAATATGGTGATATGTGAATCCAAGGTTGTAAGGGCCAACATTCATGTGTGGAGTTTGAATTATCGTGGACCAGATATCCCCTTTATCATGTCGTCACATATAGTGATCTGGGGTGTGAGGCCAACAAGGAAGAGTTTCTTGGTGAATATCCTAGATAACGTCTGGACTATATTATGTCTTTATATCAAATCACATTTGGGGTGTATTTTCCATTCCATGCACAGATCATATGCGGTGATCCAACGATCTAGAGGTTAGTGGGGTCAAGAATGAAATGGGAGCTTATATGGGTGTTGGACAAGATCCTCATTAAGGTAAGGTGAATTTGGGATCCACAAATCCAGATGTGTATGAAGATTGAAGCATAAGAAAAAGGATAGATGTGCTCAGAACCATATTTCTATGGAGCATGGTCAAACCTGAGATTTATGATTTGGGGCTAGCCAAGATTCACGACCCTGTGGAGGTCCAAATGAGCGCTAAACTGGATCTCCCTCAAATTAAAATATGGATTCGTAAATCTGAGGGTCCGAGGATGATAAAAAATAATATAACATTGTAACACTAGATGTGCAGTGAATCATATCTACAGGGGAATGGTTGAAAAACACAAAGAGGGAAGGCCTAGTGGGGTCCTGCACCCGAGTTGATGTGGCGAGTGCCATGGGGACTTGACAGTGGTCGTGTGCATGACATGTAGCGACCCATGATGACGTGGATCCCCATTATGTTGACATGCAAACATCTTCTTGACATGGACCTTGCGTTATGTTGATGTGGAATTCCACGTGGTCTAGATAAGTACCACATGGGTGCCACACGGAAACTCAATGTTTACATAGCTATATATGATTAACTAAACTTCAAATGAGCATAAATTTCAATCCGATAATCAAGTTGAGAAGAAATTTGTATCAATGAAAAGCTCTCGATGAGATGAACATGATGGTGGCATTTGTTTTAAGTTTTGATGATGTTGTAGAAAGAGTAATTTTGTAATCCCATCTTCATAAAAAACTTTGGAGATTGGGTCAAATAGACAAGTAATACTTTACACAACCCAAGATAGCACAAAGGGGTGGGAGGGAGTCTTACAGACCCATTTAGGAGGTTTTGGAAGTTGTAAACCTCTTTCAACTAGTGATTTTGAAAGAAATGAACTTGTTGGCATAAGTAACATAATGAGAGGTTATATATGCCCTTTTTTCATGTAGAAAGACAAGACCTCAGGTGTAGATGGACTGTCAGTTGAATTTTACACTAGATTTTTTTATTTGATAAAATATGATATCCTAATGATGATTAGAGAATATCAGAGCATACAAAAATTATTAGGATCACTCAACAAGAATCATATTTCTCTTACTCCAAATAAAAAATATTGAAACACTTTTGAAGTTTTCAAGCCAATATCTTTTTGCAATGTAATTTAGAAAATTATTGTGAAAGTCATTGATCTCCTTCTAAATCCAATCCTGAGTGAAGTCATTTTTGAAGAGTAATTTTATTTTCTAAGTGGAAGACAGATTCATGATGTCATGGTCATTGCAAAAGAAACTATCCATGCTATAAAAACAACCAAGAAATAAATCTATGGTTGTTTTAAAGGTTGACTTATCCAAATCCTATGATAGATTTAGATAGACTTTCTTAAGATTAGTCGTATTAAAATGGGTTTTTTTATTCTAGTCACTTAATTGGATTATGGGGTTCCCACAATTGGTTTCTTTTTCAATCCTCATAAATGGAATGTCTTGTTGTTTTTTTTTAGCTTCAAGAGGATTGAAGCAGTGATTCCCTCTATCTCCTCTTTTATTTTTTATCATTGTAGAAGCCTTGAGAAAACTCATAAATATTGAGAAAAGGCTAGGTTCCTTCTCAGGAATTTAGGAAACTCCAAAAAAGGTATATATCACATTCTCTTCATGGATGACGTTCTTTGATTTACATATGGCTCAGTGAAGGACATCATATCATTGAGCACTATCTTAACTAATTTATGTATATCCACAAGTATGGAGATCAATCAGTATATGTCATGTTTTCTTCTTTCATATAATCCAAATCCATTCCCATTGTTGGAATTATGAATAATGTGTTGTCCTTGATGGAAACGTACTTCTAGCAGGATGTGTATGTGTTGTCCTTGATGGAAACCTACTTGGTAAAGTTGTCAACATGATGGAAGCGGGATGGGTATGCAATCTAGTTTAGATGTTGGACAAAGGAATATCAGTTTAGAGATAGGGGAATGATGAAGGTAAATTTTTAGGAAGTATACATAGGTGCTGTGAAGCAAAGGTGCGTACATACGTAGATATGGTGAAGTAAATTTGCGTACGGTTTCCGCACCATGGTATTCTAAATACTAGGGGTATTTACCATGGTATTGGCCCATAGTATTGAGCGCAGCAACAAATATTTTATCCTGTCAAATAATACCATCGGCATTAGTATGGTTTTGACCCAAGGTATTGGCTAGGGCCTAAGCTATAAAAATAAAATGGAAATCAAAGTGTTTTAAGTGCGCATGGAATAGGTTATTAATGAATTGTTTTGATCTGAAATAAGTGTGCACTGGGGAGTATGATCATGGATTAGATCAAATAGATCTGAAATGACTACACATTGAATAATCTGTAGAAATTATATGCACTAAGCATGCATATGTCCAAGATCCACCTGATCTCACACTATTTAAATTTATGCAAGATATTTAATCTATTCCACTTGTTAATATTTTGCGGAAAAATTAATTGCACACACATGTGAAGTATAAACAAAAAATATTCAATCACACATAACACAGATTTTTTTAACCGGGAAAGCCTGAAGTTTAAAACCCCAACTATAAATTATGTAACATGGAGATCATATGACAATCTCATACAAACATACAAAGCTTATCACAAGCTCTCAGTACAGTACAATCATCATACACTAATCAGGCCCCAATCTTGCAAATCCATGCACCGATCTATGCCACTCGCTAGCCTGCCTCCACTCCGCAATCCCTGCTGAAGAATAGCTCTGAATGAATTCAAATTACTCCATCCTTGACTGTGCAATCCTCATTGGCATCTCCACTGAGTGTGTGATGCAATCAATGCATCACTATAGTCACAACAGATAGTCTATCTTGCCCTTTCACCTATCTCTCCACTGGTCTCCACTGAAACTGCCATGCACTGTAGTTAACTATTGTATTGTTCAGTTGATTAATGAGTTATTATTTGTTAATTAATTCACTCCACTCTCACTAGTGTATCAATCAGTTAGACTAGATACAACTAGCTCAACTGAGTCTAACTGAGTTAAACTAAATACATCTCCATAACTACTTCTTCCAACTGTGTCATAACTCTTCCACTTGAGTTCTAACTGAGTCCTCCGTGCATTAGCTCCAGTAAACCCTTAGGAATAGTGTAATTCCTTTTGTCAGCTAATGTGCCACATCTGTGCACTGAACTGAAGTGCTCCAAGAGAATAAGTTGTTGTTTAGAGTCTGATTATTATTAAGAGCTAATAATAATTGACATGCATCTATTTTTAGATTGACAATCTATAAATAGACTTCGCCCAATATTCTAAAAACAGAATTTCATCTATTTTTCCAACTCGATCAACCATCCACAAACAGCATCCTACAACTTCTGAAATATGATCATCATGTCTAAAAATAGACTTGCGCCAAAAATAGCCTGTGGGCCCACTTAGTGAAGGTGACTCTTTTCACTAAGCTCATCATCTTGTTGAATCTCAACACTCCCTCTCAACAAGATAGGGATTATCCTTCACCCCAATCTTGCCTCTATTGTATTCGAATTTGCTCCTGGTGAGCATCTTCGTTAGAATATTTGCATCTTGATCCTCCGTAGGAATGTACTGAAGCAACATGATCTTCCACTACACACAATCTCTGATATGATGATATCGGATATCAATATTTTTATATCTATCATGAAACATGGGATTAACCGAGAGTTTAATGCAACTCTGATTATCACAATGAATCACCGTGGCATCTAAATGTGAACCGAACAAACCAACCAGAATATTCCTCATCCAGATAGCCTCACATGCAGCTAAACTTGCTACCATGTATTCCTCTTCCGCTAAACTGAGTGCCACGGATCTTTGTTTCCTGTTGTACCAAGAAACTGTCGTAGATCCGATACTGAAAATCCCTCCTGATGTGCTCTTTCTGTCTATTGGGCTTCCTGCCAAATCTGCATCCGTGAAGCCATGCAACTTCACCTCATCCGTCTCTCTGTACCATAAACCATACTCATATGTGCCCCTGAGATATCTCAGGACACGCTTGCCTGCCTTCCAAAAGAGCTTGGTAGGCTTAACCATCGCTTGAAAGCTAGGTCACCGCATAGCATATGTTCGGTCTTGTATTGACTAAATACATGAGCGAACCCACCAACTCTCAATAAACATTGGCATCCACTACCTCTGTCGATGTAGCATCCTCTTTCTTCCAATTTCCTGGAAGAGGAGTGTCGATAGGCTTGCAGCCTTGCATGTGAAACTTCTCTAGTATCTCTTGGGCATACTTGCCTTGAGACACAAACAGTTCACCTTCCCGCTACCATATTTCCAATCCAAGGAAATAATGAAGGAGGCCCAAATCCTTCATCTCAAACTCCTTTGCAAGATATGCCTTGCATGAGTGTATCAACTGCTCATCACCTGTAGTATTAAATCATCAACATAAAGTAAAATGATTAAAAGCTTACCCTCAACCACAATCCGGTACAGGTTTTCATCCACCTCACTCTTGGTGAAGCCAAGTCCAGTGAAATAGCTGTTGATCCGAGTGTACCAAGCACGGGGTGCTTTTTTCAACCCATACAATGCTCTTTTGAGCCTGCACACATGCGACTCACTGCTGAAGATCTAAAATCCTTCAAGCTGCTCAATGTACACCTCTTCCTCAATGATCCCATTAAGGAACGCAGTCTTCACATCCATCTGATGAATGTGCCAACCCATCTGTGTTGAGAGAGCAAGGATGGTCCGTATGGAAGAATATCATGCGACAGGTGCAAAGGTTTCTTCATAGTCAATCCCCTCAATCTGTGAGAAGCCCCAGGCAAAAAATCTTGCCTTATACTTCTCGACGCTCCCATCAGCAGCTTGCTTTACCTTGTAGATCCATCTTGATCCTACAACTGATTTTCCCATCGGCCTTGGAACAATCTCCCAAGCATTGTTTCTGACAATGGAGTCATACTCCTCCACCATGGCATCTACCAATGTGGGCTCCTGCACTGCTTCTTCGAAATAATATGGCTCTATCATGATACACTTGCTCATAAGAGCCATGTATCCAGTATATCGGTCAGGTGATTGTCTCTGTCTGTGCTGTGATGTAGGGACTCCTACATTCTGTGCCGCATCAAGCTTCAGTCTCTCAACTTCTGTGGTACGCTTTCTGCCTTTTCTGATGTTTGGTTCTGCATGAGTGGACTCCTCCACTCCATGAATCTCCTCATGTGGCTGATCCACATCCAGAGACTCATCTTTGGGAACAATAAGTTCCTCCTCTGCATGCAAGTGTAGCTCCCTCTCAAGCGACAACTTCATGGCTCTCACCTCGTTGAATTTTATATCCCGTTGCATAACATTCATCCGAATGTTTGGAAAATACACATGATAGTTATGGGGTGTTTCTGTGTACCCCAAAAATATCCCAACTTCTACAGTCGGCTCCAACTTCTTCCTGGTGTCCTTCGTCACATGAATGTAAACAAGTGAGCCAAAAATATTCAAATGAGAAATATCAAGCTTCTTACCAGTAAAAGCTTCCTCTGGTGTACTCATGCCAAGTACTCTATGAGGACAATGGTTTTGCACATAAACCGTAGTGTTGCATGCTTCCGCCCACAAGTGCATCAGTAGGCCCTGGTCATGTAGCATCGCTCGTGCAGCACCCACGATCGTTCTGTTCTTTCTCTCCGCGACCCCATTCTGTTGTGGGTTATGAGGCACTATGAGTTCTCTTCGAATTCATTCTTTGCTACAGAAGTCTTTGAATTTTCTCGAGATGTATTCACCGCCATTATCACTCCATATAGATTTCACCTGCTTCCTCGACTCCTTCTCCACCAATGCCTTAAACTCACAGAACTTTGAGAACGTTTCACTCTTCTTTTGCATGAAAAAGATCCAGCATCTACGAGAAAAGTCATCAACAAATATCACATAATACTTGTGTTTTGTTGTTGAAGCAACCGAGAATGGTTCACACATGTCTGTGTGAATTCTCTCTAGGATCACCGAAGCACGGTTCTCCTTCTCATGAAAGGTGTTCTTCACAAACTTACCCATTTTACATCCTTTGCACTGATCTGACTATGCAAGAGTACCCTTGGGAAGTCCAGTATAAATTTTCTGAAAAATCTTCAAAGCGCCATGGTGAAGATGGCCCAATATCTTGTGCCATAATTCGCCCTCATCCCGGCTCACCACTTATTCTGGTTTGCCCACCATTGCAGTGCAACCATCTACCTCCAGCTTGTAGAGATTCTTAATTCGAACCCCTATCTTCTTGGTTTGACCCATTTTTTTATGTTGAAGGAAGGCTTTTCCCTCACTGAAAACAACATCATAACCTCTGTCTTCCAGCATTGCGACTGAGACCAAGTTCTTCTTCAGACCTGGAACATGCATGACATTCTTCAACAAGAATTGATTACAGAACTCCCTCTCAAAGGTAATGGTCCCAATTCCTGTTGCACTGTACCGACCATTTTCACCCATCTCTATATGCATCTGGAGATCCTTCTCCTCCAAGTCACTAAACAACTCTTTATCTCCCGTCATATGGAAAGACGCACCACTGTCAAGATACCACACAATCCCATGCAGCTTGAAACCAAGCATGCGATCAAGGAAAAATCCAGCTCAAATTACGAGGCTAAGGCCTCTCGAGCTGCAGATCCAGCAGCCTGCTTATTCTTCTTCTTCTGTGGACAGTTAGTGGTGAAATGTCCATGCTCGTGACAGTGAAAACACTTCACTTTGGACAAATCCTGCTTCTTACCTTTAGCACTGGATTTTGAAGAATATTTCTTCCCCTTCCGTTTCCTTGCTTTGGCATCCAAAGTTAAATTCTCTTCATCTTCATTCTTCAATGAAGATCCATCCCTGGTACCCCGCCTTATCTCCTCCTGCACAAGATCCGACCAAAGTCGCTCCCATCCCGGCAATTTCTCCCATCCATTGACAGATTCTTCGTAGCTATGCCAACTCTTCAGAAGCCCAAGGAGAGCCAAGCTCACCAAGTCTTATTCATCAACAGTAACCCCCACACTTCCCCATTCATCCTTGCAGTGGAAAAACTTCGTGAGGTATTTTGGAATACTGTCGCCTTTCTCCATTTTTATTTTTCTGAGCTTGTCTTTAAGTGCCGACTTCCTCTAGTCACTTCTGCTTTGGAACAAGTCTGTCAAAGCCTTCCACATTAAGAATGGAGTGGATTTCCCGTGAATTTTGGACACAATATGGTCCTTCACACCTTCCAATAGAATCTTCCTCGTCTTTGTAGCCTTATTTTGCCATGCATCAAGTAATGCAGCATCGCTAGATCCCAACTTAGGAACATCGCTATCGATGAACTCCTTCAGCCCATTATTCTCCAGCACCGCCTCCATCCTATCCTTCCAAGCTATGTAATTTGAGCTCCCATCAAGGGAATACTCCAATCTCAACCCGTTGAAGGACATTTCAATGTATACTCGATTTCTGCACCAAGAATATTCTATAGCAAATTCGAATTGTCCACCAGCACAAACTCACTTCACAATTGCAATCTTCAATCAACAATGCTCTGATACCATGTAGAAATTATATGCACTAAGAATGAATATGTCCAAGATCCACCTGATCTCACACTATTTAACATTATGCAAGATACTGAATCTATTCCACTTGTTAATATTTTGCGGAAAAATTAATTGCACACACATGTGAAGTATAAACAAAAAATATTCAATCACACATAACACAGTTTTTTTTAACCGGGAAAGCCTAAAGCTGAAAACCCCAACTATATATTATGTAACATTGAGATCATATGACAATATCATACAAACATACAAAGTTTATCACAAGCTCTCAGTACAGTACAATCATCATACACTAATCAGGCCCCAATCTTGCAAATCCATGCACCGATCTATGCCACCTACTAGCCTGCGTCCACTGCGCAATCCCTGCTAAAGAATAGCTCTGAATGAATTCAAATTACTCCATCCTTGCTGCGCAATCCTCATTGGCATCTCCACTGAGTGTGTGATGCAATCAATGCATCACTATAGTCACAACAGATAGTCTATCTTTCCCTTTCACCTATCTATCCACTGGTCTCCACTGAAATTGCCATGCACTGTAGTTAACTGATGTACTATTCAGTTGATTAATGAGTTATTATTTGTGAATTAATTAACTAATTAATTCACTCCCCTCTCACTAGTGTATCAATCAGTTAGACTAGATACAACTAGCTCAACTGAGTCTAACTGAGTTAAACTAAATACAACTCCATAACTACTTCTTCCAACTGTGTCATAACTCTGCCACTTGAGTTCTAACTGATTCCTCCATGCATTAGCTCCAGTAAACCCTTAGGAATAGTGTAATTCCTTCTGTCAGCTGATGTGCCACATCTGTGCACTAAACTTAAGTGCTCCAAGAGAATAAGTTGTTGTTTAGAATTTGATTATTATTAAGAGCTAATAATAATCGACATGCATCTATTTTTAGATTGACGATCTATAAATAGACTTCGCCCAATATTATAAAAATAGAATTTCATCTATTTTTTGAACTTGATCAACCATCCACAAATAGAATCCTGCAACTTCTGAAATATGAAGATCATGTCTAAAAATAGACTTGCGCCAAAAATAGCCTGTGGGCCCACTTAGTGAAGGCGACTCTTTTCACTAAGCTCATCATCTTGTTGAATCTCAACATAATCTGCTTATCGTTTGGTTTGATCTGTGATGATAATGTTATGAAGTGTGTTTTTTACTGTGTATGTCGAGATCTGGGTTTGACTAAAGTTCTATTGTGCAACAAAGGTATGACTAAATAATTACAGATTCGTACGCAGATTTATTTCAGAAAGAGCACGTACATACGCAGATCTACTTCTGGGAATCCACGTATATATTCTACAATATGGATAGATATTTGCGCAGGTGTCAAGCATAAAAGGTGCATACATACGCATAAGTTATTCATATGAGTCACGTACATTTACTAGGGTTTTGCAGTATGAGATGATGATCACAGTTGATCTATTCTGTCATATTTGCTGATGTCTGTCAATTATGTCTCTCTCATGATAATTTGTGTTTAACAGTTCTGGTTGAGTTGAATTGTTTATGGATTAATATGTTGACTAAATATGATGTTGTTATGAGATGATATGTATGTGGTTAAGAGATATGTGAATGGGGTATGTATATGTTTCAGTGATTGTTTTAGTAGTGCAGTGATTCAAATCGAGGGTTCAGTATGTTGAGATATGTATGTAGGTACTCTTCAGGGAAAACACATATATATGCGAATATTCTTCAGAACATAATCTGAATATTTTGACATATTGTTGATCAAGGTTTGCAGTGGAAACGGTTGGTTTCAGTTATGTGTAACAATGTATGGCTTGGTATTTTTATGAGTGACAGTGCATTGACATGATTTGTTCTCGTTTATATTGATATAGTTACATTGGTTGAAATGGTTGATTGAGATTCAATGATTGATTTGTTGATTCAATTTCCATTCAATGAATGAGTGATTTTTTACAGTGATCGGTTTTAGTTTTGTTATTTGGTATTGAGCTTAAGTGATGATAGTGGGTCCATTCTGAAATTTTGATGAAAAGTGGCCTACAGGTTTGATGTTTTGAGTCATATGGATCCAATATGAAAATTATGAAATGTGGTCCACATAGGTGCTGAGGGTTGTAGCCTTTAGTAAGGGATTCGAAGCTTCCTTCCAGTAGTAGTTGTCGAATTAGATCGGGGGGTAGGATTTCCCTTCCGGTGGGTGCCGGTAAACGAGATCAGGGAGTTGGAGCTACCTTCTAGTGGGTACTGGAAAATGAAAGAAGGTTGTAGCCTTTTGCAGGTGGGTACCTGCGTGCTGGTATGAGTTTTCACTAGTACAAGATTGTAAGAAGTTTTTCATTATAATAAAAGATGAAGGCAAAGATGATAACAACGGTGGTTTTCTCCCACATTGGGTTTCCACCTATAAATCCTGGTGTTCATTTGTGTTGATTTGTTTCTTATGTGTGATGGCTTATTCTATTCTTAGTAAACATGGTTACTGTTTAATTAATTCCTAATAAAGTATTGATACATCGGTTCAAGTTAAACAAATGATGAATTAAATGAAAATTTATTTAACTAGATATACGGTAGTTTTCTGCATAACAGTCATGTACATATGCAGGTTTACTTCATTATAGTTGTGTACATAAATATGAATAGGAAATTCAAAGATTTAAGTGAGTTTTAAAATACTGATTCACCCTCACCCCCTCCCCCCCCTCTTAGTATTTTTCCCAACAATTGGTATCAGAGTAGGTCCTTTAGAAGAAGCTTGATCGCTTGAAAGAGATTCGTCAAGATGATGGGAAACAAAAAGATAGTTGGAAGGAGGGATTCAAAAAACTATGATAGTGGTATATCAGATGTGGTGAAAGCTACAGATGTCAGCAAATATTCAGGTTTGGGAGAACCCCTCTTTCTATTGATCAAGAATGAAGAAGACTGTAATAAAGAATTATCAGGTATAGGATTTTTTTCTAACTATGGTCCATTTCCTTTTCTATGCAATAATTATAGTGATGATGACAGTGAAACAATTGAACTTGCACTCATGGGTAAAAGTGAAAGTAAACACTCTAAAGAGCAAACATATTAAAAAATGATTCCTCTAGAAGCAGAAGATCAAGGCAAGTTAGAAACAATGGTCAATGCAAATGTGTCTATGCTAAGCAAAGATAATTATCAACAATGGAAAGAAAGTATGAAGTCTAATCTAATGAATCTTGAATTTTGGTATTTAGTATGCAATGGCTACACCAAGATTCCTCCATTAGACAAGGAAGTGCAAAATAACAGTAAGGCATTAAGTCACATATTTTATAGCATAACCGATTCAACATTAAATAGGGCTATTCATTGTACAACTGCAAAGCAAGTGTGGGATAAGCTACAAGAAATCCATGAAGAAATCCCAAAGGAAAATTTATTATTAGGGGAACTACCAAGTAATCCTATCCCTAAAAATGTGTCAAAAAAAGAGCATGATGGATTTGTTGATTCGAAAGAAGACAGTTTCAATAAATTTTTGATCTTTAGTAAACATGGTTACTTGCAGGCATATGATAACAAGGGTCATGTTAAATAATTAAATGTTGTTGTGGAATCTAAAAAATATTGTGAAAGTATTGAAGCTGAGATTGTCTCTCTAAGATCAAATCTTGAAAAATCAGATAAGCGGAATGAAGAACTACTTCAAGCATTTGAAGAACAAGAAAATGGGTTGAAAGAAGAGATTCTCAAATTAAAGGAGCAAGTGGAAGAAGGAAAAAGGGTTGAAGAAGGTATGAAGAAGCAGTATCTAGAAAAGGAAAAGAAATATCAAAGAATGGATGTTGAGGTAAATATTCTAAAAGTTAAATTAGAAGAAAAAGATAAACATTTGAGATTCAAAATAGTACTACGATTTTGGATAATATTCTTAGTAGTCAAAGGTCTCCTGTCATCAAATCTGGTCTTGGTTTCCGTGAAACTGTTGAAGGAGAATCTAGTTCACAAGTTGATGCAAGGACCTTAAAAGGTAACAATGCAAAACCTAAAATTCTCAACAAAGATATAAGAATTCAACCTAGTCAACAACCAAGGAAAGTGAATCTTAAAATAAAATCATGTACTCCTAACTATAGAAATGTTAATCAATTCTCTCCTGTTATCAATAATGTTGAATGCTTGACATGTCATAATTAGGGACATGTTGCAACCAATTGCAGAAGCAGATTGTTTCAAGAAAGAAGTCATCTCACAAGAAGTACATCAGCTCTTGCCTACTCAAGTTTATTGAAGGGATATTGTTTTACTTGCAACATATTTGTTCATAAAGCTATTGATTGCAATAGAAGGAATATGAAACAAATATATTATGGCTCTTCTATTCCCTTTTCTAGTCATATAAGATGTTATTCTTGTGACAATTTTGGGAATGTAGCAAAAGAATGCAAGAACAAATCAATGAATCACCAAAGGCAACATGAAAGGTAGTCAGATAATGTAGAAATGCCTGAGAAAGATGGATCCACCAATATTTCTAATAATAAGAAGAAATAAGAAGAACACATAAGGTGTGGTATTGCTCTTTGCTCGTTTGAAAATGAAGATGACTGGTACATAGATAGTATATGCTCTCATCACATGATTGGAGATAAGAAGAATATGGAGTCTCTCGGGAAAAACCAATATGGTAAGCTTATTCTTGAAAATAGTGCTCCAGCAAAAGTTCTAGGAAAAGGTAAAGCCATAATTAATAAACATAGAAGAGCAACTGATACTTTATTAGTTCAAGGGCTAACGCAGAATATTCTAAGTGTAGGTTAATTGACAGACAAAGGAAATGTAATTGTGTTTACATCAACCAAATGCAAATTTATAAATGAAGAATTTGGAAAGGTCATAGCAAGAGGGTATAGAAACCCAAACAATTTATATGTGTTTAGAGAACTAAATTCTCGCAGATATGAGGATGTTTCAGACTCAGAGAAAATAAGATGGCGCCCATTGCAATCCATTATTATTAAAAGAATACTACTAACAATGACTACAAAAGTGATGTGAGGTACATAACCTCATGAGAACAAAAGATGATTATCAGGTCCTCAGGATCAATGATGTATAATCTCAGGGGGAGAAATACATATATTCATGATGATTCACATGGTTGTTTTGATATTCATGTTTCTTATATTACTGATAGTGCATATGATGTAGTAACAATGAACAAAACATACAGTATAGGCTCACGGGGAATTGTGGTTATGAAAATTTAGTATTTTACTTTTTGTATGTAGATACTATGAAGGTAAGTCACGTATATACGCAAGTTCTGATACAGATTGTGACGTATGTTTTCCTATGATGAATAAACAATATAATGGACTCAAGAAAACGCTTTGATATTGTTAGCCCCCCTATGAAATTTTTGACAAGCAAACAGGGGGCTAAATTGTTGTTAAGACTTCAAGGAATGCATTTCCCCTAAAAACACATCATCCTTGAAGCCTCCTCGTGCCTTCTGTCCTTTGATAAAATCCCCTCTGCTAATTTCCCTTATAAAGCCTCTCTGTTTGTGAAGAAATGCCCAAAAGGCCTCGTTTTCCCCTTATTTTACCCTCATTTAGCCTCTTTTATTCCCCCTTGTCTCCCCTTCCATTTCCCTTTTTACCCTCTTAATTCTCCCTAAAATCCCCTTTTACGTTTTTCCCTTACTCTTTGTTGGCCATTTTCCCCTTTCCCTCTCTACCGTTCCCTTCCTTGGCCTTCAAATTCCATTTAAATGGGCTAAAACCCTCTTTCTGACCATATCATAGGCCTTAGCCCCTTTCCTTCAGAGCTAACCACTTCCCCACATACGTCCATCACCCAAGACCAAGCGCTTAAGCCTTGGGAGCAAATCGCAATCAGAGCATCGGGTGGGTGCAATTCCTTGGTTACGTTGAAATAGTCCAATGCGATCGGTTCAATACATTAAGCCCCACGATATGTTATACGCCATTGATCTGCTGTTCAGATCCAACGGTGGAGTGCTAATCGCAACCCCCCTCTGATCGCAATCGCAACTCCCAGCGATGTCACCCCGATTGTGATCCCCCGATTGCATCGCAACCGTCCATTCCGCTCGTTGATCTAACGGCTATCGCTCTCCCCGCTCAATCGCAATCGCAAGTTTCATCGTGTCGCATTTTGTTCCGCCCCGATTGCGATTTTCCGATCCAATCTCAGCCGTCCATTCGATGCAGATTCGACGGTCATTGCACTAATCGCGTCCCGACCTCTGATTGAAATCGCAGATCCTTCCTCTGTCTCACGATTCAATCATGTCCGTCCGTCTCCCCGCCGATCCAACAGTTAGCGCTCAATCGCAACTCTTCTCTCGATCGCTCCGATCAGACTCTCCCTCAGATTGAACGTGAACCATTGATCTGATCCCCAGATCCAACGGCCATCGCTTAATCGCCCCATCTCTCCAATCGCAATCGGAACTTTTGAAATGTGCATTCCGATTTCCGCCCGCTCCGATCTCTGATTGCAATTAGACCCCGAGCCCACCGTACTTAACTCTTTCCGCCCATTCATAAATTAAAGGTTTTTTCCTTTGTTAAACCCAGTTTTTGGTTTCATTTTATAATACAAAGGGTTGTATCCAATCGCATCGGAAAATTTGTGATTCATATGTTTAACCCTACGCCCTCTCCGATTGCGATTGCGATTTCCGTATGGTCCCACCTCGTACTATCATTCCCTCCGCTTCATTTTTTTCTATCATTTCCTTTGTATTTCCCCCCAGGAGTTAATCTCTGGGTTGTTACACTAACAATAGTTCTTCCGCCACCGTCCCTCCGCACCTCCGCAGCATTTCTCCACCGCTGCCCAAGTTTTGTGACAAGCTATTTCATTGTGCAGGGGTCACAGAGAGGCCATTCAACGGCCAAACGAGACGGCAGAGACGGATTTGTGGGATTTGAGCCTATAATTGGAGATTTAAAGTGCTAATCCCATGTTTAAAGGATAAAGGCCCAGCTTGAAGACTAGTGAGCGCACCAGCAAGTCATAACTGCGCTACCTAACAGCAGAACGTGTTTTCTCCAGAGGTACACCTTCCTACAGCATTTTCCATGCCGCCTCGAGCCCATAAGCAATTAATTGCACTGACATAGCTTCATTAAATACTGTCTGAGCAATAGTAATGGAGGTATGGAGAAGCCCGCAGAATTTAAACTAGTTAACCAGACCCAAAAGGCAGCGCAGAGTTCTAGATAGCCGAGAGGATTACAAGGAACATATCAGAGGTCAATTTCGACCTGACAAAGGCTTCCAAATAGCCTACAGAGTACATACAGAGCTGCAGAGCCATTAAGCAGCATGGGCAGGAACTCCTCCGCCATACTGTCTTAATGAGACCCATTTAATTGTTCATCTACCCCTGTTATTCTCATTCTCCTATAAGAATCCCTGAGAACGAATTGTAAAGGTTGTTGTTGAGTTGTTCAGCAGCAGCTGTTAGAGGGATTCATTCTTGATTGTAGAGCAGTATTGGGAGGGAGTAGCAGAGTAGTTGTATGTAATAGGCTGGGAGGAGAAAGTTTGGAATGTATTAGCCATTGGGATTATTGTACATGACTGGTTTTGCATCAATTAATCAAAGCACATTTCACAGGATCCTGGTCTATTACTATTGGTGATGTTTTTCTTACTCTGTTCGTTACATTTCCATACGGTTTCATTTTCTTCTGGGCTTGCATGAGAAAACTGGCATAGGATTCACCCTTGATAGGTGCCCTATGTCCCTTATCTCCTTGCCTTCAATGTTTTCTGCTTAATATGTTATCTGAGGATTGGTTTCAGTTAATTTAACCAGTGTAGTGGATGTTATTTCCTACTCTCTGATGTATGAATTAAATGGATTAGTTCTTAGATGTTCTTGATTGGTTTAAGCTGGAAGATTTGGGAACACTGGGGATTAGATTTAGCCCTGTCCACTAGGATCCTTGCGCAACGAGCTGGCCTTTCTAAGATCTCTTGTTAAACTTATCTCTGCTTTTCCCTTGGAGTTGCTAAAGCAGACCTGGAGTTAAATGACCTCTGGTCCGATCTATAAGCAGCCCCTCTGTCCCTCTTTGAGAGCTACCTTTGAGTATGTCCAAGCAGGTCTGGAGTTAAATGACCTCTAACCTGATCTATAGACAGAAATTGGGTGTCTTTCCTTCTTTCACCCTCTTCCCTTAATGTTCCATTCCATCATCTATCTAAAAAGATCCTTTAGTATAGATGAATTGCCCTTTGAAAGCCTTGGCTAGTTGTTGCATGTAATTTCCTTTCATGACTCCATAGCCCAATGGATGGCACTTCCTTGGCCTATCCCCTTTGCTGAAATATCCTGCTGCCCTGTTCCTTTTCTCCCATTGCTCTCTCAGTCTATGATCTCATGACTCAACCCAGCAACCAACCAACCAAATCATTTAAAAACCCCCTTTGTGCTTCATAACTAGCCTAACATCTCATTTTGAGCTTCAAAGATATATCATTCTTTGCTCTATTTGGAGAGATCCCTCTCCGGGTCCAGGAGGGCTAGATCCTTGGGCCCAAAAGTGGTTCTGATGTTGTCTCGTCTTTTGGTCTTGCCAATCTGGCCAAAACATGGGAACTCCAACATAATGGCGACTCCACTGGGGACGAAACTGAGAGTCCAGAACTGCTAATATTTGGTCTATTTCCCATTGTCGTCTCCAACATAATGGTGACTCCACTGGGGACGTAGACCACTTTGCATTTAGATTGGCTTCTCATTGCTGATGGTGGACAGCAGCCTGCTTCAAATATTTAAATTCATCCACCTGGCGACTCCACACTCCCTATGATCCAAAGACCTAATGACTCCACTGGTGAAGGACACTGAACTGGTTGAGAAGAAGCAGTAACCTTCTTTGCATAAGCATGAATCCAAACATGGACAGAGATACAAAGTATGACGCTTTGTACGATCAATTAATTGAATTAACAGAAACGTTTGGTGAAGTGCTGAAGATGTACATGGCTAATATGAATGCAGATGATGGTTATTTCGAGCAGCCCATGCATCTTTCAGAGCAAGAACAAACTCAAAGCCGAGAAGATGAGCAAGACATGTATGATTCTCAAGAATCTATAGAAGATGAGGAGGGAAGTGATCAAGAACTGCCTGATTGCTTGCCTATACCTTGTGTTACACTGACCAGAGAACATCAGGACCTATTAGCAAAGGCTGATAAGGAACGCTTCCTTGAGGAAGCAGAAGATCACATAGAAGAGGAAGGACCTGACGTGGAAGAAGAGGCTCAAGTAAACATCCCGCCTCCAAATCAGCTAATACAAAAGAAAGAGGAATGTTGTGCTTCTGTCCATGATGAAAGGGAGACCCCTCTTTTGACAGAAGAAGATATTGAACATATATTAAATCAGCAGTCCACCTCTGAGGTCTTCTGTAGAACACACGCTCCTGCTCAGTCATTTTATGAGTTTGATGACTCAGATCAGGATGACTCCTCTATTGATCAAGACGAAGAAAGACCTGTTGAGCATCCAGAATGGTTGACTTGGTCAAGTCCGCCTATTTATGACACTGATGGCGAGGGCCACGACAGTATAATAGCAGATGAAGATTCTTTGAATCTTCATTCTACTCTACCACAGATCATTAGTGAGACTGGAAACCAGCGGCCTTATTTTTCAGAAAATGAGGTGGAAAGCAAAGAAGATATTTGTGAGCATGATGAAAGCAAAGAGCCTTCCCTTGAAAAAGAGGAGGTAACGGAAGACATCCCTGCTCATGAATACATAGACATTCTCACGGAGCTCAGCACATCAGAGCAGAATATACCAGAGCTCCAGGAGGACTCCGCTGCAATATACGATGATTCCTCTAGTTCAGAAGATGAAGGAGACACTCTACTCCAAGAGAGTCTCATTCTTGATCCAGTGGAAGAAGAAGAAAGCCTGGTTGGAGCCTGCCTGCCAGATATTCATAGCCAGGTATCATTTCATGATCCTTATGCACATTTCCTGCAAACACATGAAGAAGGATCAAGGGTCTGGTTGAGCAGCATGTTGCAAACAGAGAGAAAATTTTTCAAAGCTGTTGTTATTGAGCAAAAAGAGTGGGAGCTGCCCTGCCTATCCAGCATGCTCAAGGAGTTGAGCAAAAAGGACCAGCCATGGGATCACTTGATGGACTGGTTACATTGGAAGACAACGTTTGTAAGCTAGATTGTAAATATTCCAGTTAGAGTAGGGTAGGTAGGAAAAGCTCAATAAAGCTCAGTCTATGAGCATGCAGATTAGTTGTTTCAATTTCTGTCTTAGAATGTAGAGAAGAAACATGCTAGACAGTCAAATCCTAGCAGGTAGTAGTGTAGGTAGAGAAACATATGAGGCCAACAGTCTAATCTGGTCTCATGGAGTAATAAGAGTAGAAGTAGAATAGGTTTATTTTTCCTGTTGCTAAAAAATTGATGATGTAAAGGGTCTGCAAGCCCAAATGCACCTAGAAGAAAAATGCTAGGACTGTAATCTGGGTAGGTAGATGGTTGAGAAAAGTTTTTCTGCTGATGTCTTCACAGTTTGTGGCAGCTCAAATCAAAGAAGGAGGGATGTGCCAAGTAGCAGGCATCTGGCCTACACCAAAGATCATTTTCTGGATTCTTGACTCCTTCAAGAAGAAGCCATCCCCATGTGGAGCCACTGTTAGCCCCCCTATGAAATTTTTGACAAGAAAACAGGGGGCTAAATTGTTGTTAAGACTTCAAGGAATGCATTTCCCCTGAAAACACATCATCCTTGAAGCCTCCTCGTGCCTTCTGTCCTTTGATAAAATCCCCTCTGCTGATTTCCCTTATAAAGCCTCTCTGTTTGTGAAGAAATGCCCAAAAGGCCTCGTTTTCCCCTTATTTTACCCTCATTTAGCCTCTTTTATTCCCCCTTGTATCCCCTTCTATTTCCATTTTTACCCTCTTAATTCTCCCTAAAATCCCTTTTTACGTTTTTCCCTTACTCTTTGTTGGCCATTTTCCCCTTTCCCTCTCTACCGTTCCCTTCCTTGGCCTTCAAAGTCCATTTAAATGGGATAAAACCCACTTTCCGACCATATAATAGGCCTTAGCCCCTTTCCATCAGAGCTAACCACTTCCCCACATACGTCCATCACCCAAGACCAAGCGCTTAAGCCTTGGGAGCAAATCGCAATCGGAGCATCGGGTGAATGCAATTCCTTGGTTACGTTGAAAAATTCCGATGCGATCGGTTCAATACATTAAGCCCCACGATATGTTATACGCCGTCGATCTGCTGTTCAGATCCGACGATGGAGCGCTAATCGCAACCCCCCTCTGATCACAATCGCAACTCCTAGCGATGTCGCCCCGATTGCGATCCCCCGATTGCATCGCAGCCATCCATTCTGCTCGTTGATCTAACGGCTATCACTCTCCCTGCTCAATCGCAATCGCAAGTTTCATCGTGTCGCGTTTTGTTCCGCCCCGATTGCGATTCGTCGATCCAATCTCAGCCGTCCATTCGATGCAGATCCGACGGTCATCGCACTAATCGCGCCTCGACCTCCGATTGAAATCGCAGATCCTTCCCTCTGTCTCCCGATTCAATCCCGTCCGTCCGTCTCCCTGCCGATCCAACAGTCAGCGCTAAATCGCA
The DNA here is from genome assembly GCA_034641835.2 of Pinus albicaulis. NCBI lineage: Eukaryota > Viridiplantae > Streptophyta > Pinopsida > Pinales > Pinaceae > Pinus > Pinus albicaulis. Next base: position 530,324,571 of record CM076583.1, read on the forward strand.
ACTCTTCTCTCGTTCACTCTGATCAGACTCTCCCTCCGATTGAACGTGAAACGTTGATTTAATCCCCAGATCCAATGGCCATCGCTTAATCGCCCCATCTCTCCAATCGCAATCGGAACTTTTGAAATGTGCATTCCGATTTCCGCCCGCTCCGATCTCCGATTGCGATTAGACCCCGAGCCCACCGTACTTAACTCTTTCCGCCCATTCATAAATTAAAGGTTTTTTCCTTTGTTAAACCCAGTTTTTGATTTCATTTTATAATACAAAGGGTTGTATCCAATCGCATCAAAAAATTTGTGATTCATATGTTTAACCCTCCACCCGCTCCGATTGCGATTGCGATTTCCGTATGGTCCCACCTTGTACTATCATTCCCTCCGCTTCATTTTTTTCTGTCATTTCCTTTGTATTTCCCCCCAGGAGTTAATCTCTGGGTTGTTACACTAACAACAGTTCTTCCGCCACCGTCCCTCCGCGCCTCCGCAGCATTTCTCCACCGTTGCCCAAGTTTTGTGACAAGCTATTTCATTGTGCAGGGGTCACAGAGAGGCCATTCAGCGGCCAAACGAGACAGCAGAGATGGATTTGCGGGATTTGAGCCTATAATTGGAGATTTAAAGTGCCAATCCCATGTTTAAAGGATAAAGGCCCATCTTGAAGACTAGTGAGCGCACCAGCAAGTCATAACTCTGCTACCTAACAGCAGAACGTGTTTTCTCTAGAGGTGCACCTTCCTACAGCAGTTTCCATGCCGCCTCGAGCCCATAAGCAGTTAATTGCACTGACAGAGCTTCATTAAAGACTGTCTGAGCAATAGTAATGGAGGTATGGAGAAGCCCGCAGACTTTAAACCAGTTAACCAGACCCAAAAGGCAGCGCAGAGTTCCAGACAGCCGAGAGGATTACAAGGAACATATCAGAGGTCAATTTCGACCTGACAGAGGCTTCCAAATAGCCTACAGAGTACATACAGAGCTGCATAGCCATTAAGCAACATGGGCAGGAACTCCTCCGCCATAATGTCTTAATGAGACCCATTTAATTTTTCATCTACCCCTGTTATTCTCATTCTCCTATAAGAATCCCTGAGAACGAATTGTAAAGGTTGTTGTTGAGTTGTTCGGCAGCAGCTGTTAGAGGGATTCATTCTTGACTGTAGAGCAGTATTGGGAGGGAGTAGCAGAGTAGTTGTATGTAATAGGCTGGGAGGAGAAATTTTGGAATGTATTAGCCATTGGGCTTATTGTACATGACTGGTTTTGCATCAATTAATCAAAGCACATTTCACAGGATCCTGGTCTATTACTATTGGTGATGTTTTTCTTACTCTGTTCGTTACATTTCCATACTATTTCGTTTTCTTCTGGGCTTGCATCAAAAAATTGGCATAGGATTCACCCTTGATAGGTGCCCTATGTCCCTGCTCTCCTTGCCTTCAATTTTTTCTGCTTAATATGTTATCTGAGGATTGGTTTCAGTTAATTTAACCAGTGTAGTGGATGTTATTGCCTAGTCTCTGATGTATGAATTAAATGGATTAGTTCTTAGATGTTCTTGATTGGTTTAAGCTATAAGATTTGGGAACACTGGGGATTAGAGTTAGCCCTGTCCACTAGGATCCTTGCGCGACCAGCTGGCCTTTCTAATATCTCTTGTTAAACTTATCTCTATTTTTCCCTTGGAGTTGCTAAAGCAGACCTGGAGTTAAATGACCTCTGGTCCGATCTATAAGCAGCCCCTTTGTCCCTCTTTGAGAGCTGCCTTTGAGTATGTCCAAGCAGGTCTGGAGTTAAATGACCTCTGACCTTATCTATAGACAGAAATTGGGTGTCTTTCCTTCTTTCACCCTCTTCCCTTAATGTTCCATTCCATCATCTATCTAAAAATATCCTTTAGTATAGATGACTTTCCCTTTGAAAGCCTTGGCTAGTTGTTGCATGTAATTTCCTTTCATGACTCCATAGCCCAATGGATGGCACTTCCTTGGCCTATCCCCTTTGCTGAAATATCCTGCTACCCTGTTCCTTTTCTCCCATTGCTCTCTCAGTCTATGATCTCATGACTCAACCCAGCAACCAACCAACCAAATCATTTAAAACCCCCCTCTATGCTTCATAACTAGCCTAACATCTCATTTTGAGCTTCAAAGATATATCATTCTTTGCTCTATTTGGATAGATCCCTCTCCGAGTCCAGGAGGGCTAGATCCTTGGGCCCAAAAGTGGTTCTGATGTTGTCTCGTCTTTTGGTCTTGCCAATCTGGCCAAAACATGGGAACTCCAACAGATATGTCATGTATGTTTTCCTATGTTTTCATATTATCAGAAAAAGTTGAGTTTTCATTTCCTAGTTTTTTTCTAAGGATTATTCTATATCGTTGGAAATATGGGACAAGATTTCTTCTCTTAAGTCCATGGGTGGTGGGAACTAAAGAATATTTTTCTCTTTGGAAAGCCTTTGGTAGCAAAAATTTTGTGCAAAATATCATATAATGATGCCTTGTGGGGGCATGTTATGAGAATTAATTATTTGAAATACCTTTCCATAGTTGATTGGTTCATACTACAAAACAAATCTTCAAAAATGTCAATTGTTTGGAAGGAATTGGTAAAATATTTTCCCATCATTGGCAATTGGGTGGTATAAAAAGTGGGCAATGGTGTTAATGCCATAATTTGGGAAGATTCATTGATGGGTGCTAAGGAACACTTTAGGATGTCAACAATACTTAGAATTAGCTTGAATGAAACCAAAATATTTGTCTTGGGGGAAGAAAGACTCAATTCCCACAATATGTCAATCGAACTAGCTAGAAATCCACCGACATGTTGGGGATTGAAGGTCATCTAGTAGAGGAATTTCAAGATTATTTAGATCATATGACCTCAATATTCATTATAATATTAGAATATGTTGATGAAACGCTAGTATTGCCAAAAAAACTCGTCCATTGGAAACTACACTGAGAAACTAGGCTACAAAGTTTAGTGCGAGCACTCTTTTACAGGGGAGGTTGAGTGGTGGTCGCAACAATTATGGAAGCTTTAGGGTTATATAAAATGAAAAATATGATTTTGGTTGGCTACTAATAAGAAAATTTTATCCTGGGATGATTCCCTCTGTGTCAAAAACACAACATCGAATATGCTCTAGACATTTTTATCAACTATATATGAACAAAACAATTGCTTTCCTCAATAAAACAAGATTTAAAACAATGGAACAATTAGGACAATCCCACTCTTTAGAAATGCTTATAGGTGTGGCTTTTAAATAATTATGTATCAAAATTTTAGGGGTTCCCTTGTATTTTTATATATCATATCTAGTGGGCTAGAAACTCAAGCATTTTTAGGATCATTGAGATCCCTCCAGAAGTCAATGTTTCATCCATTATAAGGATGGAAAAGGATTACAAGATGAAGTTGGAGGTAAAAAATCCCAATATCTCAGTCCAACCTGTTATAAATGAAAACATTTTTTGGGGATTTTTTGAACGAGCAAGCCAATGAGACCCTCCATGTGCAACATTGGTGTGGTGTTATTCCTGGCACAAAATCATACTATTTTTGTGATATATGCATAAAGAATAGGTACAAACAACAAAGTGGATTTTTTTGGTTTATGGTCACTGTTGGAGGTGGAAAATGATAAAGGCATCCAAAATATCCAAGTTTTAGGAAATTCACAATTAATTATAAAGTGGGAAAACATCTAGATCTCAATGGAAAATATTCACTTGACCTCTCTCTCACAAATTATAGAGGAATCTTTCGAGTCGCTATCTTTCAAACATATATATAGAGAACTAAATGAATTGGTAGACCAACTATCCAAAGAAGCTCCGGAGCTACAAGCAAGTACAGTTAGTGTTGACGAATCTTTTGATAGAGAAATCACTATTTCTAAATATTTATCTTTTTTCATTTTGTCTAGTATCATTCTAAAGCATAGAACTTTTGTGAAATTGAAAAGTCAATTTTTGTAAGAAAAATAAAAGTGTACGTTGGATTTTTTTTTTTTTTTACATAACAAATCAAAGACAAAAATTTAAAAGGAAGTATCCAAAAATAACATAGAATAGTCTTTACACAAAAAGGAATACACATATTTCAATTCCGAAATATAATGATTTTTTCTTGGAGAAAAAAAATCTTGCTAAAAAAACTTAATATATAAAACTGGCTACATATCCTGAACAAATTTAAATTTGTCATTTTCATTAAATATTTATATTCATTTTTAAACAACTTAACTTTATAAATGTTATATAAATTTTATTTTATTTTTTTAAATAAATTCAATATTTATGTTAATTTTGTTTCATAAATTTTAACATATTTGTTTTTTAATATTAATTTATTCCACCAAATATAATAACCCTACTCATATATATATATATATATATATATATATATATATATATATATTCCATTAACTTTAAATGTCATGGCAGGAGGAGAATATGCTTCAGAATGCCATTCTTAAAGCCCCTTTTACATAAACAATGCACCATTCATAGAGGTTTATCAATCCTTTCGGCTAGTACCTAGGTGCCTCGTCTTGACAAGTGGTTTATTAGCCCTAAGGTTAGCACTTAGTGGTTTATTAGTCCTTTCAACTAGCACCCCAGTGGTTTATCAACCCCAAGGTTAACACTAAGTGATTCATCTGCTCCATTGAACTCTCACTGGCTAGTTGATTCATAGGAACACGGATTGGACTTAGCAAAATACATGGAATATTGTCCCAAATATAGAAAATAGGTTAGAAAATGTCATTTCTCCCTGGTAGATCCATGTCCACTGCCAATTTTGCACTCAGCATTCTCTTGCACTTTTACATTTGATGTTCTTTCTTTTGTGATTTATCTCACATCCCTGCCGCACCTACTACATAGTTTGTCTATGCATCCTCTTGCATATCATTCATGCCACACCTTGTCTATCATTATGCCTTTACTTCATGTCCCTTCCTTGCGTTTTGAATATGCCCACAAATTCCATGAGACTAGAGACTACATGGGCTCATCCTTCACTCATGAAGCCCATGCCTAAATTCAAATCTTGCACCAACAATGCCATAAATTCATTAAGGAATAGGTGATTAAATAAATACAACGGCTTGGGTTTTGAAAGAAAAATTTCCTCCTCAAACCTTTGAATCAGTGTTTGATCCTCTTAACCAGTCAATATTTACATTTCCACATTATTTACATGAATTACAATTCATAGGTATATTTACAAGAGGGATAGGAAAAGGGTTTTCATGGGGCCTTGTCATTATTAGACTTTTATGTTGCATGTATTAAGTAGGCCTAACCTAAAATTACATTCTTATATGATTAAATACAAAAATGTTCATATCAGCCTATTTCCAACACTGTTAGCTCTCATATTGAGATATTGTGATTGATGTCCCTTTTTATAGGTTAAGACTTATCACAATGTGCTTCCAAGTTGATTTGGTTAATATTGATCACTTGTGTGGAGATTGAGCCATGCATATCTTAGGAAAACTCTAGAATGTGGCCATATTCTCCATGTAAAGACCCTAGAAGGACCGAGAAGGCTGTATAAAGTATTTCTTGAAATGGGATTGATGGATTTTAAATTGCTTTTGAGAGCTTTTCATTAATATTTGATCTGAAAATGGAACTATTTGTAATGATATGCAAAGTATCCATTTCCATATAATTTAGTGTGCAAAGTGTTCTCCATGACTTGCAGGTTAAACAAAGTAGTTTTGGTAATGTTTCTGAGTTTTATGTGTGAGGATTTGTTATTTAAATTTACTATTTAACATATCACAGCAGAAATACATAGCAAGTAAAATTCACCATAACATAACACAACAAATTGTTGAGGCAGTTCACCCCTCCTGGGCTACATCTGCTAGTCCAAGGCTCCCCAATGGTATGTCCTTGCTCTATTAATTTTCTCAAAATGGTTACGCAGTGAAAAATATCCTAAACAGACAAAACCAACTGTAAATTCAACTTTAGAAGATAGAAAATAGCTAAAATGGCTTTTGTTTCACCTTAAACAGTGAAATACAACCCAAAACAATGCCTCCTCCTTGATGGCCCTGATGGCTCCTTCCTCTTACCTGAAGCATAATCTGTTGTAGAACACCTATGTTTGCTTTGAAACATGTTCCAAACTCTCCATAATGCTCAAGAGACCAAAAATTGACTAAAATTTCATCTTGTTTGGTTGAAAAATGAGAAAATTATGACCAAAACAAATTTTTTCCCAGTGGCACTAAAAAACCTCCTCCAAAATTGGAGGAACTCCAATTAACTCCTTCAAAATAGTCAGATAGGCGGAATTGGCAGAACCACGCTCCAAATTAGTTGGCAGCAATAAATTTAACTATTTATATTTGGGCGCATTCACATGCACATTTTCCGGACAGTTAACTCACTGGCGGATAAGGATGATCCCTTGCCCATGGTCACGGGTCGGAGGTCCTATGCAGAGGAGCTAACCCAAAGGGGCTTAACCCTTTTATTCCGCCAGTGCAGAGGCTTTAAGCCCTTGATTCATAATGCTGGTCCCAAAGCTTTCGTGGCTTGCCCTGAGGACTAACCTTCAACTCTCTGCCCGTTCAATACGCCAACGACCCAACTGTTCGTTTAACCACAGCCCGACTCGCCCAATGTTCAATTCATTTGCCCATAGCATGTTGGTCAGTTCGGCCCTACCCGTGTAGTCGGGTCAAGGTTCGAAACCCATACCCTCCACAATTTTACATAGACCTTTCCACCAATGGCCTGGGGCCACGTGGCAGCCTCTGGGAAGGCCACGTGGCACCCACTGATAGGCCCACACTATAATAAAAAAACTAAATTTTCCATAATAAATTTTTTTTGTAAAAATTGACAAAATAAATTAGTCAAAAAGCCCTGTTTTGGAGGTCAGTAGACAATTTCAAACCTCAGTAACTTTCACATACGACCTCGGTTTTGAGAACCGTTCATGGCACCAGAATCGCAGCGACGATACCTTTACGGTCGTTAGATTTCAACCATTTCTGAGCATTTCCATTTTTGAGCAATTTTTAAACTTGGACATGATCACCTGATCACACCTCCTGAATGGGAAGCTTTTGGACCCCAAAATCTCTCTGAATTACAGAAACTGAAGATGAGGAGACTGATTCTCCACTCTTCCAACCTTGAACCACTGAAATCTCCCTGATTTCATCAAATTGAGCTTCTCATAAAAAGATAAATTCTTCCTTGAATCTGTTGACCGACTGTTGCTAACCTTGATTGTATCATGTTGCAAATTTTTGAAATTTGTAGAACAGTAACTAAAATTTGCAAAAATCATATTGTTCCTACAATGGTCTACCTTCAAAGGAAACTGAAAATAAGATTCACCTTGCCAACTGTCCTTATGGCAAATTTTTGCCAAATGAGCCAAGTACTTGTGTCGATTCCCGACTAAGTTTTCTCGCCATAGTACCCTGCGATTCTGAAACCAGCATTGATCCATGTTGAACTTTGTGCCTTCTTTGCTTGCATGCTTCACCCTCTCTTGGATTTTTTCACCACTTTGCACCGACACTCTATTTTCTGCACCGATCGACACCAAAGACATTTGCTGCAACTTATTGTCATCTTCTTCCCAAGACGACCTGCTTTCAGTCTGAAACAACTGATTATTTACATCAGCAACAACATGAAAAGGATTATGTACAAAATATTTTTTCTTAATCATCAACAAAGTCAAATTTTGACTTGCATTGACAAGCCTTTTCAACTGCCCTGCATTCACTAAAGAAGATTCTAGCTTCTTCCGATGTGATCTCACAATAAACTCTTTGCCATCCTTGAATAAATGATACTTGTTCTCATGGCGATGGAAGAACGCTTTTCTGTCATATAAGTACGGACTACCCAACACCACACATGTAATGTCAAGTAGTACCACATCTAATTCAACCATGTCAACATAATGAGCTTTTATGGCGAAGCACAACATGCACTTCCTTGAAACTTGTAAATTAGCATCCTTGCAAATCCAACCAAGTGGATATGGCTTTGGATGTGGAATGGTCTCAAGTTTCAGCTTCTTGACTAAGTCTTCTGAGATGAGTTTTGCTTGAGACCCACTGTCAAATAGTGTGTCTATCTTTGTGTGTTTGGAAATGATCCCCACATGAAACAGCTCTATCCTCCTCTCTTCATTTGGAGCTTCTATGTGATATTTTAAAGTGCTAGAACTGGGATTTTTTTCTTTTACAATCTCTTTCCCCTTTATGTTCTTTAGTGCCAAAGCTATGCTTTTAGTTTCATCTCTTGATTCAGACCCTAAGTCTTGTTCAACTATTGCAACCGTCTTGCCTTTTTCTTTGGCCTTATCTTTGGTTTTGAATTTTTTTGGTTTCAACTCCGGATGAAGTTTCCAGCAATGGTCTTAATCATGGCTTGTTTCGGAATAGTTTTTAGAAAAGAATTTTCCCTTCTCTTTCCTAGAGTTTGCGTTTATTTTTCTCCCTTTGCCTTTAAATTCACTATCCTCATTCCCATCAAAATATTGTTTACCTCTAGCCTCTATATGTGTGGCTTGAACACAAACCTCATCTAGAATAGTAGGATTGAACATAAGGATAGTATGTATAAGATAGTTGTGTAAACCACCTACATATTTCAGCAAAGTCTCCTGGCTATGAAAATCAATTCCTAACAAAAGAGCCCTTCTTCTAAACTCTTGAGTGTAATCTTGTACATTTTGTCCCTTAAGTTGTCTAAAACTTTTCCAATTCATGATAGCCTTTTTTAAATGAGCTAATAGATAAAATTGTTGCTTAATTGCATAAATAAATTCAACCCATGATAAAGTGATCTTACCGTGTTTTTTAATTTCATCCTTGGTCTTGGCTTCCCACCATACCAATGTTTCTCTCTCCATTCTCAAAGAGGCTAACTGAATCTTGGAGTCGTCATCATGAAGGTTCTATATCCTCAAGTAAACTTCCAACTGTCTTATCCAATTGTCAAGTTTCTCTGCATTGACGTCACCATTAAACATATGCAACTCCAATTAAACATCAAGCTTTAAAAATGGACTTTTACCATTGGTTTTAGACTTGTGAGATTGATTCACCGAAGTAGAGGATGACGATGTAGAGGAAGAGGATGAAGATGGGGATGGTGGATCACCATTTCCTCTGTGTCATTTCTTTGACTTGTCATCACTTTTCTTTCCTCCTGAAGAACCCTCTCCTTCTTTCTGATGTTTAGACCCTTCTCCTACAAGCCTTTCATTCCTTTCTTGGTAGAGTATCCTCACCATCTCCGTCATGTCTAGGAAAGCCTTTTGGAACACCCGTTCTTCTTCTTTGGGATAAATGTCTTCAATAACTTCTCCTTCTCTTGAAGACATGCTTAAGACTTCTTCTGTGGCTTTTGGAGGTGAATTAGAAGGTGGAGTTAATGGCTCTCTGGCCCTCCTTCATTGAGGATTATTTTGAGCTCTAACCAATTGTCTTTCCCCTCTCTTGAGCTTAAGCCTAGTAAGCATCAAAACTTGCAAACAGTCAACTATATCTTTGCACAAGAACAAATGTAGAGTAAAACTCTAGCTCTGATACCAATTGATCTGAAAATGGAACTATTTGTAATGCTATGCAAAGTATCCATTTCCATATAATTTAGTGTGCAAAGTGTTCTCCATGACATGCAGGTTAAACAAAGTAGTTTTGGTAATGTTTCTAAGTTTTATGTGTGAGGATTTGTTATTTAAATTTACTGTTTAACATATCACAGCAGAAATACACAGCAAGTAAAATTCACCATAACATAACACAACAAATTGTTGAGGCAGTTCACCCCTCCTGGGCTACATCTGCCGGTCCAAGGCTCCCCAATGGTATGTCCCTGCTTCATTAATTTTCTCAAAATGGTTACATAGTGAAAAATATGCCTAAAAAGGAAAAACCAACTGTAAATTTGACTTCATAAGATATAAAATAGCTAAAAATAGCTTTTGTTTCACCTTAAATAGTGAAATACAACCCAAAACAGTGCCTCCTCCTTGATGGCCATGATGGCTCCTTCCTCTTCCCTGAAGCATAAGCTATTGTAGAACACCTCTTTTCACTCTGAAACCTATTCCAAACTCTCTAGAATGCTCAAGAGACCCAAAATTAACTAAAATTTCATCTTGTTTGGTCGAAAAATGAGAAATTTATGACCAAAACAAATTTTTTCCCAGTGGCACTAAAAAACCTCCTCCAAAACTAGAGGAACTCCAACTAACTCCTTCAAAATAGTCGGACAGGAAAAATTGGAGGAACCGCACTCCAAATTAGGCGGTAGCAATAAATTTAACTATTTTTCTTTGGGCGCATTCACATGTGCATTTTTCGGACAGTTAACTCACTGGCACATAAGGATGAGCCTTGCCCATGGTCACGGGTCGGAGGTCCTATGTAGAGGAGCTAACCCAAAGGGGCTTAACCCTTTTATTCCACCGGTGCAGAGGCTTTAAGCCCTCGGTTCATAGCACCGGTCACAAAGCTTTCGTGGCTTAGCCTTGAGGGCTAACCTTCAACTCTCTGCTCATTCAATATGCCAACGACCCGACTATTTGTTTAACCACCGCCCGACTCGCCCAGCGTTCAATTCATTTTCCCGTAGCGTGTTGGTCGGGTCGACCCTGCCCGTGTAGTTGGGTCAGGGTTTGAAACCCGTACTCTCCACAATTTTACATAGACTTTTCCACCAATGGCCTAGGGCTACGTGGCAGCCTCCGGGCAGGCCACGTGGCACCCACTGATAGGCCCACAATATAATAAAAATTTAACTTTGCCATAATAATTTTTTTGTAAAAATTGACAAAATCAATTAGTTAAAAAGTCTTGTTTTGGAAGTCACTGGACGATTTCAAACCTCAGTGACTTTCACATACGACCTCGGTTTTGAGAACCGTTCACGGCGCTATAATCGCAGTGATGAGACCTTTCCGGTTGTTCAGATTGCAACCATTTCTGAACATTTCCATTTTTGAGAAATTTTTAAACTTGGACATGATCAACTGATCAATCTTGAACATGTTTCTTCTCATACAAAGGAATGCCCAATTTGCATATTTTTATCATCTTGTCCAGTTTGCTTATGGAGATCTAAGGGATTGTTAACACCATTGATGACCTTTGTACTAGAGAGAGCCTTGAAAGGAACAAACCCCAAGAAGAAAGAGCTTAGAGCCATCTCACCATAGCAAGGTATTGTATCTATCATTCTACTTTCTTTTTATAATAGTCTCTACTTTCTTACCCCACTTTACTTGTGTTAGTTTATTGCAACTTTTGTTGAATAAGTATATCTACAAGGGTTTCTACATTGTTTCATGAGTCAGTTCTAAGGTTTGCTATTATAGAATAATGAAGATGAATTTTATCTCACATTTCTTTGATCCCTCAAGGAGCACAATTTACAAGTGTTTTTTTTCCTTGTCTCTCTTCAATTCTTAGTTAGTTTACTTTCTCACTTAAGTTACTAGTATAAAAATATTGTTTCTTTATGTTGTTGAGAACTTCTAGAGACTTGTGTATTTTGATTTAAGAGTCCTTCAATATCAACATTTTGAGTGAACACTTCACCCATCTTCAAGAAAGAGAAGCTTAACATAAGATAGGAAGAGTGCAGATCAGGAGAATATACAAAAGTATGGAGAATAAATTCTAGCCATTGGAGAAGGTCAATGAAAAATATTCAAAATTAAAAATATTAATTATTTATTAGTGGTTAGGGTATTAAGGTAATGGAGTTAAGAATTGATCTATTTAAATAATTAAATAAATGATTAAATAGAAAATAATAAGTGATCTAGGAAGTAAAATAATTAAAATAAATTAATAAATAATAAATAATTTATAAATAGATTAAGGATGGACATATTAGGATTGATTATAAATATAAAAATGATTTATTTAAATTAATTAAATAAATGATAATAAAATAACTACATGTTGGGGAGGGGATGGGGAGAGAAATGGGGTTTAAGATTAAAAGTAAAATGGAATTAAAGTAAATAATTTATTAGATAGGATAAGGATATTGGGATTTCTATAGTGAGAGGATTATTAGGATTGAATTTAAATTAAATTAAGATTTAGAGGACGAGGTTATTGATAGATAGAAGGGGGGTGGAATTTTTGGATAAGAAGGTAAATATAAATGGATAAAAAAGATGCATGAAATTGAATTAAGGAGGAGGGATTAAAATGATCTAAATTGGAGAAGGGTGGATGAGAAAGACTAGGAAGGGTTAGAATTGGGAATGGAGGGATGGCTTTTAGATGATAGGAAGATGCATTGTTCCTTGTTTTCCATCTTTAAAAAAACAATTTTTGATGGGATAAGTAATACCCATTCATTATACAAAAAATCTTGTGAAAAAAGCTTAATATATGAAACTTTCTACATACCCGTATGGGCTCTGATACCAAGATGAAATCTCAAATACACACTATACTCCATTAATCAAATAAAGTTACATATATACATGAGGTATTGTCTCAAGATATGGAAGCTTTCTTGGATGCACAATAAGTTGGTTGAGAGAATATCTCAACCACACACCAAACAAATAAACTAGTTTTAGCTAACCTATGGAATAGCAACAAACTCTATACATAGAGAGAATCACAACTGAAGACAAGTAGGAATTACACATTCCAACAGGGTTCATATTCATGATCTGGGTCTTGATGACATCCACTAGATTCGAAGCCACGACTGCCACAAACCCTGCACTAAAGTTGGCTGTCACATGCGTGCTCAGGCCATCCTTCGTAATGTCATGGAAGATGATGCTTTCCTTGATATGATCGTAGGAAGCCAGCTGTGAGGCCGTCACGATCATGGCCCTCTGGACTGTTAAGGATGACCCTGTCCACAGTGAAGTGACACCTTCTTGTCGAACCATGCGACCGATGGCATCGGCAACGCTCGTGAATTTGCGCCTCTGGGAAACCGGGAGGCGCCCATCGGCTTGCATTCTCACCATCACCACATCAGCGGGGTTACCCACAGTGGCGTCGATGCCTCTAGCAATGAAACCCGCGGTGATCTTCTTAACAAGTGGTAGGTTCCCTGATTTCAAACTCGGCTCTCGCCACTTCTCCTTCAGAATCTCGTATAAACCCATGCAAGTGGTGGAGTACAGTACCTGTTGGAGCATGGTTGCAGACACACCAGAAAAGAGCGTAGACACCCCTTCCATCTGAACCACGCACATTCCTAGAGATATTGGCCCCACCCTATTCCCATGGGCTAATTTCGCCACTGGGTAACCAACGCCCACATTAGCAAAGGCGAATGCGGGGCAAACATTTTTCTCGCCTTGTAGCTGCATGCGCACCTTTATGATATCTAGAGGGCGTGTACTACATCCTGCCACAACCGAGGAAATCCCTCCTTCAACAAACCCCTTTACGCCCATTTTCCTGGAACAAGAACCACTTCCAACACCCAACAAAAGGAACCCCACTTATGCACTCCTAGTCTCTCTCACTCAATGGAATCACAGCTTCTTGGTCCTATTACAAAATTGACTAAATCCTCCCCTCCTTTATATAAAGTAAGTAAATAGGGGAATAAAAAATAGATCACATAGACCAATTAGAACTGGGGTTCATCTCAGTGGAGGCCAGTATATGGTAGTTCCCTGTGAGACACATACAACTCAAGTGCCCAATATAACCTACGGACATTCTCTCTGCTCTTTATTTATGTGTGTAACAGAAACCCAACATAGGTTAAATAATGGTTACGTTACTTGTTCGCCATTAATGTGAAACCACTGGACCAATTGACTCCTGCTGGGAATCTGATGCTTCCTCTAAGCGCGGCTAACGAAATGTCGAGGATGTTGTTGATGCACCCTGCAAATTTGAAAATTGAAACCCTATACCTATTCAACTGCCCAACCTAACCCAACCCAACCCAAGAACAAATCCTCGTAGCTCCAACACACGGTAAAATTTATAAGATGGATTCTACGAATATTCTATTTCAAGTTGTACAACTTTTCTATTCCAAGTTGTACGTGACAATAATTGATTCCTTGGCTATGGAAAGGAATCAGTGCTTAAGACATTTTTTTTAAATGCGTCACATAAGTAATTATATCAGGTGGTCTTCATTCAATCCCTTTGGAAACTAATTCTTTAAAACCCTTAATAATTAGGTATAATGAAAGACTCTACAATGCCATTAACTGCTGATATCTGAATGGGAAAGAAGAACTGTAGAATAAACTCAAAATGATATGTTGTAACACAGAATCTATCACTTTAAATTTCAAAATGAATTTATGGAGAGAGAGGAAACTCAAAATAATATGTTGTAAACATAGAATCTATTAGTTTTAATTTCCATAAAGAATTTGTGAAGGGAGAGGAGTTGGAGTGAAGGAGCGCAAATTAAGGTTATTTAACTCTTACTCACAGATGTAATTAAGAGACCAAAAACTACTTTACTTCACTTCATTCCAGGAAGAAGGAACACAAAATGGCACACGAAAAATGAATCACCATCAACAGTTGCAGGAAACTTGATGCTTCTTTAATTAATTCCTCAGAAAAGTAAGTACCAAAGTTTTTTTCTTCCAGAGGTCCAAAACTCAAAACCCCTTTTCTTTCTTTCTATCTTGCTTAGATACATTAAAAATAGTTTGTAACTGTTAGAACTTCTTGAAACTACTTTGACTACCTAAACTGTTAAAACTACTTATTACATTGCAATTGAGGACATCACTATAGCTTCGATCTTAACAAACAAAGAAAACAAATTAAAACTTTAAATATTATTATTTTTGTTGAATCTAATTTGTTGTTGATGCGTCTCCCTGAAGTGTTGATGTGTCTCCCTAACAGATCGTACATCCTTGCCCTGCATTTCTTCTAGAGTTCAATATTTGTCTTTTCTGCTTGTTGTCGTGTCTTTTCTGTTTCTGATGTGGTATTTGAATAGTTCTGCAATAACGCATCTTTTCCCGACTTGACCCAACTGTTGCCTTTCCAACAGTGCCACCATGTGCTCCCTTCGCCCTACTCTGCCTATGCCTCTATGTTTCAAATAATGTTATCATGTCTCCTTCTGCCTGACTCTGCCTCTTGTGCTTGTGCATGTAGCATTTCGTCTTCTCTTCTCCTTTGCTTTGCGTTGGGTCACTTACCCGAGTCCACTGCCTGCGTTCACGTTTCTTCCTAAAACAACGCAACTGCACATAATCCTAGACTTTAAATAAATTCAAATTTTCATTTGAAAACTATCACATCCATCCCTTTATCGCATTTCGCATTTCAGCATTTATAACATATTCCGGAGCGCCATTCCTCCTAAGCTTGCGATGTGCGATAAAGGTAGGGATGATGTGGCAAGTGGAGGTGGGGCCGATCGCAAATCACAATTGGCGATATGAAACCTTACCACATTTGGAATTTCGGCATTTATAACATATTCCTGAGCACCATTATTTCTGAGCTTACGATGTGCGATAAAGGTAGGGATAATGTGGCAAGTTGAGGTGGGGCCGATCGCAAAATCACAATCGACGATATGAAACCTTATCGCATTTCACATTTCGGAATTTATAACATATTCCTAAGTGAAATAAATGCAATGGCTTGGGTTTAAAAGAAACTACTCCTCCTCAAACCTTTGAATCAGTGTCCGCTCCTCTCAACCAGTGAATATTTACATTTCCACATTATTTACATGAATTACAATTCATAGGTATATTTACAAGAGGGATAGTAAAAGGGTTTTCATGAGAGCTTGTCATTATTAGACTTTTATCTTGCATGTATTAAGTAGGCCTAACCTAAAAGTACATTCTTATATGATTAAATACAAAAATGTTTATATTAGCCTATTTCCAATATTGTTAGCTCTCATATTGGGATATTGCGATTGATGTCCCTTTTGATAGGCTAAGACTTATCACAATGTGCTTCCAAGTTGATTTGGTCAATATTTATCACCTGTGAGGAGACTGAGCCATGCATATCTTAGGAATTCTCTATAATGTGGGCATATTCTCCATGTAAATACCCTAGAAGGACCGAGAAGACTATATAAAGACCTTCTTTAAATGGGATTGATGGATTTTAGATTGGTTTTGAGAGCTTTTGATTAATCTTGAAAATGTTCTCATACAAGGAATGCCCAAATTGCATATTTTTATTAGCTTGTCCAATTTTCTTATGGAGATCTAAGGGATTGTTAACACCATTGATGACCTTCGTACTAGAGAGAGCCTTGAGAGGAACAAACCCCAAGAAGAAAGAGGTTAGAGCCATCTCACCATAGCAAGGTATTGTATCTATCATTCTACTTTCTTTTTACAATAGTCTCTACTTTCTTACCCCACTTTACTTGTGTTAGTTTATTGTAACTTTTCTTGAATAAGTAGATCTACAAGGGTTTCTACATTGTTTCATGAGTTAGTTCTAAGGTTTGCTATAACATAATAATGTAGATGTTTTTTTCTCACATTTGTTTGATCCATCAAGGAGCACAATTTACAAGTGTTTTTCTTTCCTTGTCTCCCTTCAATTCTTAGTTATTTTACTTTCTCACTTAAGTAACTAGTATAAAAACAGTGTTTCTTGTTTTCCATCATTAACAAACCAATTTTTGATGGGATAAGTAATACCCATTCATTATACAAAAAACTCTTGTGAAAAAGGCTTAATACATGAAACTTGCTACATATCTTCAATAAAGTTGAATTTGTCATTTTCATTTAATATTTATGTCTCAATTGTGTATTCATTTTAAATGATTTGACAGTTGTAAATGTTTTCAACTTTTTATTTTGATTTTTTTAAATAACTTCAATATTCAAAATAGGCATAGTGTAAAAGAAATAGCATTTTCACTACATTTTTTCTGGTTAATTTTAATTAAAATCAGAATTTTTAAAAACTTGAGTTTGAATTGTTTAATCTGCATAATTCGAGTGCCACGCAGTTTTTCAAGGTGCCAAATACATTTAATCAACAATTTAAATTAATTTTATAGATATGTTATAACTTTTGATGATTTGTACATTTGAGGATCATGGTTAAAGTTGACAAATTTAAAGAAAATTTTGTATTTCTCTACATTCATTTATATTAATAGGTTGTTGATAATGTCATTGGATGCTTTGTATAAGGGATGGAACATGTTCCACTTTGGTAAGTGGTGTTTTTATTTAATTTTTTTACAAAATAATGGAACTCGTTTTAGTTTAAGAATTGATGTTATCATTAGAATATTTTATTGATGTTATAGATTAGAATTAGTTTAGAATCAGTTCGGTTAGTTGAGAGTTAGTTCTATTAGTTTAACTGTTTTTAACTGAATTCTATGCATATATAAATCTCATAATAAAACCTTCAGAGCGTGCACTTTCAGCAAATCGTATTCTTCTCTTTTTTGTTTAACTCTGTCATGGTATCCGAACAAGTCGTAGAGTGAGGAGCGAGGGAGAAGGAGCAACCTGTCAAAGCCGGCTGCAGAGTGAAGAACCTCCATTCCAGTTGCTTCCTTTTGTTGCTGGTTAAACAATTCGCTCAGCGGAACTGCCATTTCGGAGTCGGAGTCCTCTCTTTAAGGAGCAAAAGCCACATGTTCCTGATTGTTGTTGAGGTGAACCCGTCGTTGCGTGTATGAAGAGGATGTGTAGAACCCGCCGGAAAGAAAGGTCTATTTGTTATTACAACGTTGAAGTGAACCTGTCGTTGCGTGTGAAAAGTGGATGTGCAGAACCGACGGAGAGAAGGGTCCTGCATACTTTCCTATTTTTTTTTATTTTCTTGATCTTCAGGGCAACTTATATATCCGCACAGCAAGATTAAGCGTGGGAATATTGGAAACCAATCCAATTTTTCCACTACTGCGCAGGAATGGTAAAATTACAAACTCTCAAAACACAATTTGAAACACTTGAAATGACTGAATCAGAAATAGTTGATCAATTCATAAATAAATTTATGGGTGTTGTTAATCAACTTCGAATTAATGGTGAAGAACTTGAAGACCAAAGGATTGTGGAAAAAATTCTTAGATTTTTGCCTTAAAAATTTGACATGATAGTTATTGTTTTTGAGTCGAGAGAATTAACAAAATTGTCTATGGAAGAATTCATTGGTTCTTTGTTGGCTCATGAAGCAAGAATTAATTTAGATGTCGGTACTTTAGAGCATGCTTTCAAAATTAAAGGATCTATGGATAGAGGTAGAGGCAGACGTTTTTGTGGCAGGAGAGGAAGAGGTAGAGGACAGTCTCAGTCTGATGATAGATCACAAGTAACTCAAACACATTCAGAGCAGTCTCAAACTGATCATGGTTGTAGGTGGATAGATAAATCAAAAATTCAATGTCACTACTGCAAAAAATATGGCCATTATAAGTCTGAATTGCGAAAATTACAGTATGTTTTAAGTAAAAACAAAGTCAATGTCACAAACACTGAATGCGAAACATCAGATGCTTTATTTCTGGCATGCCAAGTGATTGTACAAGTACCTAATAAAGATGTTTGGTTGGTAGACAACGAATGTAGTAATCATATTACTGGTCATAGTGATTTTTTTTCAAATCTTGATACATCTTTCAATTCCTCTATTGGTTTGGATGGTGATCGCCAAGTTAAAGCTTCAGGAAAGGGTGTTGTTCCTATCTTAACCAAACAAAATCTTGTGAAGAATATCTATGATGTTTATTATGTACCCAATTTCAAGCATAATTTATTGAGTGTTTGTCAGTTAGATGCACATGGTTATGATGTTAGATTTCACAACACTATTTGCACGATTTATGATAAACATAAGTCTCTTGTTGCAAATATTCCTATGACAAAGAACAGACTGTATCAATTACAATTTAAAAGTGAGAAGTTGCATGCACATAATGTTTCTACACCAACTCTGACCTTTAGCATTTGTGATATGGTCATTTACCTATCAAAAGTATGAGTTTGTTGCAAACACAGACTATGGTGAAAGGTTGGTCTGCTTTGTCTGATCATATATCTTCCTATACAAGTTGTATAATGGGTAAACATAAGCGAGATAGTTTTGCTTCAGCCTCTAATAGAGCCAATGAAAAACTAGAGTTAGTGCATACAGATTTGTGTAGTCCAATGCAAGAAAAATCAGTCGCTGACAGTCTATATTTTCTTACTTTTATTGATGGTTTTAGCAGGAAAATTTGGGTGTATTTCATCAAATACAAATCTGAAACTTTTTCCAAGTTTAAGGAGTTCAAAGTCGAGGCTGAAAAACAGAGTGGCAAGTTTAGTAAAGTTTTGAGGTCTGATAAAGGAGGTGAGTATGAATCTAACGAATTCATTGATTTTTGCAAACAACATGGTATTAAAAAATAAACGACAACCAGTTATACTCCACAGCAGAATGGAGTTGCGGAAAGAAAGAATTAGACAATTATGAATATGGCTCGAAGTTTGCTCAAGACACGAAATTTGTCTAAAGATTTATGGGCTGAAGCAGTGGCATGTTCGGTATATATTTTGAATAGATCGCCAACTTCCAGTATTCAAAGTTTTGTACCTGAAGAAGCATGGAGTGGAAAAAAGGTCATTGTTTCACACTTTCGAGTATTTGGTTGTATTGCTTTCGCTCATGTTCCAGAAAAATTAAGAAATAAGCTTGATGATAGGAGTGAAAAGTATATTTTTATAGGATATAATGATCAATCTAAGGCATATAGATTGTTTAATCTTATAACTAAAAATTTTGTCGTAAGTCGAGATGTGAAATTTCTAGAAGACAAGTCTTGGAATGAAATGGAGAACAATACTTGTCCTAATCATTTTATTATGTTAGACGAACATCAAGCACCTACAACAAGCACTCCAAGATTACAGGTTCAAGACAAAACCAGTAGTAGTTCATCAAGCAGTAGCAGTTCATCATCTTTTGAGTCTGATTCTGATAATCCTAAAATGAAAAACTTAAGTGATATTTATGCACAAGACGATGTTGATGATATTGTAAATTTTGCATTTCCTTCATTTCAACCTACTTGTTTTGAAAAGGCTATAAAGGACAAAGAATGGGTAGATGTAATGAATAATGAAATCGATGCTATTGAAAGAAATCAAACTCGGGATTTGGTTAATCTACCTGATGATAAAAATTCTATAGGTGTCAAATGGGTTTTTAAAACAAAGTTAAATGAGAGAGGTGAAGTTGATAAGCACAAAGGAAGATTAGTTTCCAAAAGTTTTTCATAGCAACCTGGCATAGATTATGGTGAAACATTTTCACCTATAGCAAGAATTGATACAGTTCGATTTGTATTAGCTATTGCAGCACAAAACAAGTGGCCTATTTACCAAATGGATGTAAAGTCTGCATTTTTTAATGGTGTTTTGAACGAAAAAGTGTATGTTGATCAGCCACCTGATTTCGAAATCAAAAATCAAGAACATAAGGTGTATAGGTTGAAAAAAGCATTGTATTGCTTGAAGCAAGCTCCAAGAGCTTGGTACAGCCGAATAGACCATTACCTGTTGAATAATGGTTTCAGAGGAAATGACCATGAGCCCACTTTGTATATGAAGAATGATCATCAATGTAATATTTTGATAGTGTGTCTTTATGTTGATGACATAATTTTTACAGATAACATGCAGTTAGATGAATTTAAAGCTGCAATGAAAAATGAATTTGAAATGAAAGATCTTGGATTAATGAGATACTTCTTAGGTATCAAAGCGAAACAAACACACGATGGTATGTTTATAAGTCAACATAAGTATGCTACTAATATTTTTAAAAAGTTTAAGACGGACATGTGTAAACTGGTGGATACTCCTATTGAAGTTGGTACAAAGTTAAGTAAAGATGATATAGGTACTATTGTTAATGCGACTTTGTATAAACAACTTGCTGGTAGTATTATGTATCTCACTGCTACTAGACCTGATATAGCATTTGCAGCGAGTTATATTTTCATATTTATGGAATCTCCTAAAGACTATCATTGGAAAGCTGGAAAAAGGGTGTTAAGATACATTGTAGGTACATCTACATATGATTTATCGTATGCAACCTCTACAGACAGTGAGCTTGTTGGTTATACAAATAGTGATTATAAAGGATGTATTGATGATCGAAAAAGCACTTTTGGCTAAGCTTTTCTATTTTGCAGAAACTTGATCTCGTGGTTATCCAAAAAGCAGCCCATAGTTGCGCTATCTTCAACAGAGGCCAAGTAAATTGCAGCAAATTCAGCATCATGTCAAGCAGTGTGGCTAAAGAGACTTCTCTCTGACTTCGGATATACAGAAAATGAACCTATTTCAATCCTTTGTGACAACACTTCCGCTATTTCCTTGTCGAAGAACAATGTCTTTCATCAAAAGATCAAACATATCACACTCGTTTTCACTTCATTCATGAACTCGTCAAGAATAGTGATATTGTTCTCAAATTTTGTAATTCCAAGAATCCTATTCTTCTCTCTTTTGTTTAACTCCAGTTAAACATCAATTATTTTATTATTTTGTGAGATTTATTTCTTTTGTAATTTGAATTAAATTTTGAGTTTATCATATAAAGTTTTTAATGATGTAAGATAAATTATTTTACCATTTTCTACTGATTTATGTTTTAAATTTGTATTCAATTTTTAATTTTTTCATATAGAGTTTATAAACTTTGATCATTTTACCATTGAATGTTGCAGCATTGAATGTTAAGTCAACACTAACATACATCATCAAATCCTATTATGCATATCCATCACAGGTATCATTTGTTAAATAAGATGGATATTGGTTACCATGGTTCAATTTGAAATTCACCCAATTCTGAGTAGGAAAGTATACTTGATCACCATGGTTCAATTTAAATTTCACCAAATTCTGAGTAGGAAAGTATACTTGGTCATTCACCTCATTTTGAGTAGGAAAGTATACTTCGTCATTTACCTCATTCTGAAAAAGAAAGTATAATTTGTCATTCACTACAGGCAAACAGATGGCCACAATGGAAGCATAGAATTATATAATTAATAAATAAATGGTAGATGATAAGATCTAAAAATGAAGGTCCTTGAAAATCCTCCTAACTTGCTCAAGAGTAACGAAAAGAACGACAGTAAAGGGACCTTGTCTGGTGACAGTGGGAATAAATCCCTTGTAAAGAGCCATAGGACCTTCCGCCTTTATGGTCTTCATAGCACAGTCCAGCGCTCCAGAATAAGGTGCCGGCTGTCCTGCTTTAGGGTTCATATTCATGATCCGGGTCTTGATGACATCCACGGGATTCGAAGCCACGGCAGCCACAAACCCCGCACTAAAGCTGGCTGTCACATGCGTGCCCAGGCCGTCCTTCATAATGTCATGGGAGATGATGGTCTCCTTGATCTGATCATAGGAAGCCAGCTGCGAGGCCGTCACGATCATGGCCCTCTGGACTGTTAAGGATGACCCTGTCCACAGTGAAGTGACACCCTCCTGTCGAACCATGCGACCGATGGCGTCGGCAACGCTCGTGTAGTTGCGCCTCTGGTCAACCGGGAGGCGCCCATCGGCTTGCATTCTCACCATCGCCACATCAGCGGGGTTACCCACAGCGGCGCCGATGCCTCCAGCAATGAAACCCGCGGCGATCTTCTTGACAAGTGGTAGGTTCCCCGGTTTCGAACCCGGCTCTCGCCACTTCTCCTTCATAATCTCGTATAAACCCATGCGAGTGGTGGAGTATAGTACCTGTCGGAGCATGGTTGCAGACACACCGGAAAAGAGCGCAGACACCCCCTCCGTCTGAACCACGCGGATTCCCAGAGAGATTGGCCCCACCCTATTCCGGTGGCCTAATTCCGCCACAGGGTAACCGGCGCCCACATTAGCAAAGGCGAATGAGGGGCGAACAGTTTGCTCGCCTTGTAGCTGCATGCGCACCTTTATCAGATCCAGAGGGTGCGTACTACATCCTGCCACAACTGAGGCAATCCCTCCTTCCACAAACCCCTTTACGCCCATTTTTCTGGAACAAGAACCACTTCAATTCAACACCCAACAAAAGGAACCCCACTTCCGCACTCCTAGTCTCTCTCGCTCAGCGGAATCACAGCTTCTTGGTCCTATTACAGAACTGACTAATTCCTCCTCTCCTTTATATAAAGTAAGCAAATAGGGGAATGAAAAATGGATCACAGAGACCAATTAGAACTGGGGTTCATCTCACTGGAGGCCAGAATATGGCAGTTTAAGCCGAAGGCACTTAAGCAAGGATGCGGATTCGGATGTTGGTCCTTGTGAGACATATGCAACTCAAGTGCCCAATATAACGGAGGAACCTACGGACATCCTCTCTGCTCTTTATTTCTGTGTGTAACGGCAACCCAACATAGGTTATATATAAGAATTCCTAAATGGTTACGCGTTCGCAATTAATGTGAAACAAATTTTGTCCTGCTGGGCATCTGCTCCTTCCTCTAAGCGCGGCTAACGAAATGTCGAGGATGTTGTTGACGCGGCGCGCAAATTGGAAAAGCGAAACGTTATACATGTTCAACTGCCCAACCTAATCTAACCCAACCCAGAAACAAACCCCCGTAGCCCCAACCCACGGTAAGAGGTATAATCTGGATTCTACGACTATTCCCACAGCTTTACTATTTCAAGTTGTACAGCTTTACTATTCCAAGTTGTACAGGAAAACAATTTAATATAGACTCGGCACTTTCAAAATTTTATGAGTATTTACTGGTTAAATTTATAATTTCAATAAATTGCTACTAAATTCTAAACAAAATAAATCAAAAAATAAACTAAAAACGTTTAAAAAATCTCAGCGCGTTCCACTGGTTGTTAACAAATGCAAGCGTGCCCTTTTATTTATGAAAATGACATCACGCGTGAAGACACTGAAGACAATAAAGGAGTCCAGAGAGGTGAAGAGAAGACCACAACCACGTCCATGGGGGGAGTTAAATGACAAAATCAAAATGAAGTGTTGATTAGCAAGTTGAAGTCAAAGATCACACATCTAGAGTTATGTGTTGTCACTCAAAGGTTAACCGTTAAAGCTTTTCTCATAAGTTTGAAGTACCGACTTGAGAAATAATGAGTTGTTTATAGAGATAGAGTAATGGTTTGGACTGTTACAAGTGGTATTAAAAATTTCAGGACCCCTTAAAAGAGGTTTGCTGTTATACTAAAATGTGTAGGTTTAAGATTTTTAATGTGAGAATTACTGATTTTTAGGATGAGAATTACAGATATTATAGTAAGGTGATCACTCTAGCACGCTTTCTCAAACGCAGCTATGGGAAATCAACACCCACCTCAAACAAACTTCGGGGGAATCAAACTTGGGTCCATCCACCTCAAATACACCTGGGAGGAATCAAATCTGGGTCCAAACTCACATACCAAAAAAAATTGTCATTACATGAAAATTCTCAAATATTAATAAACTTCCAAACTGATAACTAAAATTCCTAAAATAAGAATTACAAATTTCATAAAATTACAATCCAACACCTAAATTTACAAAAATTCCTAGAAGCAAAAAACACAAGTTAATTAGACTACCGCTGAAGAATAATGCAGTGTTCAAAGCGTGACGGCATCAAACAATTCCTCCACAAGTCAATATCATTTTTTGCACGTGTAATAACGGGAATGATCCATGAATGCATCATTGCTTGGAAGTACTTCGTGGGTTGTGGAATATAATGGCAACCACCAATCTCATACTTTAACTACAGATTATAATGCTTTGGATCATATTCGAACCTCGAACAAAGTTAATACAAAATGAAAAGAAAAGTAAATCCTTGGGCTCCTTTTTACTTTCTTTAATCAATAAAAAAAGAAATTAAGCAGTATGTTCTTTTACGGTATGTCTTTTTTGTTTATAGATATGTTGTTTATTTTGGAAGAATATTTTTGGAAGAATAATTTAAAACAAAATTATGAATTAATTTTTTTTTTGTTTTTTTAATATTAACTAGATGAGATATAACATGAAATAAGTATTTTATATTTATTATGAATTGATGTTTATCAACATTTATTGGCCATTTAATTTATATCATTACAGTATTACTATTTTAAATAGAATATGAAAGCAAATATATAGAAAGTTAATCTATCAAATAAGTCAATGCAAATGTTATACCATGTGTTCATCTTCAAGAACTTAACTATTTGGGAAACAAATTACTCTATGTATACGAATCACGCTCCATGGAAAGAAATGCTTACTTATGTAGCATTTGGGAAATTGAATTGATCTCCTTGTGATTCTGAGAAGTGGTCTTAGGTGCACATTCTCTATCTATTTTTACCAGGAAAAAATAATGGTCGAACTATACTCGATATGGCGGGTTTTTGAGAGTAGGATTTTTTGTGAGTTTCAATGAGGTGCAAATGACGTTTTCAAGTGTGTTTATTCGCGGTTTCCATGGCCATGATGCGCTAGAAAGAGGTGCAAATTTATATCATTGTAAAAGTCTCAATGAGGCGAACACAACAATGTCATCCATTTCACATTTTGAAGAAGTTGCAAAAGGCTTAAAGTTTTAGACCCCACTTCTATGACAAGACTATGATAGTTGGGTCAATATCATAACTACCGCCTTTTGACCTTAGTGAGGACTAGGTTTAGTAGGGAGTATGTTACAAATAGATACAAGTTGAACATGGATTTGGAAAAGCCCTCGCGAGATGTTCCAACTATCCAAAATTATAAAAAATAATCGGTCCTCCTCATCCATATGCTCCTTGTCCTCGACATAGCTCTCCAGGTCCTCTTCCCATCATGCCTTGACCTCTACCTTGTTGATTGCATGACCCAAGTTTATTATAATTTTGTGTCATCTCGTCCTATCCCCCTTACACCCTGTACAAATCCATAGTGTGATCCCTAATCAACTCCAAAGCATGACAACTATACATATCATGTCTTATAGACTTACAAAAATCACAAAAGAGAGTCCTTGCAAAAGTGTCATACTTCTACATCATGGGGCAGCTTGGGGGTGAATGTCCCCACACACTACAAATTTCACACCGCAACCCTCTTCTTTGTGCAAATGGGTTGGTTTCACCAATTTCCATGCAATCTATCACCACAGTACATTCATTTCTATGTTGCCCCTCCTTCCTACAGATTATGCACTAGACCTCCTCACGCTTTTCTTTCTCTTTGGCTAAATCTTGCATTTAGACTGTAAGTGCAACCAATCATGATTGAACCTGAGCCATGCCAAAAATATCTCCACTTCTTGTTGGTGATGCTTCCAATTTTAATGCAATCTCCAAGGTTTTTGACTAGGATGAAATATTTTGCTAGGTCAATGAAACTCGAATATGGGGAAGCGATTTGGAAATAAACCACTACTTTTTCTACTCATTGAAGATCTTGAATGCCAATCTACCTAGTAATACTTTAAATATTTGGTCATAATCCCAAGCATACTCGTTTTGTCCCTACTTGATCTCCTACAACTCTGTGATGCACTATGATGCAGACTTCGGCTTGTAGAACTCTTTCAACAGTTCCTTCTTGATTTCTGCTAGAGTCCTCTATTGTCCTTTTGCAACAATACTCTTGTACTTCATATACCATGTTAGTGCCTAATATTTGAAAGTGGTTTCTGGTTGTGCAATCTTGGTAGCATAATCCTGGACTTGATTTACATTCCATACTACCTCACACACAAATAGGTTTTGGTCGGGATCTTTAATCCCGAAACCATAAATACAAGCATCTTAGAAGTATCTTCCTTTTTCTTTTGTATACTAGTTCCAGATAAATGATATATAGGTATATTCACTATCGGTGGTGGCGCACTCTATGTAATGTGCTCCAATGGATAATTATATAATCCATTTCCTTTCAACTGACTAGACTCACCCCTACTGCTAGTATGATTACGTTCACTTTCCTTCCTAAATAAACTGTTCAAAATGTTGCTTCGAGAACTTACCTCTCAAAATTGATGCATGCAGGGTCATGGGTTCGACATAGAGTGTATTCTAAGCAAGGTTACAGGGATGCACACTTTCTACTGCTCTCAGGCTCTGTTGTGAAGGTCCTCCATCCTCTCCTTCTCTACCTGGTATGCCAATGTGCACTCTCTCAAGGATTTTATGGTCTCTGCTACTCTTTCTTCTCTTATGGCCTCTCGTCATCTCCCTCACTAGACTTCGACCAATTACAGGTACCGACATAGATCTCTCTTCTCTCTCACTTATTCCTTGAATCCTTCTTCCACTATGCAAGACTCTCAAAATCTTTCATGCTTTCCTACCATGCATTATCTCCCTTGGATTCTTTGGCATACCTTCTAACAATTTGTTTAGAGTTCTTAACAACTCATTTGTTCTATTCATCCTTCTACTTCTGCATCTCGACCCTGTTCCCTAAGATTATTCCCTGGTCATCCCCAACTCGCCCTTTGCACACAAGAGGTTTAGTTGCTCATGCTGTCAAATTCCATCTCCAAAAATCCCTTATCACATAACAACATCTAAGTGACAATGGCAAATGATATGATATATCTCCCATGTAGTGCCTTCAAAACATTTCTTTTGGAAACACTATAAGATACAATGGATTCAATGGAAAATGTTGTAATGCACCCTCTTAATACACTTTCAAATCAATAATATGAAACCTGGGAAACTTTATTATCAACAACCTTCAACTGTTGGACCAACTCAGGAGTCCACTGCTTTGGTCCATAGGTCACCAATTTTTTTTTTCTGATCATTGAACTTTTGTATCCACTCTGCTGACAATTGTGGAAACTCAGCAAAGAAAATTTCATAAAATTCAGTAAAAACATACCATTGTAGCCACTCATCAATGTCAATATGTCGATATTCGATCTCACTAGCAGTGAATTCCTGTCACTTCTCTTCAATCCACTAACGGATCACCTTTTTTGTTGGATTCCACATTCCCTTCAATAATGAACTCCAGTCCCAGCAACAAGACCATTTGTTGGCACTATGTATAATCTGACCTGGGTTAATGCCCGAAGTGTGGCCAACAAAACCCTACTGGATACCGGCCCTTTCAGCGTCAATTGTAAAACAGGCGAAGTCTCACCTGTGGCACCTATAGGGACTACAAGAACCAAGCTTATGTAGCAACGAAAGGAATTGAAATCAAATTTGTGCAAAAATATTACAACGCTTAGCTCATGATTCGTATGTTGAATGAGATGGTAAATTCAAAGAATATACATCGAAGCATTAACAAACATAAATATTTTTTTTTAAAGGGTGCCTTAATTATTCAATATGTTGTAATATACTCAACATCAAGCCATAACCTACTATAATAACACATAACTAACAAAACATGCAAACATCTCATATATCACCAAAAATGGGGACAAATAAAACTTCAATTATCTTCAATTAATATCATAATAGCATTGGATGAAATGTTACATCATCACCATATCAAACTGACTCAACTCGCTAGCATAATTATCACACCGTTACAGTATTACAACAACAAACTAACAAGGAACTAAGAATGAACCAACCTGGAATTATCCAACCAACCAACCTAAATCCCCTCAGCATATGCCTATTTATACATAGTTACATAGTCCTGAGTTGAATTTTATACCATTTGTAGTACCAGGGAATATAACTGTGATCCGGATTTATGCAGGAACGCAACATAATACACATATAACCATAAAAATAAAGATGCAACGTAAATAACACTTCATTTAATTAATATCAAAGAACTGAAATTTGCTTACAGACAGAATGGAAATAAACTAGCTAGGGCGTTGGTAGCTTATCTTTGAGAAGAGATGTGGTGGCTACAGGCCTCTGAACTGTGTTACAATGAGGCTTGAGGGCCTATTTATTATTTACAAATGATGGAAAACCCTAAACATCCAAAAACATAACCCGAGGAGATGAAGCGCCAAAACTATGGGCCCCGTTTCGGTAAATTGGTACATCAACTTCTCAGGGACGTAACTTTGGCATACGATCTTTGTTTGACGCGCACCATACCTTGTTAGAAATATCTATCCAAGGACTACAACTTTTGAGTGAGAAACATCAATCCCTAGAGCCACGTTGCTCTCATTTTTTCCAAAAAACGTCGTTTAGGGCCTCAAAACGGCTCTGGAAGTTCAAGACCTGAAAAACTGCTAAAAATAGTAAACTATGCTATAATTAAGGAAAATGAAAAACTGAAAGATACAATGGTGGGGCCCCAAGTGGAATAGGCAGTGGCCACCAATATCCACCTAGATCATTCCTCCCCCCTTATGCGTTGAGTTCACCTGGACCATTGTGTTGAGTTCCTCCATGAGATGAAGAAACATTTGTTGAACTTGGTCCCTAGTGAACCACTTGCCTTGGTGCAGGAGTTGGCCAGCTTTGACAACCTGATACAGTTGGATCTTCTGCTAGCGAGTGTTCTTGATTTGCATGTCCATGATACAATTTGTGGTGGCATGTTCCATGCAGTCTAGGTTTAACTCTGTTGGCGTGAGTTGTTCTACAATGTCGGAGGTGGGAAGTAGGGCCGAAGGTGGTCCACATTGAATACTCGGTGCAGACCAAGGAATGGTGGAATACTTATTTTGAAGGCATTGTTCCCTAAAACCTTGGTGATGGTGTATGGCCCATATCGGAGCGGGCGAAGCTTATGGTGGGGTCGAGTGAGGCGCGCCTTCTGCAAATGTAGCCACACTTTGTCGCCCACTTGGAAGTTGTGTGGCACCCAATTTTGATCATGTCGTTGCTTGTACTTAGCATTGGATCTATCCAATATGTCATGAACCTATTGGCGGATGTGCTGAATGCACTCGATGAAGTTGTTTGCTTTGTCAGCTTCAGACTAGACATGAGCCGAATCGGCCTGAGTAGCCGCAAATGGCATGGCTACGTCAATGGGACATAGTGGTTGGAATCCCAAGCCCACCTGAAAGGGGATGTGGTCGGTTGAGCTATGGAGAGCCCGGTTATAATTAAGTTGTACATAGGGGAGGCTCTCATCCCATGTGTGTGGATGCTTTGAATTGTACATGCGAAGAATGTGTACAATCATCATGTTGATGACCTTTTTCTCGCCATAATTTTGGGGATGGAAATCTATGGACTTGGTGAGCTTGGTGTCCAGCATTGACTAGAGGTTGGACCAAAATGTGTTGAGGAACCTATTGTCCTGATCTAAGATGATAAACTATGGGATCCCAAAGTGCACTAGCACTCATTCAAAGAAGAGTTTAGCAGTGGTTTATGCTGTGATATTCTTCTTGCAGGCCGCCATAATGGCCATCTTAGAGAATCTGTCGACGACCACGAAAACATAGTCTTTTCCATGCTTAGTAGAAGGAAGGCCTGACATGTAATCCATGGAGATGGATTCCCAAGGTCGACTAGGGGTAGGTAGTGGAGTATAGAGGCCTTTCTTCTTGATGGTCGGTTTGGCAATGGCGTAAGCAGTGCAGAATCTGATTTACTTCCCGACATCCTGTCGAAGGTTCAGCCAATATAAATACTTCTGCAGTATTGCCACTTTTTTCTCTACCCCTAAATACCCAATGACTTGACTGTAGTGTGCTTCCCAAATCATCTTGGCATGCTCACTTGAAGGAACACAAAGGTGTCCTAGGTGACATAGCAGTGCATCTTCGAGGTGAAAATTTGGAACTTGCATATCCTCCAAGAGTGTCTTGTATGTGTGGCCTAATTCTGGATCGCTCTTGTAGAGAAGCAGCCAATCAGAAGTTTCGTGCCCACAAGAGTTGAGAACGACGGTTAGCGCCATGATCGGTGGTCGGATAAGGCAGTCTGCAACATTATTGGTGCTACCCTTATTGTTCTTGATGTTCAAATGAAACTATTGCAGATATGTGGACCACTTCTGATGGAGATTGTTCTGCAACTTCCTTTGTGTCTTTATGAACTGCAGGGGTCAATGGTCTGTGTGGATGATTGTTTCCTTCCCCAAAACGTAATGCTTCCATTGTCGACAAGCCTGCACAATGGAATACATTTATTTTTCATAAGTGGGATAATTGCGGACTGTGTCAGACAATTTCTCACTGTGATATGCCACTAGATTCCCCTGTTGATTAAGGATTGCCCCAATATCATAGTTAGAGGCATCTGTCTCGATCTCAAATGGTTGTTGCAAGTTTGGTAATGTGAGAATTTGTGCAGAACATAGGCGATTTTTCAATTCTACGAACACCTTCTGTTGATATTCCAACCAAAATAATTTGGCTTTTGCTCCTCCCTTGGTGACTTGACTCAAGGGCCAAGTGATATGAGAGTATCCCAACACGAACCTGCGGTAGAAATTAGCAAGACCCAGAAAGCTGCAAATCTCTGTTAGAGTGGTTGGGGTTGGCCAATATTGAATGAATTGGATCTTGGTTGGATCGACATGCACCCCCCTTTCATCACTAATGTATTCCAGATACTAAACCTGGGTCATGCCAAAAGTGCACTTCTCCAAATTGGCATACAACTTGTGTTGCCACAGTGTTTGGAGGACCTGTCGGATGTGGTGGAGGTGCTCTTCAGATTTAGGACAATCTCTTTTATAATGTCCAAGTTTATTATATCCAAAGCATCGTGCTTTGTCCATATTCATTCTTCTATTCTGAGGACTAAATTTTCTGAATCTTCCTTTCTTCCTGGATATTGCTACAAAGGCTTGATTCCCTTCACTTGATCATGTATCAGCTTAGGATTTCAACCTTGTTTCCTCTATTTTACATAGATACCATAAATCATGGAATGGTGTGGCTTCTTTCTTCCCATATAAACTTGAAGTGAAGTTTCCTCATTCTTCCGGTAGAGCATTCAACACCACTATAGACATCTCAGTGTCAGACATTACTTCTCCCAGTTCAGAGAATAACTCCACTAGTTTCTCATATATTTATTTAGGAGACTTTAGTTTTGATACATATGGAATGAGTGAGTCCTTAATGGATAATATGAGAATCCTATGGGCTTTGATTCCTTCTTTCATGTACTTGGCATGAGCTGGAGCATCTTCTTTTGGTGGTTGAATTTTCGATCCTTCAATGTAGACCATAACTTCATATTCAATTAAATTCAAATTTGTCCTCTTCTTCCATGCACTAAGGTTTGCTGACCTAGCTTGTTGCTCTCTTTACAATAAGTCATATTGACATATTTAAGTAAGGTCATAAATACTTACCTGACTTAGAGAGGTTTGCAACTTCCTTAATGGTGATGAAGTTTAGGAGCTTCTTCTAAGATAGAAATATTCAATATATGTGTTCTTGGATCCTTGATGATAAAGGATATCTTCAAAAGATGATGTCCTCTTCTAACAATGTTTTGAATGTAAAATATTATTTTATGGAAAAGTTGATCCTTTGAATGAGATGAAGATCTTTCTTGAAAATAGCTTGAGAGTCTTCCTTTCAAATTGATTTGACTTTTCACCCAAACTTTGAATTTTGCTTCCTAGAGTGTCTCAAGTAGCCCTTGAGTTCAACACCTTAGTTCTGATACCATGTTGAGAATTTGGAAGGCTGGTGATTAATTCAAATTCTCTACTTGATAATTACTTGTGAGCTTATGTATTCTACTTATGTTTTTCTCTTCTTTAACTTATTTAGTCTCTCATAGTGTCAATTATCAAAATACACGAGACACAAAAATTAGGCTCCTACATCCAGGGAAAAACCTCTCCCTCTTGGAGACGAAAACCTGTAAGGAATTATTCTTATGGATATTCAAATGACAAGTACCATGATCAAGACTCAAACCCTTGACCTAGGAATGTCTCCAAGACCTTATCAATGCTTCTTTGTATGCTTCACAATGTTGATCTGTCTTTCCTGCACCAACTAGCACTGAC
This sequence comes from Pinus albicaulis, assembly GCA_034641835.2. NCBI lineage: Eukaryota > Viridiplantae > Streptophyta > Pinopsida > Pinales > Pinaceae > Pinus > Pinus albicaulis. The sequence continues at coordinate 530,357,460 of CM076583.1, forward strand.
TTGCACCACCACTAGAGAACTCGATCTCTAATTATTTCTTCTTTAGTTATCAGCATACTTCTTCTTGTTTCATGTTCACTTGAGATGTATTGCTTTCTTTTTGTGTACTGCAGGTAGGAAGGTAAATCTTTGATTTACCTTCCTTTTATTCTCTTACTTTCACACTGTGATATCCTCATTCTTTTCAATCCTTAATCAACACAATTACACTGAACTGAAGTCAGCAATAGGTTCATACTTGACCGATGATTCCTTATACTGTTCCACCCTTCTTATGCTTTAGAATGCCTTACACAACAGATCCACATTATTTTCCTTAACTCGCATTAGACCCAGACCTTATTACGCTATTGTAGTCACAAATATGTCCATGATTATGTGACCTTTTAACTTGCAGTTATATTATTCTTGATATCCTCAATCTTACTATCTTGAATATGCATTAACCACTGTTAGTTATTCAGAGAAATCCACAATAAATATTGTTGCTTATATCTCATCTAGATAATATTAAAAAAACTAAAAAAATAATTTATTTATAATTTTATTTTAAATTATTATTATCAATAGTTATTAAAAAAAAATTACAAATTAAACATATATACAATCAAGAAAACATGTAATAAAAATTTTAATTATTGAAATTTACTTCATTTTATCATGGAAATTTTTAATATGTAAATAAGTTTCTTACAATATTATGAGTCAACACCATAACTCATCAATACCTACATTCAAAAAACCATAATTATTTCATATAACATTTTTTAATTTATAGATTTAATTAAAAGAATAGAAATAATATAACTAATAAATCTAAATCTTTAATTTATAAATATTAAAAAAATTATTATAAAATATTTCATAAAAATTAAATTTATATATTTTTTATTAAATAATTATTAATAAATTAATTAAAATTCAAAAATATTATTTCAAAATAAACAACATACCTATAAAATAATGAACATACCCGTGAAAGAACATACCTGTAAAAACAATTTTATAGGTTAAAGAAGTAAAAAGGAACCCAAGGATTTACTTTTCTTTTCATTTTATTTTGTATTAACTTTGTTTGGGGTTCGAATATGATCCAAAGCATTATAATATGTAGTTAAAGTATGAGATTGTTGGTTGCCAATATATTCCACAACCCACCAAGTACTTCCAACTTCCAAGCAACGATGCATTCGTGGATCATTCCCGATATTACACGTTCAAAAGATAATATTGACTTGTTGTGGAGAAATTCCTTGATTCGGTCAGGCTTTGAACACTGCATTATTCCTCAATATTACACGTTCAAAAAATAATATTGACTTGTTCTGGGGAAATTGTTTGATGCGGCCAGGCTTTGAACATTGAACAGTGCATTATTGTTGAGCCATAGTTTAATTAATTTGCTTTTTTTTTTAAATCATGAAAATTTTAACAAAAATTTAATAAAATTTGGCAAAGATTTTTGTAAATCTAAATTAGTTATTAAACAATTTTGAATGCTCTTGAAATGTTTGATACCACTTATAACAATCATGAAAATTTTGACAAAAAAATTTAATAAAATTTAGCAAAAATTTTTGTAAATCTAAATTATAGTTTTTTAGCAAAAAAAATTTGTAAATCTAAATTATAATTATTAAACAATTTTGAATGTTCTTGAAATGTTTGATACCACTTATAATGATCCAAAAAATTTCCAGCGAAACTTATTTCCCAGTCCATCAGCCCATAAATGCGCTGAAGCAGGAAATGCTCACCGTCAAATTAAAACAGTACATCATCCAACCATGAGCATTTCCTGCCTCAACGCATTTATAGACCGATGGACTGAAATAAACCTCGCCGAATTCCTCGGCCTCCCTCGACAACTCATTATTGTGAGGTCCGCCGTCGGTACTTCAAACTTATCCTTTGAGTGACACAACACGGATCGTTGACTTCAACTTGCTAATCAACACTTCATTTCGATTTTGTCATTTCACCCCCCAATGGACGCGGTTGTGGTGGTCTTCCACGTCTGTTGACTCCTTTATTGCCTTTACCCGTGATGTCATTTTCATAAATAAAAGGGCACGCCTGAATTTGTTAACAACCAGTGGCACGTGCTGAGATTTTTTAATCGTTTTTGCTTTATTTTTTTATTTAATTTGCTTAGAATTTAGTTAGCGATGTATTGAAATTATAAGTTTAACCAGTAAGTACTCATAAATTTTTGAAAGTGCCGAGTCTATATCATAAATTTTTGGAAGTGCTGAGTCTATATTAAACGTTTTCCTTGTACAACTTGGAATAGTAAAGCTGTACAACTTGAAATATAACGCTGTGGGAATATTCGTAAAATCCACATTATACTTTTACCGTGGGTTGGGGCTATGGGGGTTTGTCCTTGGGTTGGGTTAGATTAGGTTGGGCAGTTGAACATGTATAAGGTTTGGCTTTTCCAATTTGCAGGGCGCGTCAACAACATCCTCGACATTTCGTTAGCCGCGCTTAAAGGAAGGATCGGATGCCCAGCAGGATTCAATTTGTCCACTGCTTTCACATTAATTGAGAAAGCGTAACCATTCAGGAATTTATATATATCACCGTTACACATAGAAATAAAGAGCAGAGAGAAATATTGAACTGCCATATACTGGCCTCCACTGAGATGAACCCCAGTTCTAATTCCTCTCTGTGATCCATCTTTCATTCCCCTATTTGCTTTCTTTATATAAAGGAGGGGAGAAATTAGTCTGTTCTGTAATAGGAACAAGAAGCTGTGATTCCGCTGAGCGAGAGAGAGACAAGGAGTGCGGAAGTGGGGTTCCTTTTGTTGGGTGTTGAAGTGAAGTGGTTCTTGTTCCAGAAAAATGGGCGTAAAGGGGTTTGTGGAAGGAGGGATTGCCTCGGTTGTGGCAGGATGTAGTACGCACCCTCTGGATCTGATAAAGGTGCGCATGCAGCTACAAGGCGAGCAAACTGTTCGCCCCTCATTCGCCTTTGCTAATGTGGGCGCTGGTTACCCTGTGGCGGAATTAGGCCACCGGAATAGGGTGGGGCCAATCTCTCTGGGAATCCGCGTGGTTCAGACGGAGGGGGTGTCCGCGCTCTTTTCCGGTGTGTCTGCAACCATGCTCCGACAGGTACTGTACTCCACCACTCGCATGGGTTTATACGAGATTCTGAAGGAGAAGTGGCGAGAGCCGGGTTCGAAACCCGGGAACCTACCACTTGTCAAGAAGATCGCCGCGGGTTTGATCGCTGGAGGCATCGGCGCCGCTGTGGGTAACCCCGCTGATGTGGCGATGGTGAGAATGCAAGCCGATGGGCGCCTCCCGGTTGCCCAAAGGCGCAACTACACGAGCGTTGCCGACGCCATCGGTCGCATGGTTCGACAGGAGGGCGTCACTTCACTGTGGACAGGGTCATCCTTAACAGTCCAGAGGGCCATGATCGTGACGGCCTCGCAGCTGGCTTCCTATGATCAGATCAAGGAGACCATCATCTCCCATGACATTATGAAGGACGGCCTGGGCACTCATGTGACAGCCAGCTTTAGTGCGGGGTTTGTGGCTGCCGTGGCTTCGAATCCCGTGGATGTCATCAAGACCCGGATCATGAATATGAACCCTAAAGCAGGACAGCCGGCACCTTATTCTGGAGCCCTGGACTGTGCTATGAAGACCATAAAGGCGGAAGGTCCTATGGCTCTTTACAAGGGATTTATTCCCACTGTCACCAGACAAGGTCCCTTTACTGGCGTTCTTTTCGTCACTCTTGAGCAAGCCAGGAGGATTTTCAAGGACCTTCATTTTTAGATCTTATTCTCAACAATTTTATTAACCATACTTTTTGGATAAGCCAATGACAAATTATACTTTCCTACCTAATTAATGGCAAATTATATTTTCCTACTCAGATTGGGTGAATTCCAAATTAAACCATGGTGATATCCACTTTTTAACGTATTGACGGATGCACGAGGATGGATTATGAAAGGTTCATAATTTTACATGATCAGATGATGTATATCGGTCTCCACGCAACATTCAATGCTATATAGTGAGCCTCACACAACATTCAATGCAGATTTTTAAAAGAAAAACTCAAAATACTTAATGTAAGTTAAAAAAAAATTATTATTTCTTAAAAGTATAGATCATAAATGTCTAAATGTCTACGATCTAATTTTAATTTTGTATGACAAACTCAAAACTTTAAGTAAAAATTTTAATGCAATTTATAAAAGAAATAAATCTTCACAAAATCATAAAGTTCATGTTTGATGACACATCACAATAATTAAGTTAGTGTGATATTAACATCATACTCGAGTCAAATTGATCCATTAGAGTGAAGAATGAAAGTTGAGTGAAATTTTGAAGTGAATTTTTTTTTTTTTTTGAAAAAAAAATATTAATCACAAAAGTCTAAGATCTAATTCTATATGATAAACTCAAAATTTTAATGCAAATTACAAAAAAAAGCACAAAATAATAAAGTTCATGTTTCATAATACATCACAATAATTAAGTTAGTGTGATATTAAAATCATACTCGGGTGAAATTAATCTATTACAGTCAAAAATGAAATTAGAGTAAAATTTTCAAGTAAAAACATATCTTCTTAAAAGTAAAATAAGTTCCGTTTTAAGTGAGAACATCACTTGTACACACAATCAAATTTTTTTAGATTTTTTTTATATTAGGTAAGAAGCATCTTGGGTTCTTTTCTTTCCTTTTCTTTTCTTTTTCTTTTTTTCTTCTTCTTCTTCTTTTTTTTTCTTTTTTCTTTTCTTTTTCTTTCTTCTTCTTTTTTTTTTTTTTCTTCGCGCTCAGGCTTGCATTTGAAACCTTGTCTGTGCGCGCTGCTTACCTAGTCGTGGCCCTCTTCCAACCGCCGTGGCCTCTGGAGGGGGATCCGATCCCCTTCCACCACCTCCGGAGGTGATAGCATTCAAGAACCTTGTTGCCTTAAGTAGCAAACATCTGCTCTCAATCACACAACAGAAATTTGTGAAGAAATTGGACATCATCCCTTCGGTGCCTCTCCCAGTTGAAGAAACTTGCAAATCGGCACTAAACCTCGCTGAAAGAGGCATCATAGGGTAGTTTACTGGCCTCTGGGCATCTCCCAAAGCCGTGGAAGAATGGGTGCAGAGGAACTGGACTCCATTAGTCAAGGAAGGTATCAAAAGCCACTTCGTTGGCAAAGGATTTTTCGTTTTTGTGTTTGAAAATGCAGAGGAAAAAAGTCTCATATTTAGAAATGGGCCATATTTTATGGGTCCTCAAGGTCTATATCTAAATAAATGGACGCCTGACTTTGATCCCACCCAAGATGTGCCTTCAGCAGTCCCAGTGTGGGTGTGTCTCCCTCACCTTCCACTACACTGCTAGAATCAAAAATCCCTCCAAACCATTGGCAATACTCTCAGAAAATACATTGACCAAGCTGTGAGAAAATACCAATACTCTTGCGCACGCATATGTGTTGAGGTAGACCTGGAAGAAGGGCTGCCATAAGCTATTAAATTAACAGTTGTTGATTGGTCCCATATCCAGGAGTTGGATTACGAACAACATCCATTCAAATGCAAGCATTGTCATGGCCATGGACACTTCGCAAGGCACTATAAAAAGAAGGTTGAAGAAGAGAGTGAGAAAGCGAAGGGAGAGCAATGGACCCTAGTCTAGAAAGCAGGTCCGACAAAAGTTAGAGGAAAAGGGGCCACAAAAGGGAACACCACCCCAACAACAGGACAAGTTCTTGAGGAGGGGAGCTCTATTCCCTCTACGACATAAGCCAAAAATCCTAATTAAAAGGACAACACTCCAGCAGACCCTCCAGAAACAATTCCGGACAGCATGGAGCAGATCACTCTTCCCTCTTCTGGAAAAGACAACGAAGAAGAAGTCCTTCCCAGAGTAACCCAAGACATCCCCTCCCCTCCCTCATATGCAAAAATAATCAGAAAGAAGTCAACAGAAAATTCCTGCTCCTCGGAGGACGAGACCTTTGAGAGGCCCTCAAAAAGAGCTGGAAGGAAATATCATAAAGAAGCTATGGAAGAAGAGGCAGAAAGGCAAAAAACGCAAGGAAGTCAATCCACAATCGAGATGTAAATTGGGAGAAATACTACAACAAGGCTTGCCAAGGGAGGAGTTCCCAACCCCTCCATTAGTAAATAATGTGTTTAGTCTCTTGGAATTGCAGAGGTTTGGGGAACTTGTATGGATAAATCATTCACATAAGAAAGAATGAATCAGTGGCCCACAAGGATAGTTCCTAACACAAAAGAGAATGAAACTACTTTCTTTTCAGATTATATGTAATTTAAATTACAAAATAGTGATCTACCCATCCTAAATTAGCTGAATTTTCTTCTCATTGGCCCAAAGTGTCACTCTCTACATCCCAAACAAAGACATGGAAGAGAATTAAAAGCACCTACATATACTAATTCAAAAATCACAAATCTATCTTAATGATCAAGGAATTTAAGAAATAAGTCATTCAAGTAAACACATAAACAACTTATTGAGAAAACATGATCCAATTGCATTATCTTTAAATAAAAGAAGGAGTCTTACAACCGCATTTGCCTTGATGACATAGTAAAAGGAACTTTCCTCTTGACCCACTGATTCATTTTTTAACGAGGTTGACACATTAAAAGGAACTTTCCTCTTGGGTGACCTTATCATGGCTTCCAACTGGAAGAAAGACATGTCAAGGGACACTCCTCGATCATGGCTTCCAAAAGGTCTTCATCAGATGGAAGAACAATTATCTGGAAGGAACACATGTCAAGGGACTCAAAAGGGATAGGAACATCGCATTCAAATAATCCCATAGAGTTTTACATGTCAATTACCGGATCTAAGTCAAAGGAAGTCGAGCAAACAGTGAGAGGCTCGCTTGCATCGGTAACTAAAAACATGAGACTGGTTGCCACATAATTAACCCGTGGCGGGGTAGATACCACTTCCGTATAAGGGAAATTTAGGGGTGTCGGATTATTGGTTGTCGAATCAAGACTAGCGAATGAAAGTTGGTCAACAGTCACAATGTTTCCATTGTGAGAGAAAGACGTCACACGAAAGAGTGTCGATATGACAGCTTTCATTGCATAGACATAGTCTCGCCCAAGGAGTAAATTGAAATCCAAGGGGCCTCGAACTACCATAAGATCAATACAGACAATTTTACCTTCTATGGTAATAGGAAACTTAGGAAGGATCTCTAAAAGTTCACTAATGGTTCTGTTAAAAGCTGGCAGATTCTTTGTAACAGGCACAAGCTGAGGGGAACCCAAAGCTTTCCAAGCAGTTGAGGATAAAATACTAGCAAAAGCACCTTCATCTACATGTGTGCGGCATACATTCGTACCACAAGCCTTCACAATGATTTGGAAAGGGATGGAGGAAGGAAGACGAGGTTTTGTTAGTCTATTCCAATCAAAGGAAAATACCTCTGTACTTGGAGGGGGTTCTGTAGAAACAAGTCAAATGCCCCCTGGCGTAGAAGAATCTGATGTAAAAAGAAGAACTTGAGCAGTATTAATTTCACTCTCTACAGGGAGAATTGAATCGACCGAATGTGAAATCGAGTCGACCACTTGATCAACTAATGGATCATCAACATGAGTGATATCAGTTTCACTCTCCAATGGAAGAGTGGGATTGATTGTACCTGGAATTAGATCAATCACTCCGTCATTTGACGATAGGTTGGGAGAAAGTTTGTGGTAACTAGTTGGAAGTTGTTTCTGTGGAACAGTAAGGTTTTCCAAAAAATTTGAGGCTTCATCCATGTGAGGGAAAATGTGAGTTTGATGACTCCCTTTGCATAACCTACAAGGAAACCTAATTTTACCCTTTTTCCCAGGAACCTAACTATCACTGGTTGATGGATCAACAGTAAGTTGATGGGATTTTTCTAACCATACTTCCAAGACCTTCGGAATACCAAGACAATTGATAAAGAAGTGGTCACCCTTACAAAGCTTGCAAGGGAATTTGGGTTTACGATGCATGTTGGAGGTTTCCTCAACACTACTAACACTTACAGCCATGGTTGACTGGTTGATTTCTTTCTTATCTTGCTTCTTCTTCTTCTTCCCTTTCTTCTTCTTCTTAGCCACCTGGTTATTAGCATCAAGGCTTTTACCAAGTGAAGAGGAAGAAAGGGAGTAAGACATATTGGGCGAAGAAGGTAAAGGGTCAACAGAAGGTTGGTGATGTTGAGATGGCGAACTCTGTTGAGGTGAAGCATCCGATTGAGGTGGAACAATTGGAGTATTTGGGGCCAACGAAGTTGAAAATAACCATATCAGTAAACCTATTGTAAATCCAGGTAATGATAATGTAGCCATATAAAGAGGACCAACATTTCCAAAGCAAGGAAAAGTACTAGGATTCTCATTAAGAGGGGTTCCTTGGTTGGTAAATTCCGAAACAGTTGACATTAGATTCAACTTCAGTGAATTTTATTAACAATTAAAAACTAAAATTCACAATTCACAATTCACACCTATGGTCTCTAAAAAGTAAAATCAAACAAATGAACACACGCTAACAAATCTAGGATTAAAACCACACACAAACAGTAGATTCCCGCACTAAAAACACTAGTTGGTGATGAAATCCAACATCGTAGAATTTTAATGCATAAATGGTGGTTGGAATAGTTACTCCGACAACTTGCTTAATGAAACAGACCGGTGCAAGTTTCTCCACTTAAACCATCTCGAGTGAAGAGAACCCTCCGGAGAGTCCAAGTGAGTCTAGTCAACGTTTGCTCCAAGTACAGTGGGATCTTCCCTCCACCGTCACCTTGGGAAAGAATCCTAAAGTTTATGGCCACTAAGGTCACAAACATGAACAAATATACCTGGGGGAACATTCTACGATCCGATACACACGCAAGGGCAGAGTAACAAAGCTCAATCCCCTTGAAGGCTCCTTGACATAATCCAAAGTTTACTGGCAAGTGACCCTAGGCTCCTCGATAATGGTCAATCCAAGGTTTACCATTGTTAATACGTGTATATCTTCTATCGTTCCCAATGAGGAAGGATTGATTACCTCACCGATTCGGATATGATCTCGTGCTTGACTCCTTTAAGAGGAGCTTCCTAGAGCATAGATGCTACTATTGGAATTTTCCTACCGCAGGATCGACTACTTGTTTGTTTTAACTGTCTTGGAGAGTTAACTAAAACCTATTCCAAGACACTAGCCTAAGCTATGTTGGTGGAAAGAGCCATAAAATTGTAAAAATTACTAGATGAATTTTATTTAGCGCTGTGTTATTTGGGCTGTTATTACTCAAAGGGTAAATGGATATGAAACCAATGGTGTTATGACCAACCCAAAACTGAATGCAATTGAATATGATAATGGAATATTTTCAATTCGATGAATCCTAACTAAATTAAGGAGAGAGTTTCCATTCACTTCCAACAATGCAAAAACTTAATCAATAAGAGAAAATATAAAAAAATTTCTAATGCACTAATTTCATCAAGAAAAACTAATGCTAATCAATTCCATTTTTATTTTTTGTGTTTTTAAAACAAGCATAAAAAAATGTAAATTAAAATCAAAGAAAAATGATCTAAATCTACGATTGATTTTTTCAGAGTGTAAACTATGCAATTGTAATCTGTGCACAATTCACTTTGAAAAGTATGCAAATGTAATCTATGCACATTTTTCGTTCATATTCTGAAAATGAGAATTCTAATTATGCAAATGTAATCTATGCAAGAATTCTCAAACACAAGACGATTCTAATGTAACCTAAAGAACCAATCAAGTGTAAGTAAAGAAAATTGGATGAGAGTTCCAAAGATCAAAAAATAAAAACACTCAAACACGATTAACACTTAAACACAATTTAGCCCCACCCGGTGAATGAGGGGGAATTGTTTTTGCAAAAACAAAAGCAAAAAGATTCAAAATTGTTAAGAGACTAAGACAAACCTCGAAGTAATGACCAAAGGAAATCAAAATAATAATTTCTTCAAAAAAGAAACTCAAAACGCCCAATTAACTTAACGGAGACTGATGAGATTGTAAGAGTTGTTGAAAGAAATTTACACAAGGCTTTTGACAGTCAAGACAAGTCTGGGAAAATACAGAGAATCATGTAATCTGGTTTCAGAAAAGAGAATCTTTAAATTTTTCAAAAAATTTCTTGGGTCTGTTGGTTTCAGTATAAAAAGGTGCGGTACTGCACTGTTTACACAGAGAAACTACAGAGGTTACCGCATTGTTTTCAAAGAAAAAGTGCAGAGGCTAGAAAACATAAAGAAAAATAAAAATGTTCAAATCAAACTTTTCAGGTATTCTAAGGCTAATTTACCCAAACCAATGCAGACTAATCAAAATCAGAAAAATTCTTTCAAAAGTCAAACTCAAAGAAAAAGAAAACTAAGTTCTATTCCCCAGAGGAGTCGCCATTTTGTTAGGCGAATAAATTGTTCTTGTGGACAAGAAATATCTCCCTATTATCACAAGGATAGCTAGAAACAAACAGGACAAATGAAAACTACTTTCTCTAGATTATATGTAATTTAGAATTTTCCATGATGAAGAAAGGACCTACTTGTGATCCAATGCTAGTTGAATTCTTCTTCCTCGTTGCTCCAAAGAAGTCACCTCCTAAGATCTGCAAACAAAGACATGGAAGAGAATCAAAAGCACCTGCAACATATACTAATTCAAAAATCACAAATATATCTTAATGATCAAGGAATTTAAGAAATAAGTCATTCAAGTAAACACATAAACAACTTATTGAGAAAACAGGATCCAAATGTATTATCTTTAAATAAAAGGAGTCTTACAACCGCATTCGCCTTGATGTTGTACAGGTCCTTCCGGGGTCCGGAACAAGCATTTTCCTTTGGTATGACAAGCCCTTCCACTCTTTGAACCAGCCTAAATACGAGTGTGTAATCGTTCTCGCATGGATAACAACGAGAAAAAAGAGTATGTTTCTTCATCAATTCCCTTATCTATCGTAGCTACCAAGTACAAAGAAAGTACTAAGTGTATACAAAATATATAGAATTTTTTTATATATATCAGCATCTACCCTTGAGACTGAACCAAAGCTTCAATTTATAGGAGAAGGAAAGTGGTTACAGCTCCAAAATGGAAGGGATAGAGTCCTCTTCTCAAGGGATTAAGTTCCAAAGACCAAGGAATAGGCTCCTTTTATGAAGGGATGAATGTTCATAAATGGAGGAAGTAGAGGCTTCGAACGGATAACGCCTTCTAGAAGCTTCTAGCCGGGAGAATATTCGACCAGCTGGACTTCTAGAATTTACTTTCGCCTTCAATTTAACGTTTACAGGGGTCCGCACTTTTAATGAAGAAAACGTGTGGTCGGCTCCGCAGTTTTTAGAGCAAAATGGTGCGGTGCCGCAGGTAAGGCTAAGAAAAAGTGTGGTACAAGTGTTTTTATGATTTTTACAAGCTTTTCTCCAAATTCAGGACTTGATTTAGGAACTTTAGGGTTGTAGACTGCTAAGGGAGCATTATATAAGTATTGATGAACCCATATAGATAGTAAAATGTCATGGTGACAAAATAATGTGTAACAGATTGCCCCCTAAAGTGCGAAGTCTGAGATAATTCGAAGAGTGAAGTTCTTTATCATTCCGAGGACTGGCTTGTGGACACTGGTTGGAACCTGTAAAAACATTCAATGCAAACATATATATATATATATATATATATATATATATATATCATCGCTGAGGTAGGCATTCCCATACTCAGATCAAAACTAACTAAAATGTTTTGATATAGAAATGATTCTAAAATTACATCAATAGTAGACACAGTATGGACATAGCCATCTGTCATGAATAGTCTACTGTATAATGAACAATAAAATTCCTCGCAGCCTGGATGGTGGAAACTAGATCCAGGGTCTTGATTTCTGCTTTGTGAACTAGTATGATTCTATTCATGCGATTGATTCTGTCGAAGTCGAACATGGTAGAAACCACTTGATTACCAGTCAATGATGTGAACTGTTAACAAGTGTGAGAGAAACCACCAATAATGACAATGGCTCTCAAAGTAATCAGTACAATCTATGAAATGTGAATTTGTGATTTGAAGTCGAACATTTCACAGAATCATTCAATCGAAGGTCAATGATGCAACCTATCGTCGAAGGCGAGAAACCTGCCATTAAGGCATGCAAATTCCAAGGTAATGAAGGATTCTAGATCAACTTCCTAGATGATATGTTGTCGTTGATAGAAAGTGACCCGTCGTAGGAAAGCCCACGACACAAAACCATTAGATCAAGTTTTGTATAAATACTTTGCGAGGACTGACTCGGGGATGGTCAACGCGAATGGAGACAAATGTTTGCAAATGAATGGTTTATTTGAACTGTCCTCTTAAACACATAACAACATTGCAGATGGTTTGGTGACAATTGACCTAAAGCTAATACCCAGAAATCGGCTGAAGACTTTCAATGTGGTTTGATTAACTGATAGGCAAAGGATTTTCCCAACCCAGGTAGAAGTGTGACAAAAAGTGTCGTGTTCAAGAGTGATATACTTCTTTTAAACAAAGTTTAACAACTAGATCCATTTTCTCTCTTTTTCCCCCACCATTTCTAGCAAGTACCTCTTTATTTTTTACAAGCTTGAGGAGGATAACATTTGCTTGTTATATAAGCTCATCCTTCGGATGAGTCCAACTTAGTATAAAATCAAACCCTAAGAAGGAGTGGTTTGTTCCTGTTTGTAATCGACATGTCCTTTACTATTTAGTTTTAACGAGTCCAGTATAGGAGAAACTCGGTGTTTTTCAATTTTAGGGAGTCAGAAGAAAAAACTTAAGAAAACTCTGTGGGTGTACTTTTTCGTAAATTTAGTCTCTCAAGCCCGAAAAAGGATAAAATAATACAGGAGAGAACTCTATTTACCATGATTAGTCAACGTATACCTTTTTCGTAAATAGTCCATTTTAGTCTGGAAAAGGGGTAAACTTATACTGAAGGGACGACTGTTCATTTCCTTTAACAATTTCGAATAGTCAAGTACTCGGTAATATTTTCATGTTTAGAGAGTCTGAAAAGGGCTTAAAAGAGAACTCAAGATTTCACTTTTTCGTAAGTTTTAACGAGTTCGAAAAAATGATAAAAATGTACTCATGTGGCCGAATTTCAATTTAATTTACGAGCAAGAAAAGACGGAAAGAACTAGGCATTTTCATGTGTTTTACAAGAATGAAAGATAACAAAATAATCTCAGGATTTTCATGAGTTTAACGAGTCTTGAAAATAATAACCGAAATAGACTCGAGATAGGTTTCATTTTTATACAAGCTTGAAACGTAGGTAAACTATGCTTGAAAATGGTTTGTTTCATTTTTACACAAGCTTGAAACAAAGGAAAAATCATGCTTGAAAATGGTTTCATTTTTACACAAGCTTGAAACAAAGGAAAAATCATGCTTGAGATAAGTTTGAATGCCCCCCAAGCGTAACTTGCTAGAGCACATGCCCCCCAAGCTTTATTGCATTCAACTAAGCATACTATTAGTTACTAATAGCTAGATGGAATGAAGGTGCATTTACGAGATCAGATGAAAGACTCGACTTTGACTAGGAGAGGATTTGTTTCATTTTTTAATGAGCTTGACACAGGAAAAGAACTATGCTCATCAGGGACCGGTTTCATTTTTTAACGAGGTTGACACAATAACAGGAACATTCCTCAAAAGGGCTTGTTTCATTTTTTAACGAGGTTGACACAGTGAAAGGAACTATCCTCATAGACATGTTTCATTTTTTAACGAGGTTGACATAGTAAAAGGAACTCTCCTCATTACCCACTGATTCATTTTTTAACGAGGTTGACACAAGTAAAAGGAAGTTTCCTCTTGGTATATGTTTCATTTTTTAACGAGGTTGACACAGGAGAAGAACCATCCTCATGGAATCTATCAATATACTCTCTACAATCTACCTACATAACATACTGATTCATTTTTAATGAAGTTGACGCAGGAAAAGAACTGTCCTCATGGGTCTGTTTCATTTTTTAATGAGGTTGACACAGTAAAAGGAACTTTCCTCTTTAACCACTGATTCATTTTTTAATGAGGTTGACACAGTAAAAGGAATTTTACTCTTTAACCATTGATTCATTTTTTAACGAGGTTGACACAGTAAAAGAAACTTTCCTCATGTCTACTCTCTACAATCTACCTACATAACCTACTGATTCATTTTTTAATGAGGTTGACACAGGAAAAGAACTGTCCTCATGGGTTTGTTTCATTTTTGAACGAGGTTGACACAGTAAAAGAAACTTTCCTCTTGACCCACTGATTCATTTTTTAACAAGGTTGACACAGTAAAAGGAACTTCCTCTTTACCAACTGATTCATTTTTTAACGAGGTTGACACAATAAAAGGAGCTTTCCTCTTTAATAACTGATTCATTTTTTAACGAGGTTGACACAGTAAAAGGAACTTTCCTCTTTAACCACTGATTCATTTTTTAACAAGGTTGACACAGTAAAAGGAACTTTCTTCTTTAACCACTGATTCATTTTTTAACGAGGTTGACACAGTAAAAGGAACTTTCCTCTTTAATCACTGATTCATTTTTTAACGAGGTTGACACAGTAAAAGAAACTTTTCTCTTGACCCACTGATTCATTTTTTAACGAGGTTGACACAGTAAAATGAACTTTCCTCTTGGGTGACCTTGTCATGGCTTCCAACTGGAGAAAGAAATGTCAAGGGACACTCCTCGATCATGGCTTCCAAAAGGTCTTCATCAAATGGAAGAACAATTATCTAGAAGGAACACATGTCAAGGGACTCAAAAGGGATAGGAACATCGTGTTCAAATAATCCCATAGAGTTTTCCATGTCAATTACCGGATCTAAGTCAAAGGAAGTCGAGCAAACAGTGAGAGGCTCACTTGCATCGGTAACTGAAAACATGGGACTGGTTGCTACATAATTAACCCGTGGAGGGGTAGATACCACTTTCGTATAAGGAACATTTAGGGTGTCGGATTATTGGTAGTCGAATCAAGACTAGCAAATGAAAGTTGGTCAACAGTCACAATGTTTCCATTGTCAGAGAAAGACATCACACGAAATAGTGTCGATACAACAACTTTCATTGTATAGACATAGTCTCGCCCAAGGAGTAAATTGAAATCCAAGGGGCCTCAAACTACCATAAGATCAATACAGGCAGTTTTACCTTCCAAGGTAATAGGAAACTTAGGAAGGATCCCTAAAGGTTCACTAATGGTTCTGTTAAAAGCTGACAGATTCTTTGTAACAGGCACAAGCTAAGGGGAACCCAAATCTTTCCAAGCAGTTGAGGATAAAATACTAACAAAAGCACCTTCATCTGCATGTGTGCGGCGTACATTCGTACCACAAGCCTTCACAATGATTTGGAAATGGATGGAGGAAGGAAGATGAGGTTCTATCAGTCTATTCCAATCAAAGGAAAAGACCTCTGTACTTGGAGGGGGTTCTATAGAAACAAGTCAAATGCCCCCTGGCGTAGAAGAATCTAATGTAACAAGAAGAACTTGAGAAGTTTGAATTTCACTCTCTACAGGGAGAATGGAATCGACCGAATGTGAAATCGAGTCAACCACTTGATCATCTAATGGATCATCAACATGAGTGATATCAGTTTCACTCTCCAATTGAAGAGTGGGATTGATTGTACCTGGAATTAGATCAATCACTCCATCATTTGACGGTAGGTTGGGAAAAAATTTGCGGTAACTAGTTGGAAGTTGTTGCTGTGGAATAGTAAGGTTTTCCAACAATTTTGAGGCTTCATCCATGTGAGGGAAAATGTGAGTTTGATGACTCCCTTTGCATAACCTACAAGGAAACCAAATTTTACCCTTTTTCCTAGGAACCTGACTATCACTGGTTGATGGATCAACAGTAAGTTGATGGGATTTTTCTGACCATAGTTCCAAGACCTTCGGAATACCAAGACAATTAATAAGGAAGTGGTCACCCTTACAAATCTTGCAAGGGAATTTGGGTTTACGATGCATGTTGGAGGTTTCCTCAACACTACTAACACTTACAGCCATGGTTGACTAGTTGACTTCTTTCTTATCTTGCTTCTTCTTCTTCTTAGCCACCTGATTATTAGCATCAAGGCTTTTACCAAGTGAAGAGGAAGAAATGGAGTAAGACATATTGGGCGAAGAAGGTAAAGAGTCAATAGAAGGTTGGTGATGTTGAGATGGCGAACTCTGTTGAGGTGAAGCATCCGGTTGAGGTGGAACAATTGGAGTATTCGGGGCCAACGAAGTTGAAAATAAACATATCGGTAAACCTATCGTAAATCCAGGTAATGACAATGTAGCCATATAAGGAGGACCAACATTTCCAAAGCAAGGAAAAGTACTAGGATTCTCATTAAGAGGGGTTCCTTGGTTGGTAAATTCCGGAAAAGTTACCATTAGATTCAACTTCAGTGAATTTTATTAACAATTAAAAACTAAAATTAACAATTCACAATTCACACCTAAACCATTCAAATTCACAATTCAGACCTATGGTCTCTAAAAAGTAAAAGCAAACAAATGAACACGCGCTAACAAATCTAGAATTAAAACCACACACAAACAGTAGATTCCTGCACTAAAAACACTAGTTGGTGATGAAATCCAACATCGTAGAATTTTAATGCAAAAATGGTGGTTGGAATAGTTACCCCGACAACCTGCTTAATGAAATAGACCAGTGCAAGTTTCTCCTCTTAAACCATCTCGAGTGAAGAGAACCCTCTGGAGAGTCCAAGTGAGTTTAGTTGACGTCTGCTCCAGGTACAGTGGGATCTTCCCTCCACCGTCACCTTGGGAAAGAATCCTAAATTTTATGGCCACTAATGTCACCAACAGGAACAAATATACCTGGGGGAACATTCTACGATCCGATACACACGCAAGGGCAGAGTAACAAAGCTCAATCCCCTTGAAGGCTCCTTGACATAATCCAAGGTTTACCAACAAGTGACCCCAGGCTCCTCGACAATGGTCAATCCAAGGTTTACCATTGTTAATATGTGTATATCTTCTATCGTTCCCAATGAGGAAGGATTGATTACCTCACCGGTTCAGATATGATCTCGTGCTTGACTCCTTTAAGAGGAGCTTCCTAGAGCATTGATGCTACTATTGGAATTTTCCTACTGCAAGATCGACTAATTTTTTGTTTTAACTGTCTTGGAGAGTTAACTAAAACCTATTCCAAGACACTAGCCTAAGCTATGTTGGTGGAAAGAGCCCTAAAAATGTAAAAATTACTTGATGAATTTTATTAAGCGTTGTGTTATTTGGGCTGTTATTAATCAAAGGGTAAATGGATATGAAACCAATGGTGTTATGACCCGACCCAAAACTGAATGCAATCGAATATGATAATGGAATCTTTCAATTCGATGAATCCTAACTAAAGTAAGGAGAGAGTTTCCATTCACTTCCAACAATGCAAAAAATTAATCGATAAGAGAAAATATAAAAAAAATTCTAATGCATTAATTTCATCAAGAAAAACTAATGCTAATCAATTCCATTTTCAATTTTTGTGTTTTTAAAACAAGCATAAAAAACATGTAAATTAAAATCAAAGAAAACTGATCTAAATCTACGATTGATTTTTTTCAGAATGTAAACTATGCAATTGTAATCTATGCACAATTCACTTTGAAAATTTTGCAAATGTAATCTATGCACATTTTTCGTTCATATTCTAAAAATGAGAATTCTAATTATGCAAATGTAATCTATGCAAGAATTCTCAAACACAAGATGATTCTAATGTAATATAAAGAACCAATCAAGTGTAAGTAAAGAAAATTGGGTGAGAGTTCCAAAGATCAAAAAATAAAAACACTCAAAGGCGATTAACACTCGGACACAATTTTGCCCCCCCACCCCGGAAAATGAGGGGGAAATTGTTTTGCAAAAACAAAAGCAAAAAGATCCAAAATTGTTAAGATACTGAGACAAACCTCGAAGTAATGACCAAAGGAAATCAAAATAAGAATTTCTTCAAAAAAGAAACTCAAAACACCCAATTAACTTAACGAAGACTGGTGAGATTGTAAGAGTTGCTGAAAGAAATTCACACAAGGCTTTTGAAAGTCAAGAAAAGACTGAGAAAATACAGAGAATCATGTAATCTGGTTCCAGAAAAGAGAATCTTTAAATTTTTCAAAAATTTTCTTGGGTCCGAAGTTTCAGTATAAAAAGGTGTGGTACCGCACTGTTTACACAGAGAAACTACAGAGGTTACCGCATTGTTTTCAAAGAAAAAGTGTAGAGGCCAGAAAACATAAAGAAAAATAAAAAATTTCAAATTAAACTTTTCAGGGATTCTAAGGCTAATTTAGTCAAACCAGTGCAGACTAATCAAAATTAGAAAAATTCTTTCAAAAATCAAACTCAAAGAAAAAGAAAACTAAGTTCTATTCCCCAGCGGAGTTACCATTTTGTTAGGCAGATAAATCGTTCTTGTAGACAAGAAATATCTCCCTATTATCACAAGGATATCTAGAAACAAACAGGACAAATGAAAACTACTTTCTCTAGATTATATGTAATTTAGAATTTTCCATGATGAAGAAAGGACCTACCCGTGATCCAATGGTAGTTGAATTCTTCTTCCTCGTTGCTCCAAAGAAGTCACCTCTTAAGATCTGCAAACAAAGACATGGAAGAGAATCAAAATCACCTGCAACATATACTAATTCAAAAATCACAAATCTATCTTAATGATCAAGGAATTTAAGAAATAAGTCATTCAAGTAAACACATAAACAACTTATTGAGAAAACAGGATCCAATTGTATTATCTTTAAATAAAAGGAGTCTTACAACCGCGTTCGCCTTGATGTCATACAGGTCCTTCCGGGGTCCGAAACAAGTGTTTTCCTTTGGTATGACAAGCCCTTCCACTCTTTGAACCAGCCTAAATATGAGTGTGTAATCGTTCTCGCATGGATAACAACTAGAAAAAAGAGTATGTTTCTTCAGAAATTCCCTTCTCTATCGTAGCTACCAAGTACAAAGCAAGTACTAAGTATATACAAAATATATAGAGAAGTTTTACATATATCAGCATCTACCCTTGCGACTGAACCAAAGCTTCAATTTATAGGAGAAGGAAAGTGGTTACAGCTCTAAAATGGAAGGGATAGAGTCCTCTTCTCAAAGGACTAAGTTCCAAAGACCAAGGAATAGGCTCCTTTTATGAAGGGATGAATGTTCATAAATGGAGGGAGTAGAGGCTTCGAATGGATAACGCCTTCTAGAAGCTTCCAGCTAGGATAATATTCGACCAACTAGGCTTCTAGAATTTACTTTCGCCTTCAATTTACCGTTTACATGGGTCCGCACTTTTAATGAAGAAAACATGCAGTCGGCTCCGTAGTTTTTAGAGCAAAAGGGTGCGGTGCCGCAGGTAAGGCTAAGGAAAAGTGCGGTACAAGTGTTTTTATGATTTTTACAAGCTTTTCT
Organism: Pinus albicaulis; assembly: GCA_034641835.2. Lineage (NCBI taxonomy): Eukaryota > Viridiplantae > Streptophyta > Pinopsida > Pinales > Pinaceae > Pinus > Pinus albicaulis. The sequence goes on from CM076583.1 coordinate 530,377,011, forward strand.
CCAACTTCTGCACTTGGTTTAGGAACTTTAGGGTTGTAGACTTCTAAGGGAGCATTATATAGGTATTGATGAACCCATATAGACAGTAAAATGTCATGGTGACAAAATAATGTGTAACAGGAACCCAACAAAAACTGAAGTCATCAAAGATCTCCTGAAAATAGACCCTCCAGAAATCCTCATGCTCCAAGAGACTAAAATCGAAGGGAATACCCTTCTCGACATTAGTAAGTTGAAATGGAAGACAAATGCTAGAAAGGAAATAAGCTCAAGGGGCTCCTCAGGTGGAATTACTACTCTATGGTCCGAGGACCAATTTCATCTGGAAAACTCCTTCGAGTGCCAACACTGGATATTTACCAATTCAAGGCATCACACAAGTAATTTAACCTTTTCCCTTTTCAATATTTATGTTCTGGTGCTCTATGCTGAAAAGAGAGAATGTTGGTAATCCCTCTCTGCCTTTTTAGACCTCCACTACCCCAAGAATATCATCTTGGCTGGAGATTTAAACATTGTTTTGAAATCAAAATAAAAGAGAGGAGGCAGTAGTAGCAGGGATCAAACGCTACCCCTGGTTGAAGACCTCATCCAACATTGGGACCTGTTGGACTTCAAACCCGTGAGAGGCATTTATACCTAATCTAACAATAGAGTTGGGGATGAGCACATTTCTGCCCACCTGGACAGGTTCCTTGTTAAGAGCTCGTTACTAATGGAAAAGAGGTTAATCTCCACCAAAATACTCCCCTAATTGACCATGGATCATAAGCCTATTCTCCTTCTCTTGGAAGAAGAAGAAAACTTGGGTCTGATCCCTTTCCGGTTCAATCCTCTTTGGATAGAAAGAGAAGGGTTCTTCGACACTATCCGCTTGGCTCGGTCCAAACTTATCACAGGATCCCCAAGCTATATGTGGGAGAAAAAACTAAAGGCCACAAAGCAAGCCTTGAAAGAGTGGATTAAAAAGCCCACTAAAACCCCAATCAACCAAAGAATAGAAGCGGGCCAACTGCTGGAGGTCCTTCAAATGGATATGGAAAAAAATACATCACCTCTGCGGAGCTTGAGAAGGAACAGCTTGCCCAAAGCAACTCCTATCGTTCCTTCCTAATAGAAGAGGAATACTGGAGAATTAAATCCCGCAGGTTGTGGCTTAAGGCTGGAAACTGAAACACTTCCTTCTTCCACCGTCAATTTAGAGCTCCTCTATCCCAAAACCATATCACAGATATAACAACTGTTGAAGGGCAGGTCTGCAAAGGTTTTGATCAAATAAAATCTTCTACAGAGAATCATTTCAAGAACCTCTACAGTTCAGGGAGTGTTGGCAATGAAGAGGATACATCAAATTTCCTCTCCCATATTCCTTCCCTTGTTAGCAGAGATTAAAACTATGTTCTCATGAAGCCTTTCACGGAAGATGAAATCACCAAAGTCATCTAGTCAATGGAACTCAACAAGGCCCCTGGCCCCGATGGATTCACAATCCACTTCTACAAAATCTGTTGGGACATAATCAAAGTTGACTTGCTGAGAATGATAAAAGGCTTCCTGAATAAAGCTAAGGTGGGGGGAGGCATCAACTCTACCTTCCTCTCCTTAATCCTGAAAGAGGTGAACCCTGGATCCTTTAGTAGATTCAGGCCCATCTCCCTCTACAATGCCTCATACAAAATCCTTACTAAGCTCCTCGCCAATAGAATCAAACCGTTGCTTGGGAACCTTATCTCCACCTCTCAAGGAGAGTTTGTCAAAGGAAGACACATCCTAGACAATGTCATTCAAGTGAAAGAAGTCATGCATTCTAGTCATCAGTGGAAGGAGAAAGGGATGTTGATCAAGCTCGACATGGAAAACACCTTTGACAGGGTCAAACTATCCTTCCTCTACATAGTCCTTCTCTCCTTTGGATTTTCCCCTAAGTTTGTCAATTTAATCAAAGCCTGCACTGAAAAGCCTTGGATAGCTCCACTCATCAATGGGAGACCTACCTCTTAATTTCAAGCCCTCAGGGGATTAAGGCAAGGTTGCCCTCTTTCCCAATTCATGTACATTATCATGGAAGACACACTCAGTAGGAAATTAACAGTGGAGAAGATTGCAGGGGCTCTTCCTAATATAATAATTTTGAATGGTCTAGAGCCCATAAATCACACCCTTTTCACAGATGACTCCATCCTTCTCGGAGGTGCTTCTATCAGGATTTCAAAAGTCTTCAACTCTATCCTCCACAGCTATTGCAGCGTCTCTGGTGCTCTTATCAATGACAGCAAGAGCGTTGTGTATGGGTGGAACGTTGAACAACATGACCTCCAACGCATTGCACAACACTTGGGCTTTGCTGGCTATGCCCACTAGGAAAAAATCAAGTATCTGGGATTTCCATTAAAACTTGGAATAAATAAAAGGTCCCTGTGGTTTGATGTCATCAGAAAAATCAAAACGAAAATTGCCTCCTTGGGAGGCCAATGGCTCACTAATAGAGGGAAGCTAATTTTCATAAAAGCAGTGCTATCCACTTTACCCATTTGCCAAGCCTCCTTTCTGATGGCACCAAAAAACATTATAGAACAGATCTCCAAGTTAATTCATGATTTCCTCTAGCAAGGAGGTAAATGCAATCAATGGAAATTCCATTTAGTCGAGTGGGACTTAGTGAAACGCCCAACAGTGTAAGGTGGCCTTTAGATTTGTGATCCCTCCCATGCCAACATTGCTCTAAGCTGTAAAATTATATGGAAAATATACGCTGATCCAAAGCACCCATTCAACAAAATCCTCAAGGAAAAATATGTGAAAGGCATTCCACTGAGGCATTTGTAGGCAGACAACAATTCGAATGGCTCACTGGTGTAGAACCTATGTCGCAGAGGCATTGAATTCTTCAAGAAATAGCTTTACCGCATCCCTGGAAACTGTAAGAAGACCATGTCGTGGAAATATAATATCATGGGTCACACGTCACTCAGAAAATATGAAGAGCTCAAAGAGGTCCGTGAATGGTTGATCCAGCAAGGCATCCACAAGCTCAAAGATATCTCAGCCTAGAATGAGAAGCAGAATTGGCAGTCTTGGGTCTTCCCCAGAATTCCTGAGCACCTGCAAATTCAACAAAAAATACTCAAAAACGAGTTAATTGATTTTGTGTTGGTGCACAAGCATGCTGCAGATCATTGGGGCTGGGGAAATTCTGGTATGTACACTGCTGCACAAGGTTATATCCTTCTCCAAACACAAAAAGAGAGGAATCAACCTGCAAAGTTTTGGAATTAGGTGTAGGATCCCTTTGGTCTCCTTAAATTAAAAAAAAATTATTTGGGTTCTTATGCACAAGAAGATCCTGACAGGGTAAAATCTAGTTAAATGAAGCTTCACTGGCCCTCATAGATGTGTGCTCTGCAGGAATGCCATCAAAACATCAGATCATCTCTTTGTGGACTGCTCCTTCCCCAAAGATGTGTGGAGTTTTATCCTTCATGGCCTCCAGGTCTTAGTTCCAAACCACATCTCTGTGGTTGATATATTTTCAACTTAGAAGGAGCGATACCCTCATGCTACCCCCAACAAGTCACTTTGGCTTCGAGTTTGGCAATCCATCCCAAATACGCTTGCTGGAAAATCTGGCTTGCTCGAAATGAGCAGATCTTCAACAATACTTCTTGCCCCCTTCGATGGTTGCAGCCAAAGCCAAATCACTTCTCCTTGAAATCGTGATGCAACAATCCCACAAAATTGGTAACTCACTCCTTCCTGAAGAAAAGAAACGGATGGGAACATTTGCTTATCGAGATAGAAAATAAACCTCAGTCAACCCCTTCACCAATCCAGGATGGCACATAAAGGATTCAGACGAAATATTTCAAGTATGGTGGAGAAAGCATAGTAAAGCAACGATATTCTTCGACGATGCATCCAAAGGAAACTCTGGGGCAACTGGTGCAGGTGGTGTGCTCTACTCCTCAGACGACACAAGAAGAGATAGTTTCAGTTGGGACCTTGTGCAACGAACAAACAATCAAGCAGAAATTCTTGGTCTGCTAAAATCCTGCCACATTGCTCGCAAGAGAGGCATTAGAGATTTTCAGGCTTTCGGTGACTCAGAAATATTGATCAAGAAGCTTAATTCGGAATATCAGTTCAACAATGTAGTCCTCAATAAGACCCTCCGAAGGTTGAAGCTCATGCTGCTCGAATTTTTGTCCTACCAATTCTTCCACATCCTCAGAGGCTCGAACAAGGAAGCCGACATTATGGCAAACAAAGGATGTATTCTCTCGTCAAGTGATCTCAGCATAAATAACGAAATTCCTCTCCAAATTTGCATTCCATGAAATTTTGTTTTACTTGTATCGAGAAGCTGGCTAGCTGCCGTGTAATGTTGGTTGATTTGACCTCGACCCAACCATATTTTTCCAATAAATAATACATAACCGGCTCAGTTTTAAAAAAAAAGCACCTAAAGACAATATTGACCAAAAAAATAAAAATAAAAATATTAAAATTCCTCAAGCCAACTTTGAGTATGATCCTCAAATATATATAACACCATCAAAATCTATAACTCATTGACAAAATTAACGTAAATGGTTGGTTAAATACATTATGGAAAATATCATGAATGGTGCATTGTATGCGTAAAAGGGGCTTTAAGAATGGCATTCTGAAGCATATTCTCCTTTGCCATATATATATATATATATATATATATATATATGAGAGAATAAGGTTATTATATTTAGTGGAATAAATTAATATTAAAAAAACAAACATGTTAAAATTTATGAAAAAAATTAACATAAATATAAAATTTATATAATATTTATAAAGTTAAGTTGTTTAACAATGAATATAAATATTTAAAAAATTACAAATTTAAATTTGTTCAAGATATGTAGCAAGTTTTATATGTGTTAGTTTGTGTGAAGATTATTCTATTCTATTTTTGGATACTTTTCAATTTTTGTCTTTGATTTTTGATTTGTTATGTAAAAAAAATCTTGTGTATACTTATAGTTTTTTTTAATAAAATTGACTTTTCAATTTCATAAAAGTTCTATGTTTTAGAATGATACTAAACAAAATGAAAACAAATTAATATTTAGAAAGAGTGATTTCTCCATCACAAGATTCCTCAACACTAAAGGTACTTACTTGTAGCTCTAGAGCTTCTTTTGATAGTTGGTTTACCCATTCCTTTAGTTCTTTATATTTATGTTTGAAAGATAGCATTCCTCTATAATTTGTGTGAGAGAGGTCAAGTGAATATTTTCCATCGAAATCTAGATGTTTTCCCACTTTATAATTAGTTGTGAATCTCCTAAAACTTGGATCTTTTGGATGCCTTTATCCTTTTCCACCTCCAACAGTGACCATAAACCAAAGAAATCCACTTTGTTGTTTGTACTTATTCCTTATGCATATATCACATGAATAATATGATTTTGTGCCAAGAATAACACCACACCAATGCTGCACATGGAGGGTCTCATTGGCTTGCTCGTTCAAAAAATCCCAACGAAATGTTTTCATTTATAACATGTTGGACTGAGATATTGGGATTTTTTACCTCCAACTTCACCTTGTAATCCTTGTCCATCATTATAATGGATGAAACATTGACTTCTGGAGGGATTTCAATGATCCTAAAAATTCTTGAGTTTCTAGCCCACCAGATATGATATATAAAAATACAAGGGAACCCCTCAAATTTTGATACATAATTATTTGAAAGCCACACTTATAAGCATTGCTAAAGAGTGGGATTTTCCTAATTGATCCATTGTTTGAAATCTTGTTTTATTGAGGAAAGAAATTGTTTTGTTTATGTATAGTTGATAAAAATGTCTAGAGTAGATTCGTTGTGTTTTTGACACAAAGGGCATCATCCCAGGATAAAAATTTCTTGTTAGTAGCCAACCAAAATCATATTTTTCATTTTATATAATTCTAGAACTTCCATAATTGTCGCAGCCACCACTCAATCTCCCCCGTAAAAGAGTACTCGTACTAAAATTTGTAGCCTAGTTTCTTAATGTAGTTTCCAATGGATGATTTTTTTGACAATATCAGTGTTTCTTGAATACATTCTCATATTATAATGTACATTGAGGTCATATTATCTAAATAATATTGACATTCCTCTACTAGATGTCCTTTAATCCCTAACATGTCGGTGTATTTATAGATAGTTCGATCGACAGGTTGTGGGGATTGAGTATTTTCATCCCCCAAGACAAATATGTTGGTTTCATTCAAGATCCTTCTAAGTATTGTTGAAATCCTATAGTGTTCCTTAGAACCCATCAAGGAATATTCTCAAATTATGGCATTAACACCATTTCCCACTTTTGATACCACCCAATTACCAATGATGGGAAAATATTTTACCAATTCCTTCCAAACGACTGAAATTTTTGAAGATTTGTTTTGTAGTATGAACCAATCAAATATGGAAAGGTATTTAAAATACTTAATCTTCATAACATTCCCCCACAAGGCATCATTCTATGATATTTTACACACAAAAAATTCTACCAAAGCCTTTACAAAGAGAAAAATATTCTTTAGTTACCACCACTCATGGACTTAAGAGAAGAAATCGTGTCCCATATTTCCAACGATATAGAATAATACTTAGAAAAAAACTAGGAAATGAAAACTCAACTTCTTGTTCTGACAATCTGAATCATAAGAAAACATAAGTGACATATCAAAGCCTTCTCCTAAGTCCGTTCTACTATTTCTTCATCATAGGAGAACATACGCTAGAATCTGTATCATAACTTGCATATATACATGACTATCCTTAATAGTATCCAGATACAAAAGGTAATACTGAATTTTCATAGCCATAACTCCCCCTGAGCCTATACTGTATGTTTTTTTCACTGTTACTACATCAGATGCACTATCAGTAATATAAGAAACATGAATATCAAAACAACCATGTGAATCATCGTCAATATATGTATTTCCCCCCTAAGACTATACATCACTGATCCTGAGGACCTCATAATCATCTTCTGCTCTCATGAGGTTATGTACCTTACATCACTTTTGCAGACACTGTTAGTAGTATTCTTTTAATAATAATGGACTTCAATGGGCACCATCTTATTTTACTCTGAGTCTGAATCAACCTCATATCTGCGAGAATTTAGTTCTTTAAACACATATAAATTGTTTGGGTTTATATACCATCTTGCTATGACCTTTCCAGATTCTTCATCTGTAACTCTGCATTTGGTTGATGTAAGAACAATTACATTTCCTTTATCTGTCAATTGACCTACACTTGAATATTCTACATTAGCCATTGAACTATTAAAGTATCAACTGCTCTTCTATGTTTATTAATTATGGCTTTACCTTTTCCTAGAACTTTTGTTGGAGCACTATTTGCAAGAATAACCTTACCATATTGGTTTTTCCTAAGAGAGTCCATATTATTCTTATCTCAAGTCATGTGATGAGATCATATGCTATCTATGTACCATTCATCTTCGTTTTCAAACGAGCAAAGAGCAAGACCACTCCTTATGTGTTCTTCTTATTTCTACTTATTATGAGAAATATTGGTGAATCCATCTTTCTCAGGTATTTGTACATTATATGATTGCCTTTCATGTTGTCTTTGGTGATTCATTGATTTGTTCCTGCATTCTTTTGCTACATTCCCAAACTTGTTATAAGCATAACATCTTATGTGACCAGAAAAGGGAGCAAAAGAACCATAATATATTTGTTTCATATTCCTTCTATTGCAATCAATAGCTTTATGACCAAATATGTTCCAAGTAAAACAATATCCCTTGAATAAACCTGAGTACCTAGGAGCTTATGTACTTCTTGTGAGATGACTCCTTTCTTGAAACAATATGATTCTATAATTGGCTGCAACATGTCCATAATTATGACATGTAAAGCATTCAACATTATTGATCAAAGGAGAGAATTGATTAGCATTTCTATAGTTAGGATGAAATGATTTTCTTTGAAGATTCACTTTCCTTGGTTGTTGATCAAGTTTACTTCTTATATCTTTGTTGAGCATTTCAGGTTTTGCATTGCTACCCTTTAAGTTCCTTGCATCAGCTTGTGAACTAGATTCTCCTTCAACAATTTCATGGAAACCAAGACCAGATTTGATGGCAGGAGACCTTTGACTACTAAGAATATTATCCAAAATCGTAGTATTATTTTGAAACCTCAAATGCCTCTCTTTTTCTTCTAATTTACCGTTTATAATGTTCACCTCAACCTCTATTCTTTGATATTGCTTTTCCTTTTCTTAATACTGCTTCTTCATACCTTCTTCAACGCTTCTTCCTTCTTCCACTTGCTCATTTAATTTGAGAATCTCTTCTTTCAACCCATTTTCTTGTTCTTAAAATGCTTGAAGTAGTTCTTCATTTTGCTTATCTTATTTTTCAAAATCTTCTCTCAGAGAAACGATCTCGGCTTCAAGACCTTCACAATATTGTTTAGATTCCACAACGACATTTATTGATTTAATATGATCCTTGTTATCATATTCCTACAAGTTATCTTTAATATTAACAATATTTTTCAAAGAATCAACTACTCCATCATGTTCATTTTTTGACACATTTTTAGGGATAGGATTACCTGGTAGTTCCCCTAATGAGCAATCTTCCTTTGGGATTTCTTCATGGATTTCTTGTCGCTTATCCCACACTTGCTTTGCAATTGCATAATGCATAACCCTATTTAATGTTGAATCAAGTATGCTATAAAATATGTCACTTAATTTCTTACTGTTATTTTTCACTTCCTCGTCGAATGGAGGAACCTTGGTGCAACCATTTCATACTAGATACCAAAAATCAAGATTCATTAGATTAGACTTCATATTTTCTTTCCATTGTTGATAATTATCTTTGCTTAGCATAGGCACATCTGCATTGACCATTGTTTCTGACTTGCCTTGATCTTCTGCTTCTAGAGGAATCATTTTTTAATATGTTTGCTCTTTAGAGTGCTTACTTTCAATTTTACCCATGAGTGCAAGTTCAATTGTTTCACTGTCATCATCACTATCATTATTGCATAGAAAATGAAATGGACTATAGTTAGAACAAAATCCCATTCCTGATAATTCTTTGTTGTCGTCTTCTTCATTCTTGATCAATAGAAAGAGGGGTGCTCCCAAACCTGAATATTTACTGACATCTGTAGCTTTCACTGCATCTGATATATCACTGTCATAATTTTTTGAATCCCTCCTTCAAACTATATTTTTGTTTCCCATCATCTTGAAAAATCTCCTTCAAGCGATCAAGCTTCTTCTGAAGGATCCGCTCTGATACCAATTGTTGGGAAAATTACTGAGGGGGGTGGGGTGAATCAGTATTTTAAAACTCACTTAAACCTTTCAATCTCTTATTCATATTTATGTACATGACTATAATGAAGTAAACCTACGTATGTACACGACTATTATGCAGAAAACTTTCGTATATCCAGTTAACTAACTTTTCAGTTAATTCACCATCTGTTTAACTTGAACCGATGTATCGGTACTTTATTATTAATTAATTAAACAGTAACCATGTGTACTAAGAATAGAATAAACCATCACACATAAGCAACACATCAACACACATGAAAACCAGGATTTTTAGGTGGAAACCCGATGTGGGAGAAAAACATCGTTGCTTTCATCTTTGTCTTCATCTTTTATTATAACGAAAATATTATTACAATATTGTACTGGTGCAAACTCATACCAACACGTAGGAACCCACCTGCAGAAGGTTACCACCTTCTTTCATTTTCCAGCACTCACTGGAAGGTAGCTCCAACTCCCTTATCTCGTTTACCAACACCCACCGGAAGGGATATCCTACCCCCTGATCTGATTTAGCAACTACTACTGGAAGGAAGCTTTGAATCCTTCATTGAGGGCTACAACCCACATCACCTCTGTGGACCACATTTCATAATTTTCATATTGGATCCATATGACTCAAAACATCAAACCTGTAGGCCACTTTTCATAAAATTTTTAGAATGGACCCATTATCATCATTTAAGCTCAATGCCAAATAACAAGACTAAAGTTGATCACTGTAAAAAATCACTCATCCACTGAACCAATTGAATCAACAAATCAATCATTGAATCTCAATCAACCATTGCAACCAACATAATTATATCAATATAAACCAGAACAAATCATATCAATGCACTGTCACTCATAAAAATACCAAGCCATACATTGTTACCCATAACTAAAACCAACTAATTCCACTGCAAACCCTGATCAACAACATGTCAGAATATATAAACTATTGTTTTGAAAAATATGCGTGTATGTACGTGTTTTCCCTGAAGAGTACATGCGTATATATCTCAACATACTGAACCCTCGATTTGAATCACTGCACTACTAAAAAAATCAATGAAACATATACATACCCCATCACAGATCTATGAACCATGTACAGATCATCTCATAAAAACATCATCTTTAGTCAACATATTAATTCATAAAAAATTCAACTCAACAAGAATTTTTAAACACAGATTATCATGAGAGAGACATCATTGACAAACATCAGAAAACATGAGAGAATAAATCAACCATGATCATCATCTCATACTGCAAAACCCTAGTAGATGTATGTGATTCATATGAATAACTTATGCGTATGTATGCACCTTTTATGCTTGACACCCACACACATATATCTCCATACTACAGAATATATACACAGATACCCAAAGTAGGTCCGCATATGTACATGCTATTTTTGAAATAAATATGCGTACAAATCTGTAATTATTTAGTCATACTTTCGCTGCACAATAGAACTTCAATCAAACCTAGATCTCGACATACACAGTAAAAAACACACTTCATAACATTATCATCACAAATAAAACCAAACCATAAGCAGATTATTCAATGTGTAGTCATTTCATATCTATTGGATCTGATCCATCATAGTACTCCCCAATGCACACTTATTTCAGATCAAAAAAATTCATCAATAACCCATTACATTCGTAATTAAAACACTTGATCTCCATCTCCTTTTATAACTTAGGCCCTAGACAATATCTTGGGTCAAACCCATACTAATGCTGATAGTATTCTTTGATGGGATAAAATATCTGTTGCTGCGCTCAATACTATGGGCCAATACCATGGTAAATACCCTTGGTATTTAGAATACCATGGTGCAGAAACTGTACATGAATTTACTTGACCATACCTGCGTATTTACGCACCTTTGCTTCACAGAACCCGTGTATACTTCCTCAAAATTTACCTTCATCATTCCTCTATCTCTAATCTAATATTCATTTGTCCAACATCTAAACTAGATTGTATACTCATCCTTCTACCATCATGTTGACAACTTTACCAAGTAGGTTTCCATCAAGGACAACACATACACATCCTGCTACAAGTAGGTTGCCATCAAGGACAACACATTAGTCATAATTCCAACAATGGGAATAGATTTGGATTATATGAAAGAATAAAATATGACATATCCTGATTGATCTCCATACCTATGGATATACATAGATTAGTTAAGATAGTTCTCAATGATATGATGTCCTTCACTAAGCCATATGTAAATCAAAGAACGTCACCCATGAAGAAAATGTGATATATATACCTTATTTGGAGTTTCCTAAATTCCTGAGAAGGAACCTAGCCTTTTCTCGATATTTATGAGTTTTCTCAAGGCTTCTGCAATGATAAAAAACAAAAGGGGAGATAGAGGGAATCCCCGCTTCAATCCTCTCGAAGCTAAAAAGAAACAACAAGGCATTCCATTTATGAGGATTGAAAAATAAATAAATTGTAGGAACCCCATAATACAATTAAGTGACTAGAATGACAAAAACCATTTTTAATATTACCAATCTTAAGACAGTCTATCTAACTCTATCATAGGATTTGGATAAGTCAACCTTTAAAACAACCATAGATTTCTTGGTTGTTTTTATAGCATGGGTAGTTTCTTATGCAATGGCCATGATGTCATGACTCTGTCTTCCACTTAGAAAATCAAATTACTCTTCAAAAATGACTTCACTCGGCATTAGATTTAGAAGGAGAGCAATGAATTTCATAATAATTTTCTAAATTACATTGCAACAAGACATTGGCTTGAAAACTACAAAAGTGTTTCCATATTTGTTATTTGGAGTAAGAGAAATATGATTCTTGTTGAGTGATTGTTAGGTCCCTATATTACTAGTATAGTCCCTTATTGTTGTTAGTGTAACCCCCTTATTATTATTATTGTACCCTTGTAACCCCCATTTTGTTATTATTGTGCCCTTAAATTATTATTGTTAGGTCGGCTAGGATTACATTGTGGCCCACCAGGATTACATTATGGCCACATGGACTCCTATATATAGAAAGGAGGTTTTGTAAATTGTATCATCCAAGAATTGTTCATTTATGTAATGTATTGGAGGTTTCCCCCTCGAAGTGGCTTATTTCTAAGGTGTTGATATCTTTTTTCTTCTATTTTTGGAGCTGGTTACACAACATTTGGTAATACTTTTTTAATTCTGTGATATTATCTAATCATCATTAGGATATCATATTTTATCAAATCAAAGCATCTAGTATAAAATTGAACTGACAATCCATCTAGACCTAGGGTCTTGTCTTTCTACATAGAAAAAAGGGCATATATAACCTCCCATTATGTTACTTATGCCAACATATTCAAGTTCATTTCTTTCAAAATCACTAGTTGAAAGAGGTTTACAACTTCAAAAATCTCCAAAATGGGACTGTAAGACTCCCTCCCACCCATGTTATCTTGGGTTGTGTGAAGTGTTACATGTCTATTTGACCCAATCTCCAATTTTGTTATGAAGATAGGATTACAAAATTACTCTTTTTACAACATCATCAAAACTCAAAAAAAATTCCACCATCATGTTCATCTCATCAATAGTTTTTCAGTGATATAAATCTCTTCTCAATTTGACTATCAGATTAAAATTTATGCTCATTTGAAGTTTAGTCAATCATACAAAGCTATGTAAGCATTGATTTTCCATGTGGCACCCATGTGGTCCCTATTTGATCCACGTGGAATTCCACATCAACATAATGCATGGTCCATGCCACTAAGATGTTTCCATGTCAACATAATGGGGGTCCACATCATCATGGGTCACTACATGTCATGTACCCGACCACTGTCAAGTCCCCATGGAACTTGCCACATCAACTCAAGTGCAAGACCCCACTAGGCCTTCCCTCTTTGTTTTTTTTAACCATTCCCCATTACATCTGATTCACTGCACATCTAGTGTTACAATGTTATATTATTTTTTATCATCCTCAGACCCTCAGATCTACGAATCCATCTATCAATTTGAGGGAGATACAGTTTAGCGCTCATCTAGACCTCCACAGGGTTGTGAACCTTGGCTAGCCCCAAATCCTAAATCTCAGATCTGACCATGCTCCATAGAAATATGGTTCTGACCACATCTATCCTTTTTCTTATGCTTCAGACTTCATATGCATCTGGATCCATAGATCCCATATGCACCTTACCTTAATAAGGATATTGTCCAATGCCCATTTATGCTCCCATTGCATTCTTGACCCCACTAACCCCTAGATAATTGGATCACCGGATATGATCCGTGCATGGAAGGGAAAATATTCCCCAAATGTGATTTGCTATAAAGACATAATCTAGTCCAGATGTTATCTAGGATATTCACCAAGCAACTCTTCCTTGTTGGCCTCAGGCCCCAAATCACTAGATGTGACGACATGATAAAGGGGATATCTAGTCCACGATGATTCAAACTCCACACAGGAATGTTGGCCCTTACAACCTTGGATGCCCAAATCACCATATTTCATATAAAATCTCTAAGGTAGGGAAAAGGAGGAAAATAAAGGAAGTTTGGGGAATTTTACAAGGGTTGCTTAAGACCAAGGCATCTGCCCATTACACCAAATTTCTGAAAATGATGACTAAGGCCTGAGCATAGGTTCTCAACAACAATGAGCCATGTATAGAGTGAATAAAAAGGGTACCAACAAGGTCTAATTTACATCAAATCCAATATAAAATAAAGGATGGGATTCAAAGGCCAAATTCACCTAATTTAGGCATTCCAACTCTATTATCTATTATAGGTTAGTTCATTTCAACAATGATTTAGAAATTATTTCATTCATTAGCAAGGAGACATATAATTTCACCCAAGAGGGATACATACCATGTTTTAAAGAATGAATCTAAATATGTTACAACTGATTGCAATACTCAGTTACAAAAATATAGTAGTGTGCATAAAATCACAAATTCATAACATCATTCATTGGCTAAGTGGCCATAAGCTCTATCTAGATATTAATTTAACATCGAACATATAAATTAAATTCATAACATGTAAGATGACCTACAATCATAGTTATGGAAATGAGCTGCCTAAATTCATAAAAACATAAGATAATTGAGAAATTATGAGATAATATGTTTAATGAGTGAGATTCAGACAATCGCTCACAATCATGTAAGCGATCTTGAAATTGACGAATATGGAAACAATCATACAATTCAAGTAGTTCAATATCACCATAGATATATATGAGACAACTTGTCAACCTTGAATATGGAGTGAGTTAGGCATTATTTCATGAATGAAACAAGACCATACATCAACAAACAAGATAAAAAGAATAGTGACCATCCATAATTCAATAGTATACATAAATACTTATACTTATATGAGTGAGTTAAACTAGCTGGAAATTAAATGAGGGATTTTCACTCTCCACCTAACAGTAGGCTAGCTACACTACACTACAATCTCTCTTGCATCTGACCACCCTTGAGTCAGATCCAAAGTATGAGGAAGTTATTGCACAAGGGAATTCACACCAATGGATTGGTCCAACACTCAAGAGATTGAGTCCACTATCCAGGTGGTTCATCACCTTCTCTCTGGAAGTATGCATTGCAATGAATCACTTACTCTTTGAGTTTCAAAGCACATGGATTCAACTAAACTTCTAGAAGGGTATGTCACTCAGTCTTAGAGGATTTACTTCACTATTAAGGTGGTTCATCAGCCAGTTGGAAAGCAATTATTATTTCATCAACCAATAATAAGAAGTAAATGGTTCACCATCCTAACTACAAGCACCGAATGGTTTAATCAACCCTTCAACAAGCACTTAGTGGTTCATCAATTGAATAGGGAGATCTTAGTGGTTCATTAGATAACATCAAGAACTAAGTGTTAGATTATTCACTGAGATTCACACGAGTCACACAAGCTTAAAAAAGAGTTTAGTGGCATTAAACACAGTAATAGGGATTATCACCAAGGGCCATAGAGTAGAGGCTCAAAGTCAGATCCAATGTTTCCACTTTATGATCCAAAACTCCACAATGTCTAGAATAAATCATGAAACCTTTTTTTCTCTAAGAAAAAAAGGGTTCTCACACACTATAATATGAATAAAGAGGGAGAAAAAAATCTCCACACACGATCACCAATCAAATCCCAAGAACTAATATCAGAATAGAGAGTCCAAGTCAGTCAAAGATAGTGAATTGTTAATCTGATGTTGTCCAACCAAGATGAATGAGAGAGAGAAGAAGAATAAAGAGAGAGCCTAGTGCCTCCCATTGTGCATATATATGTATTTTTATTTTGTGTCCTTTGTGTGTTATGATAAAGCCCCCAACCCATCTCTTTGATGTTGTCATTTGAAGGGTTTTCTCCTCTATATATAAGAGGGAAAGGGGAATGGGAACCGTCTACCCTTCCACCACCCTAGTCCAATCTCTTAATGAATGTCACTAAACTCTGCCAACTCCAGTTTGAACCAAATTGAATCTTATTAAAATTATTCCAGGTAATGGTTTCTCTCAGTTGCAAGAAACTTTAAAATTTAATTCTTCTAGGTATGGGTCATGGTTTTCAAAATACACATGAAGGAAATATTCCCTCAAACCAAGGATTTGTAAGATTATCCCTTCTTCAGTTGTTTTTATTTAATTGTAAATAATCAGTTTTAATTTCTTAACCATATAGCAGTGAGTCATGGTTTCCCCCGTAGTAGTATTACAATCACAATTATCATTACAAAAAGAAGGGGTAAAACAGGGGGATGCTACAAACCGCACCACCTTAAAGGAACATTGTCCTTAGTGTTTTATAACATAGAACAAAAAAAAAAATTTGACCTTTATTACTACAACTCCTATATCAATGAAATTTTCCATTTACTAAATTTTCATATCCAACCATGCCATTCATTGTCCTCAATGCTTCCATAGGGAACAAAATCAACTCATTTATTTTTGGAAGAAACTCAATGCACTTATTATCCCAATGAGTATGCAGATGAATCTTTGAAAACCAGTTCATTCAAGTCTCCCCTTCCTTGTAGTCACACATCTTCCAAGTTCAGGCATCCCCTTCTCTGCCTCCCCAGTCCCTCAAGTGATCAATTCCTTGGCAAGTCTTCCTCTCATAAGAAGAGTCTTGATGGAGTCTCATAGCCAAGGCATCCCTCTGGATTTTTCTAATAACAAATACATTTTTCACTGAATATCTCATGGCAATCAATGCATATCATAGGGTTTAAATGTCACCAAAATGGCATAGTCCCTAATGTCTTTTGCTCCACTATGCTTCTACTGTGCCACTCTAATGTTACATGTAATCAAAATAAAACATCCTTGCTAGGTAGTTCACTAGTTAACCTATATCACCAACATCCAATTTTAATGAGATTAATCATAAATTTTTTATATCAAATTAAACCAAAATTTAACAGGTAATTCTTTAAACTGATACTCATCTTTGTGTTTATTCTTTGCTTCCTTTGTCTCTACAGGTGAAAAATTCCAGCTCGTTGTCTTCACTGAACATGCCCCCTCATGCTCACACCCTAATGAGAATGGGGCATATTTATTCTCCCATTAGTTACTCACCTTTTTGGGCCCAGGTAAATACCATTCTAGGTAATCTATCTATCCAAATGTTTTCCTGCATAAACCCCCATCAACTACTCACCTTTTCAGGCCCATGAAACCCTCATCTAAGCAATCTACCTGTACAGGGGTTATCCTACATGGATTATTTGTTATATTATTATAGCTAAGCACTGATATAGCATGCTATATTATATTGTGCATAGAGTCTAATGGACCAGTGCCATTTTGGTGTGCTCCACTACATTGGTCATGGAGTATTATATTCAAGGTACCAGTTATGACTTTCTCCCATGAGGTAATCAGAGTGTCATGGGGTTTCCATGTCACCACAACAATATTCTTTCTAATCTCCTTGATCCATTATTTCTCCTGTGTCACAACATTAAGTTCCCATGAGATGTACTCCAAAATTTCAAACCAATTTTTTTTTTAATTGTCCATTGTGCTTCATTCAAAATCAAAATATCATAAACATGAGACTTTAGTCAATATGTTGGGCTCCCTTGAAGGTGGTGATATTATGTCAAGGTGGATTCCATATCACACCCAAATCCATAATTATACCTGCAATATACGCTTTTGGTCAGTTGAACAACTACCAATACTCATGCTTTCATTGTAATATTTTCAACATCTTGAAGTGATCTCATAATTATTGCACATATAAAAATTCTATCAACATATGATTTCAATTAGAATGAAATTAAACTATCACAACATTATATTTATGCATCAAATTCATTCTTACTATTTTATAATACAATAAAACTTTTATTCCAGTAGTCCAAAGAGTCAGGATGGGAGATGCATATCTTAAATTCACGATGAATTTAGTTCTCTATTTCCTTTAGCATGCATTACAAAATTCATTGCAATATTTCACACTGATGGCTTCCTATCTAAACAATCCCCTTTTTGTGTATCTGTGTAATACAGACATTAATTTTGAAGTAAAATATATTAAATTTAGTTGAAAGGAATTCTTACGCAATTCATTTCCTTTACCATTGGTTACCATTTGATTTACTTGGATGCTATTACAAGCACTTTGAGTTGAACTCTTTTTTAAGGAGTCCACCTAGATTGTAGAACACATGTTTTTGTAATATTCAACATTGCTTGAAATGACCTCAACCTCACATATTAGTCACAACTCTATCAATTCAATTATGTACAAGTTTCAATGAAATTTTCATAAAGGTATTTGCATTAAGTTTCCAATTTGCAAATTCAAGAATTGTCATGCCATTTAAAATTAACTTTCAAAATCTGTTGTTCTCAAATATTCGCATGACTAGGATTATAATCCCAAGCATATCATAAGTACACTAACCATAGTAGTTAACTGTAAGTGATCATGCTTGCACACTTTCTCAATGGATATTCCACATGACATGGAATATATTAGATAACTTCACTGTATTTCCCAAACATATCAAGTACTAGTTTCTTATTTTCTTACTATTCACACATTTATAAAATATAAGATATATGTAGTGGCCCCAGGTTAAAGTTCATGTAATAAAGGATAATAAAGGAAAAATAAGACCAAGGTCATGGGACACATATTCCAAGTTGAATGTTGGGACAACACTATAGTGGGCATCACTTTTGGTTTATTTATGGCTAAGGAAATTGGCAAAGGAATTGAAAAAGGAAAAAAGGCAATAATTGACATTTATTTATGAAAATAAAGGAAAATAGGAGAAAAGGAAGGTGAAAAGACACATATTTGCATGTTAAATAAATTAGAAGGAAAATGAAGGAAAATGGAAAAAGGGAGACATCAATAATAAAAAGGAATTAGAGAATTAGTTCACAACTTTTGTTGGTTTGGATTTTTTCAGTTTTAGCTTGGATCAAGTGAGAAAGAGAGAGAGAGAGAGCGAGAGAGAGAACTCCAAGAGGATAAAGCAATAAAGCAGATGAAAGAAAGCAAGGAAGGCAAAGGAAAGCCAAGGAAAGGAAGGAGAAGGTTGGATCAACAACTTCAAGAGGAGGATTTTGCAGCTAATAGGTTGCATGTGTGATTTCTTAGCTGAGGTGTGAATTCATGGTACATGCATTTGTTATCATTGGCATGGGTTTTTCCTGGTTTGACAAAGGTTTCATCCTCGCCTTTCCATTTCCTAGATAACCATGCTGTGATGGGATTTATTCTCACAGTTGAGCTTTGGATTGCCAAAAGGTTTTGGAACTAGATGAAGTGGTCTCAGGAACATTCCCAAGGGTTGGGTGTGGAGATGGTGTGGAGACAAGAAAATTCCTCAAGGTATGGTGAAGAAACTCTAAGGAATCTAAGATTGGTTTGGTTTTGTGATCTTGGGACTGGTTTAGGTGAGATCATGATAGTTCACTACAAGGAAAATACCCTCTAGCGAATGTTTTTGAGGAACCCCTTATAAAAGTAGCCCAAACATCCGTTTGTAGCGAAGGTTACTAGAGGTGGTTGGCGGGTGGAGGTTTTTTTTTTTTTTTCGATACATTTGTACTCCTAAACCGCACCGGTGCGTTCCACTAGAGAAATCACTGGTGCGTACAAAAAAATTGGCACAGCGGGACACCGTGCGTTCGAAAAAAACCCACCTAGTTCGTCTCATTACTGTAGCGCACTGGTGCTCTACAAATATTCTACACCAATGCATCTTAAAACCTCACGCCAAAACTGAAACAACCCAGTGCGGTTTTAAGAAACCTCCTGGTGCGCCTATAAAACCTGCGCACCAGAACAAGGTAAAAAAAAAAATACACAATTTTCACTTTTTAGTGCTCCAGATCTCTCAAGAACCGGTGCAAATTTACCTTGTGTGAGACACCCTTCCATAAATGCTCCCATTGCACGCACTGCTACTGTCCATTGCCCACCATCTCCATTTCGAATTTTGAAAAATGGTGGGAAAATTTAGTTTTGCAAATTCTACAACCAATATACCTCCTTGACGGCCAAATGTACAGGTATTTTACTTTTTTTTTTCCATAATTAAACCTTTTAGCAGATTATTTTTCTAAAATAACTTAAAATTCACTTTATTAAAAAATAATAATAATAAATAAAAAAAATTCCCGCATGGTGCGCTCAAGCCATTCGGCTCGCACCGCGACTGGTGCTAACGGTATCTGCACAGGTTCGGGGGCGATACTAAAATGATGCACCGTGTTTTTTTTAAATTAAAAAAATTGCGGTGCGGTCGGTTACCTGGCTGCATCGTTGACCATGTCGAATTGCTAGAATGCGATGCATTGACGGAAATATCCACCCCGAGGCGGGTAATTTTATCAACGCACCACCCTCCTGAACTGGACATAGTCAATGGTGCGGTCATGTAAACGACAACACCGTTGACTATGTAGTTATGTGAGGAGGGCGGTGCGCTTCCTAAACTATACGCCCCTGGGCATATAGTTTGGTCAGCACACCACCCTCCCGACACTGATACATAGTCAACAGTGTGGTCTATTATACCACCTCACCATTGACCTTGTAACAAAGTCAGGAGGGCGGTGCGCTGAAAATTTCTAGGTGCACAGCCTCCGGTGCGCGACAAAAAAAGACGCACCATTACCGGTGCATGCCTGTTTTTTGTGGCACACCGACAATTTTTTTTTGTTTTTTTTTGTTTTAAATTATATATGTATATTCCTAAATACATGTCTCATTTAATTAAAAAATTGTATTTAATATGTCAATCATTCAGCGATGTCAAAGGGAAGAAGAGAGATAACAACATCAACAACAGGCGGACCAGTATAACGTGGTTCACCTGTGGGAAGCATGAGAGAGGGAGAAAGATACGTACCCTAACCCTATTACAGCAGCCACCCAGGGGCTCCTAATGAAGATAGGCCTCCTCAAGCTCTATGAGGATGCTACATCCCTAAAGGGTCATGGTGGGCTTTTGCGACATCTTATCCGCAGGTGGAATGCCCACCGATAGGCTTTCCAGGTTGGTCCTAACAAGTGGTATGCGCCCACTGAGGAGTACATCTATTTCATTACTGGCCTATTGAGGAGAGGGATGGATTTTCCCTCATTCCTAGAGGCCCCCATTCGCTATGCAGTAGGGAGTCAGTTGGTGTACTCCTAGAGAAACATTAGCGCGAATATATTATCTCTTGCAGATTTTCAGGTCTCTGGAGGTTAGTTATGTATTGCTTCATTTGTGGAGAGGAGGTGAGGTGCCTCTCACTACTGATTTCGACCATTGCACACCATACCAACGAGGGTAACACATTAGTTTCCCGCTTATATTTGATCTTGATTCTTTATTACAGGCGCCACAACTTGTGAGGTCATCTACCATTTTTTTGTGGCAGTTCTGTAAAGCTTTAGATAGATGTCATGCTTAGGCACAATGGAGGGTGAACTTCCCTTTTGCTTCAATTATATTTTATTTATTTTTTGAGAGGTTTCCAAAGACGAGGCCTACTTTTGTTCGGTAGCCTCATAGGTCGATGCTGCATCTACGGATGCAGATGTGGGGACAGATGATGCCCAAGAGGGGCGAGTTAGATTTTTCCGCGAGGATATCGCATGATGCACTAGAGTTGCTAGCTAGTGTTGATGAGAATCCCTTAATGCTAGTCCCCTGTCCGTATGTTGGTTTGGATTGGCGAGGGTGTGCCAACATCCTCTTCACAGATGATGAGCCACCTGATGATAGAGGTAATATTACTGTTTTATTTATTTTTATTCTAACATGTTCTTTAACTTGTTTTTATTAAATTGTTTAAGGAAATTGTCTAATTATTGTTGTGTACTTATATATATTTTGCAGACATTGGGTTATTTGATGGCGATGAGATGCCACCACCACCAAATGATCCAAGTTTAGATCTTGATGACGATCAGGAGATAGCAGATGCCGAGGATCAGGCCGGTGCAGACAGACTTGGTCCTCATGTTGCGCCGGTACTGGCCGTTGCCAGGAATAGGCCTGACACTAGATTTAGGATGGAGTTGGGCGACCAAGTTTGTGCATTTCTTGTGGAGGAGGGAGTCAGGCCCGCCACTATGAGAGAGATGCAGGCCGATGTTAGGCTGGTACAGATGTGGAGAGGCATGCCACATGACATGTTCACCTTGATGTGTAATGTTGTGGGAGCTACCATCTTAGTGACGCGGTTAAAGAGATCCCTTCGACATAGGCATGGTCGAGACGCAATACGTCGATAGTCGAGCAGCGACACATCATCTGATGATTGCAATCAGGGGAGTGATCATCGTTCACCTCGCGACGCAGATGAGCAACCTGCAGCATCGACCAGCAGTCATGATCATGAGCAGGCTAGACCATCCACGTCGAGTCAACCTTCTCAACCTGCAGCATCCAGCATTCATGGTCATGAGCAGGCTGGACCATCTACGTCGAGTCATCATGATCAGCAGGCTGGACCATCCACGTCGAGTCATCATGAACAACAACTTGCAGCATCTAGCAGTACTTGTGATCATGAGCAGGCCGAACCATCCATGTCGAGTCATCATGAGCAGCCGATAGTTGATCCTGATCAGCATGAGGAACCACCAGAGCAGCAAACATGTGATGATCGAAATCTATCTGAACTTGTCGAGGCTGCACCATTGACTGAGCAGGCCTCGACTAGTACTACTATTGATGATGTACCACCAGCTAATATTTGACATTTATATTATAGTAGTATATTTTTGACATTCTACAGTTATATATATATATATATATATATGGTCCATGTATTTTATGTTCATGTTGCAATTGTACTTAATTTACATGTTGGTGATCATCATGATGTGTATATTGTTAGGTCATGTTAGATATGTTCATTTAATGTGCAGGTTACAGATAAATGTGTATGTGACAGCAGTTATTTGACATGAGATGTATATTTGATGTTTGTGTTTTGTTAGATGATCATGATCACGATGATTAAATGATGTTAGAGAATTTGAATTTGTTTTTTAGTCGAATATGGTGTTGGTACGATGGTTATCATGATCCTGATGTTTTTTTAATTTAATATTAAATCATGATATTTATTAAATATTATGTCGTGATTGTAATTGAAATTCTAATTTCAATTGTATGTAAAATTGTATTTGTATTTGTAATTGTAATTATATGTAAAATATTTGTAAAATTTTAATTGTAATTGTAATATTTAATTTATTGTGAAATGATTGTAATTGTAATTATATATTTGTAAAATTGTAAAATTGTAATTGTAACTCTAATTGTATGTAAAATTCTAAAATTGTAATTGTAATTGTAATTTTAATTTTAATTTTAATCTTAATCATAATTGTATGTGAAATTGTAAAATTGTAATTGTAATTTTAATTTTAATTGTAGTTGTATGTAAAATATTTGTAAAATTTTAATTGTATTAATGTGAAATGATTATAATTGTAAAATTGCAATTGTAGTTGTAATTGTATGTAAAATTCTAAAATTGTAATTGTAATTTTAATTGTAATTGTAAAATTGTAATTCTAATTCTAATTGTAATTGTATGTAAAATATTTGTAAAATTTTAATTGTATTAATGTGAAATGATTGTAATTGTATGTAAAATTGTAAAATTGTAATTGTAATGGTATATATGTAAAATTGTAAAATTGTAATTGTAAATTTTATGTAAAATTGTAATTGTAATTGTATGTAAAATTCTAAATTTGTAATTGTAATTGTAATTTTAATTTTAATTGTAATTGTATGTGAAATTGTAAAATTGTAATTACGTTGTAAAGCGTTCTTATTTGAAAACAACTTTCCTAATTACCAGCTGTAACATTATACACCATTGATTTAGATGTTAGAGGATTGAAACATTTTCAATCTTCAGATTAAAGGCAGTTATAATTAATCAGTTACACAGAAAAACAGTTTTAATCAGATGAAAATTTGACACAATCGAATAAAACAAGTTGAAGCTACCTCGGGCGCCTAGAATTTCATTCCTGTCTTGCACTCTGCAAGTTGGGCCACATTGGTTCGAAACCAAGCACATCTACATTTATGATCTTCTTCTCAGCAATTTCTCCAGCGGAACCAAGAATAAAGATACTTTGTTTCATTGGTTTAGTTATCCAAAGTTGGAGTTTTAGAATGAAAACGGGGAGAGGAAATGCGAGAACTATGAATCTGAAAATGTTGATGTGGTTGACTGCACTGGTTTTTTTGGTCTAGCTATCATACTGTAAGTATATATATATATAAGTTTTGTAATATATATATTTTTAATTTCAATAATTACTGATTTTTATATCTAAATTAATCATTGTTTTACATTATTTGTAGATCTTGGGACTCTAACAGAAGCTAAAGATATTTACGGTTGTGATGTTAGCTTAACATGCGACCCTAACCACAAAAATTGCCCTGCGAATAAGCCTAACTGTATATTTCAGCTTGATACTAATCTTGATGTGTGTTGTAATGGTAGAAAATTACTGTGAGAGCATTTTAGAGAAATTTTCAAATAGACGAGGCTATTATGAGTATATTTAGCCGTTAATTAAACAAGAGCTGCAAGCACCGGTAATCCTTGCCGATTTCACAGGAGATAGAACAAGTTGGAGACTGGGTAAGTTTGAATGAATTTTGTTAATTTAAATCAAATCTAAATGCTAAATCTTGTTACATCTAAATGCTAAAATTGTAATCTTGTTTTCTGGTATTTAGATGAAATTGGTGGACTAAAAGCTTAATTACAGAAAATTTTAATGACTTTAAAACGTACTCCTCTTTTTTATCATCTCCATTATTAATTTATTTGCTTTTCTTACATGTTATAGATTTCAGAATATTATATGCATGCTATCAAATCAATTGTTGAGTGCTCTTAACGTCCATTAACTGTGATCTCCATTATTATCTCCATTATTAATTCCTTTACTCTTCTTACAGATTATAGATTTTAAAATTTTATATGCAAACTATCAAATCTCACACGTTATAGATTTCAGAATTTATAAATTCATTGCTGACAACTGCTCTTAACGTCCATTAACTCTTAGCTTAGCATTATGTCTTCATTAAAGAGAATATTTAGTGGTTTGTAATCATATCTTTGCAATGTCTAAATGGAAAGATAAATCTACAG
Organism: Pinus albicaulis; assembly: GCA_034641835.2. Lineage (NCBI taxonomy): Eukaryota > Viridiplantae > Streptophyta > Pinopsida > Pinales > Pinaceae > Pinus > Pinus albicaulis. The sequence goes on from CM076583.1 coordinate 530,402,078, forward strand.
TAGCTGCAAACTGATCAACATACTGTAAATGGGAAAATATATGAAAGAGCATGGAAATATATATGCAAGAAAATACGTTCAGTTTGCAGCGCAACAACATTTAAATAAAAAATCACCTCTAAATATGAAACCAAATAGACTTCTATCTTCACAAGAAGAAAAAATATCATTGAATAGACTTCCATCTTCACAAGAAGAAAAAGTATCATTACAAGCTAGAAGGCATTATGATTCAGATTTTCTAACATTATGATTCAAAGTTTCTCGCACCATTGCAAGCAGAAAGGGATTGTGAGTCATGACAATGCTACCCAGGTGTTAAAAAAAAGAAGCACGTTGAAGCAGTCCGCAATGTCTTAGCATGTGCCTAAATCCTCGAAGCGGTTACGTTGTGCCAACAACATGGAAGTCCAGCGACATTCGAAAAACCATGATGTATTACTTTAGAGAAATCGTGATGTATTTTTTTAGAAATTTATATAAGTGTTCAGAGTATTATGTATCCTTTTAAGAAATATACCTAAAAATTAAAATATCCAAAGTTTGATAATTTTGTTTATCCAAAGTTTGCAGTATCCAAATTTTGCAATTAGTCGTAAGCTAGCCAAAATCAAGTGAGCATGAATATTGAATGCAAATTTACTATATACGAAAGTAAATTGCATCGTTAAACTTAATATATACCAGTGTAAAGTAAATTGCATATTTAATATATACTAAAGTAAATTGCGCATGAGTCTAGAAATAAGACTCCAAACCTTATCGACCAATACAAATTTAAACAATAGATTTTATATTAATTTCTTGTATTAAAACTTTGGTTAAAAAATTCTACGCACACAAATGTTTCTGGTCCAACAGAAGATTAATAGCGGTCAACGCTCTATTGATCACTATAGTCCCTTAGGTAGGGACTAATAATGGATAGGGGTACTAATAATGTATAGGGGTAATATAGTTTGAAAAATAATTTTGGAAGTTTGGATGGAATATATTAAGTATTTAATTTAAATGGTTTTGAGATGATTTTGGATTAAAATGTTTTTCATTATTGATGATTTTGGATGAAAATGTTTTTCATTATTTTCATTGTTTAAAATGAAGAGTAATTATTTATTTTATATGGAGATGGATTTTATTAGTAATTATTCATTTTATATGGTGATGGATTTCATTTTTATTGTACCCATGAAATAATTTAATCAATCAAAGCATGGATTGAAAAACATTGGAAGCTTGATATTGAGGTTAGGTGTGAATATGAGGAAAACATAAACATTAATTTTTAGACTTGTTTTTAACTAATTGTATTTTTATAATCTCTTTCTAAGACATTTAATAATTTTATAATGCAAATTATAATTTTTATAACAATTTTTATACTCTGTTTTTAATACTCTGTTTTATTCTCTTTTTTCAGCTATTGTTGGTACCTCCAAGGTGTTGATGAGTTCAGATTCAGCTCAATTTTTCTGCATAATCATTGGCATAACATGTTCTCCTCTATAGCCACACGTTTGCCTGGGCTTATTGATTTGTATATGTTGCATCCAGTTGTCAGCAAAAATCCAACCTGTTGGTTTCAAAAGATATAAAATGACTTATAGATAGATCAAGCAGGGCAGACAAAGACCTATATGAATTAGACAGAGGATGAATTTTATCCAAATTGCATTCCACGACTCATTCAATGTTAATTCTTGGTCACATGCATGTTGTTGTTCTTGTGTTATCTTTCTTGTGAATACATAAATACTGATCACTGAGGCCATCATTCTTTCCTCCGACATTATTTGAAACTAAAAAATTATTTGTTAAGAGAGGTATTTGAAAAAGGACTTGGTAAGTATGTCCCTATATTAACACAATTAATTATTGCTTTAGCAGACAAAGACCTATATGAATCAGACACAGGATGAATTTTACCCAAATTGCATTCCACGACTCATTCAATGTTAATTCTTGGTCACATGCATGTTGTTGTTCTTGTGTTATCTTTCTTGTGAATACATAAATACTGAACACTGAGGCCATCATTCTTTCTTCCGACATTATTTGAAACTAAAAAATTATTTGTTAAGAGAGGTATTTGAAAAAGGACTTGGATAAGTATTTCCCTATATTAACGCAATGAATTATTGCTTTAATTACTTCAAAGTTCATCCTTAACATTTCATAAATATGTGCCAGAAAAATGTCTATGAAAGTAGTGCATAATCAGACACCACTCTATGAAAGGAAAAACCTCGTTAGGTTATAAAAAAACCAATTATATTACTATTTCAAACACCACTCTATGAAAGGAACAACCTCAGTAGGTTATAAAAAAACCAATTATACTAGTATTTCCTATGTTACTGCTTTACAGTGTTTCTTTTGCAACATATGGTGCAATTTCTAGTTGTAATTCTATTTTTAACTCTAATTCTAATTCTAATTCTAATTTTAATTGTAATCATATGTAAAATATTTGTAAAATTTTAATTGTATTAATGTGAAATGATTTTATTAAAATTTGTAAAATTGTAAATAATTGTAAAATAATAAATCTAGAATAATATGAATTTTTGTAACATAATAAAGTTTAGAAAATAATGCAAATAAATTCATGTACATTAGAATTATCATTATTTTATTATGATCTTACATACAAAAAAAAGAACTTTATATAGTACACTATTGTTTTTTAGATCAACATAATTGCAAATTATCAAGTGAAATATTGATTTTAACATTAACACAATGAAAATTACTAATTAATTCAAAATACATATTATAATGTTTCGAAAAAAAGAGGATTATAAGCTATAAGGTAATTAAGTACTCTTCTTTATAAAAACTCATCTTAAAAAGTATAAATATTGATGAAATAACACATGTACCATATCACTCTCAGTTCTCATGATCACCCTCATTATCTTCCAGCTCGCTTGACATGATAACTATTATTCTCAAAAATATGTTTTGATCTAGGGTCATGTCTCAATACGAACCACTAATCCCTATCCAACAATTCTGGGTAAAAAAACACCCAGTTGTAGTGTTTGGGGAAAACATAGGGCTCCTTAGCTTCATCCCACATATTTCTAGAGTTGATACATATCAGCCTACTATCGCGATCTTCCTTTACATTATTCCGATCAAAGATGTCCCACCACTTGCACCTAAAAATAACACATTGGAAAGAAGAGAAGTCCACTTCAATGATCTCTTGTATCTTTCTGACGTAACCTAACGTCCCTCGTACTAGGTTTTGATCACGATGGCTAGATCGAATAGAATGATCGAACTCGACTTCCACTCCACAGTCTTGTGTCCTGGGTCCATCATCGGCATTTTCTGTGCGAAAATGGTTTCCATATTCCCACATAGATGGGAACAAATGCACCTATAAAAAAGTTAAAAAATCATAGTGTCATGTGTCTTATAATAACCCAACAGTTAAAATATGAAATATAGATGTAATTACATTTGAAAGGTGCATTATTAAGTTTCAAATGTATACAGGGAAAATTTTAAGAACCCCCCTAAATTTATATATATAATAAATAGGCGAATCCCCATGATACATAGGAAAAATGGAAGGCGATTTTATTAATAATATAATATGTATATATAATTTTTGGCGAATCTCTCACGAGATTATATTATCTTGTAAAATCATGGCAAATCACCAATACAAATAGCGAATCACTACTACAAAATGGTGAATCATTGTCTAGTGGAGTTCGGGGTGTTAGTTCCAATGAAGATATGGTAAAAATAATAATAATAACAATATGAATAGTATTGGTAGCTCTAATAATAACAATATGAATATTGATAATGGCTCTAATAATAAAGTTGTCAATCTCTCTAGTTTCTCTTTTGATCCTTCTGTTTATAATGTTTTGGAGAAAGGCTTCAATTTTGCCTTTGCCCCTAGGAAAATCCCTATTCATGATATTATTTGTGACATAGAATTTGGTATTAGGGATTTACTGGATTCCTCCAAGGACATCATTAGACAGGACTGTGCGATGATCTTAAGGAAAGCCAAACCCGCCAAGAGTAACCTAAGTAAGCTCGAATTTGAGGCTTTAAAATCTTTAAATAGTAATAAGGATATTGTTGTTCTTAAAGCTGACAAAGGTGGTGCAGCTGTCATCCTTAATAAGGAGGATTATAGGAAGAAAATGTTAGATCATTTGGAGAATAGTGGGAGCTACAAGAAACTTGCCAAAAATCCCTTAAAAAAGGTCTCAAAGGCAGTTGTTGATACTATTAAATCAAATAGCATGGTGAGCTCCTTGAGTAGGAAGTTGATTGAAAGCAACCCCCTTACTCCAAGAATCTATGGTCTTCCAAAAATCCATAAGGATGGTGCTCCCCTCAGACCTATTGTTAATACAATTGGGGGTCTGACTTACCTTCTCGCAAAGTTTTTAGCCCTTAAACTTAAGCGCCTCGTAGGTCATACAGAATCCTTTGTTAAAGATTCCTACTCTTTTGTTAAGGATTTGAAGGAAGTTAAGTTGGATATTGAAGATAGATTTGTTAGTTTTGATGTTGTTTCGCTTTACACCAATATCCCCATCAATGAGGCTATTGACGTTATTAATCGCATTACTGATCCTGACACAGCCCATTTAGTAAAACTTTGTTTAACCTCCACTTTCTTTAGTTTTGAAGGTGAATTCTATGAGCAAACATGTGGTGTTGCCATGGGTTCTCCCCTTTCCCCGATTGTTGTGAATCTGTTTATGGAGGACTTTGAATCTAGGGATCTTTCCTCAGCTCTTTTCCAGCCGAAGTTATGGAAAAGATTTGTTGATGATACTTGTGTTGTCTGGCCTCATGGCAAAGATAAGTTAGATCAATTTTTCCTTCATCTTAATAGCCAGTCTAGTTCCATAAAATTCACCATGGAACATGAGGTGGATGGTAGCCTTCCTTTCCTTGATGTTCTTATCTCTAGAAATGATGATGGTTCTTTCTCCCATCAAGTTTTTCGAAAGAAAACTCATACCGAGCAGTATCTTCATGCTAGCTCCCACCTTTTCCCTGCTCAGAAATTAGGCGTCCTTAGCACCCTAGCCACAAGGGCGTTGAGAATCTCTGATGAGTCTCACCTTGAGGGGAAAAGACCCATCTGTTGAATGTCTTTTGTAATAATGGTTATAGTATGTCGCAGGGCCTCAAAGCTTTCCTCAAAGCAGAGAAAGGTCCTGTTAATAATAAAAATAAAAAAGAACCTAGTGAATGGTATGGCAGTGTCAGCCTTCCGTTCATCCAGGGTACCACTGATAAGATTGCTAAAATCCTTAAAAAGCATAAGGTATCCTCTTATTTCAAGCCCCTTAATACAATTCGTAGTTCTCTAAAATCAGTTAAAGATCCGATTGACCCCAGGGATGGAAAAGGTGTCTACATCATTCCCTGTTCCTGTGGGACTCCTTACATTGGTGAGACGGGTCGGTCCATTAATCAAAGGATCTGTGAACATGCTGCTGATATCAAGCATAGAAGATCTCGCTCATCCGCCTTAGTTGAGCATGCAGAAAAGAATAACCATCATGTTTGCATAGAAGATGCTAAGGTCATTGCTAGAATTGACCATTTCCATCATCGTAAGTTGAGAGAGGCTATTGAAATTGAAAAAAGACCCGTTAATCTCAATAGAGATGACGGTTGGAATATCAGCAGATGCTGGATTCCTGCCTTATATTCTTGATTATTATTATTATTTTTATTTATTTATTTAGTTATTTAGTTATTTTTACTTTATTTATTTGATTA